>LUCM01003595.1:26149-67347 GCA_008360955.1 Fasciolopsis buskii | reverse complement strand
GTGCTGTTTAACGCTGAACGATGATGATGATGATGATGCTGGATGAGCTCTGCATTCCTATCGCACACGATTTCACTAAACAAAGTTTGCAGCCGCCGGTGTCACGTATAAGCTTAAACAGTCTAAGAGTGTTACCTGAAGCAACCGCCTTTTCCATGTCTTCGGCTGCCTTAACCCACCTGCTTTCACGGTCATCATTAAGGCCTGTGGTCAATAGACGCGGCAGCTGTCGTCGCATCTCAACCACTTACTTTCTGTCAGAAAGCGTTTTTGGACTACTAGGCTCAGCGACGCTTGAGATCCACTGTCTCTGATAAGCCTCAGGGATCCAGGACCACAGGTTAAAGCCACCGCCAAATTCATTCCTTGCTTGATTTCGGCCGAACGCCCATCAACATAGCTGCTCGTTGAATAGTTTTTCTTCACACCTGGTGTAAACACTCGAATCAGACAGACGTTGGACGACTAACCAGGCATGCGGCCTGCGTCGGTGGCCGTAAAAATGCAGAAAAAATCACATTAAAACCACCGTATGGTCTAATTCATCAGTGCTTTCTATGAAATAAACGAATGCAATCACAAAATGGATATTCTCACCTTAAGAATTAGGAAATGTATTTAATGCTTCCTGTTTGAGTGGATACGTGATTTCTGCAGCAAACGAAATCGGACCTGGAAATTACAACTGGCAGTTGTGGATGCAAAATATGACCGTTACGATCACTACTGCCCTTTGCGAACTGGACTGAAATGAAGTTTGTGCAATTGGGGCGTTAAACTGGATGTCCAGCTCCAGGTGAGAAGGGAAATCGTAGGCCATTTAGGGTTACTAAATGCACCTACAAGAGGGCCGGCAAAAGTACAACTAACAGCTGGTCACCGCATGCCAAAAATATTCATCCCGGGATAGAAAAAAGACCACGATCTTACTGAACACTGCATAACATCGAAGCTAATCGAGTGATATTTTTAGTCCATTAAATACACTGACTGCATTACTACCCCGCAGAAGGCGACGTCCTCAACCTCGGAAGCCAAAAAAATTAACAAGAATCACGCAATATGCAAGGGAAGCGCGATCTCGGTTGGTGGTACGAGTGACAAAAACTTAAATAGACAACAAACGAAGGAACTAACTCGAACCAAAAACCAGTAAGAATGTCAAACAGGCAACAGAATTTGATTTGAACTGAACTGAAGTGCACCGGCGGGCATCAACAATCTAATAAAGCTACGTGCAACGCCATCCTTAAGAATAATGGGCGGCCTACTGACTGTACGCCGCACGTGTCAAAATGCGTCCGTTCTGTAGTTCATGAAGACCTGTATTCATTTCCAGTTCCAGTTAGATTACAGGACTATGTGGCGAGATACCTGATCGTCCAGGTTCTTGCTCCTATGATCTAATGATTCTTCGACAGCGGGAGAGCGAAAAACCTTTTTCCGCTCCTACAAGGGAGGAAACAATCACCAAGATCTTATCCTCTTGACGATCTACTCAACCCCACAAATCAAACACTGGCCTTTCCAAACACAGATAGCCACACATTGTCTAGTCTCCCTTTGAATGTGTGCACTTATCTCACCCCGACCACTTGCCCCGGTAACTTATTCAAGCCAATCACCACGCATATGCCAACCCATTTTCTTCTCAACCCGGTTTTTACATGCTCTCGCACAATTGTTTCCTCGTTCCATCTTACTCTTTCGTTCCCCTTATCTGGAATAGGTCTCCATGATGACCCCGTATCTCGACCAGTACCTGAACGATTTTGAAGGCCTGCATTAAGTCACCTCTACTCCTACGTCCTTCCAAGGAACACAGGCCAAACGCCCTCAGCCTTTGCTCATATCCCATGTGCCTCGAGTGTCCAAACCACGGTGTAAAAGCCCGTTGAACCTGTTCCAGCATTCTCCTATCTCTTACCGAATACGATCTCCATGCCTGGATGCCATATTCCAAGTGCAGTCTTATAAATGCCTTGAACAACGGCAGAACTGTAGACCTCCTAGATCTTACGGTCCCCCTAATTTGGCATAAGGCACACCATGCTTTCTTGATCGCCTTCTGACATTGCAGATTAAGTTTGAAGTCCGCACTCAATACTATCCCGAGGTCCCTTCTGTGCTGAGTTTGTTCCATCGTGACCTGCTTCCCAGGTGAACGCATGAGGCGAGGGAAATTCGCTTCTCCTTCCATGAGCCGCTGACATTTGTTCAAGTTCAACGGAAGATCCCATCTCACCGACTACTGGCAAAATTTATCCAGATCCCTCTGGATAGCCACACTGTTTGCTATCCCTAATGGTTTCATGTCTTCAGCAAACATGAGACACAAATTTTCTAACCGACAATCTATGTCAATAACACATTAGGAAGAGCAGTTGCCTCGAAACGTGAGCCAAATGGCTGCCGGGTCCAACTACCATTGTTTCTGTTGAGATTGATACACTTACCTAGAGTGCAGTGGGTAATCAAGAACGATCGTCATCATGGAGCACGTTGCAGTGTCAGTCTCGAAATTCTGAAGTGATTACCCGATGTTCAGATCTGTTCATTGCGTCCAGGACAATGTTTTACCTTTCAGCCACTGCACTATTCGTTTACTTCTGTTGTAGGCCAGTACCTTTAGCTTCTGATGCAGAGAGTGTTTGTTCTTCTCTGAAAGGTGAAGCATCAGACTCTGAGTTCACACCGATTTATTTAACACCCCAACTCTGAATATGCTGTCCATGGCCACTTACATGCATCTGCATTATTACTACTGTTTCTATAAGCCGGCTCTGCTGTAAATTAATTCCGTTAGTGACCAAACTAGCTTCCATCTGGATCCCAGCCTGAATGTGCCGCAGTCTTGAACTAGGCCTGCTGGTATCACTCTCTAATCTAAAAGTGATCCTCTTCTTTCACTTTGTACCTGAAAGGATATTCACCACCTTTTAATTCCCATTCAAGTCACTAAGCGTTCGCCGTCATTTGGGTGGGAAATTTTCGAGGTCTTGGAGTCCTAGCTCAAAGCTTTCGAATCGTTAGCAGCCATCATCATTGTGGCCAGCTTCTCTAGCGTTTCTAGCCAACCTAATACGTTTGGAGGCCTGGTGCTGAGGCTTTAACACAAGAATCTGAGAGCGACTATACAACGGTCGTGCGCAGGCGGCCAAACGGTTCGGGTACTCTGAAAGATTCCATTGTTCTCTGCATATAGTGCTCTCTTCTCTTTTTATTTGCCTCCCTTGTGCATTAGTTGGGGGGTTTAGATTTGGTCGTAATAGAAACCCCAAACCCACGGAAAGGGAAGCCTTCATGATATTATCCACTTTATCCCCTGGTGCTCTCTCCTGGTGATCATTCTTTGACACAAGACCGGGGTCCGTGAAGGGTTCCAGTCATGTGACCCCATATTCTCCTTTGGGTCCTCGCTTCAAACTTTACTGTCGTCAACGAATGATATCTTAGGTTTCACGTGCCGTTTGAAAGGTCGTTGATGCAAATGAGGAGGCGTGTTGGTCCGTATACCGATCCCTGAGAACGTCACTTGGCATTTCGACTTTCACTGAAGTAGCCTCAACACTTGCGGTAAACAGCTCTCCTCGAGAATTCCCTCTAACTGCGCATTAGCCTTTTGGTTTTTCTCAGTGCCTTCATAAGGCAGCCCAAATGACTGGGTTTTTCCTGAGATTAATCCTTGCTAATGTCCATTTAACACACTTCAGTCCGATAGGATTCCTGTAGTTGTTTTACTTCCAAGAAATCGAGAGAATTCTCAATCAGCAGTATGAAACCATGAACACTTGTCATGCCGTGGCAGTAGCACTGCGATTCGTTAGGTGTTTGTTCCTCTCTTTTCTGATGGTTCCGTTTAGAAGTCGAAACTCAGAGCTACTGGCATTTTGGTTTCCGGTTCATTCCTCATGTCATTCTTTGTGCAATATCAACTCATCCGTTTACTGACTCCATGTTACAACTACGCCGCTCGATGGGTTGTGTCGTACCGTCGTAACACCTGATCATGCAACCAAGTGCGTCTCTCGGAGTTTTCAGGAAATATGTCATACCTACTATATATTTACATTACCATCATAATTTACCATTTTCGTTACGTGAATGGATCCCTACATGTAAAGCTGCCTGACTGCTGGAAATATATACAGATGAGATAGAACGTAATCGATAAGATACGACGAAAATAAACCACGAAAATGCAGGGGAGAAAAACCGAGATGCATACTATGAAAGACTGTAGATCGTTCAAAACTGCGGTCATCTGGGGTAGGTTTTCATCGATCCAAATCCAGCTTTGAAGTTCAAAATCATTCGTTTGACAGTCAGGCTCTCTAAATCCAACAGGTTTACGTCGCCGTAACCGCGGTCTCAGTTCAGCAGGAGAGGCCGAGGAATTATTCTGGCACTCATTTTAGTTCCTTCGGTATCCAGTCTGGTTTCCCAGAAGGTGAAGCTTAAGGAAGCATGCAGGGGTGTCGGCAGGTTTTCTCAAAGTTGCCACTAAATGTGCGAAGTTAAATGCCTCAGGAGAACATATGGCAGGATCACCGCTTGGCCTGACTAGACTCAAAAATTTCAAATTTCCTAATCGTAACGTCTTGCTGAGAATCTTGTTAACTCGAATGGAAAAAATTCGGGTTTCACAACTAAAAGACCTAAAATTCACAAATTTTCCAGCTTTTCCTGATTCTCCAGATAATGATCTGCCTTCCCTAGAGCTTGCCATTCACCTACTGAGTTTTGACTTGTGTAGACGGTCATACATAGGCAAGCTGTTGGAACATCCATGGAGTCTGGTAAAGGTGGATTCAACAGCAAGTGACGTTAGGAAACATTATGCCCGTCCAAAATTTTGAAAAAGACCTTTCAGCAAATCCGTCGAGCACCGGAAACAACAAAAAGCCAAAAGGTGTCGGAAGCAGAAGATTCAAAGCAGTATTAATTTAAGGTCCACAAAGCGAAGATTAGCGCCAGTGGTTCTATGGTAGACGAGAGTCGGTTAGGAGTTTCTCCTTTATGTTTCAGATCCGGCTATACGCGCTATTACCAGTTTCGTCCCCGACGCTGCTGGCCAGACCTGGCACTCTGTTACTGGTCCGTTGAACCCAAGCCGCGCCGCTGACCACCTTAGATGCTCTAACTTCATGAATGGTCAAAAACGAAGTTTCTAATGCCGCTGGAATGCCTTGTGCGCCCCTTCAAGTTCCCCACACGCAAGACCAAAACTGCACAGAAAAAGACAGCTTAGATGATCTCTCCGACCGCTATTTTTAAAACTTTTTACTTCTTAAGCAAGCTTTTCCTTCTCCATTGCATATCTCAGTCCAGTTTGCTACTAGCCGAATGGGTATGTATTCATCACTCCTGAGAGTTCCATATTCTTCCGCCAAAATGTTTCATAAAATCTCATTCTCCATATATTTCGCCAGAATCGGTGGTATTCCTCCGCCTTTTTCAATATTTTATCCGCCTGTCATTGTTGTTAAATGTGACTCCTTTATTCATTCTACAAGACTTTCCCCTTGGTTTTGGCTAATTTTCATCCAATTACCATCTTCACCTTCTCAGCTTAATTTTTCTATCCATCATGTAAAGATCTTAAAGTTTGCGCCTCCGGCCATATTTCGACAACCGTTATTAAGATGCTCTCAAGTGTTGCGCTAGCAACACACATTTATAGCACTTGAACAGGAAATGACTTGCAGTGCGTTTCTCACGAACGGTTCCAGAAGACCTTGTATAATCTTGGAAAACAGGTTGTGCAGTTTTGACTTTTGTCTCGCATACTTGTGCACTGCGTATTGCTTCGCAGATTCTGGTCACTCCCACCGAGTAATCCAACGTAGCATATATCGCCATATACATTCTGGTTTCCATTATTCACGTTTTCTCTGCATCATTAGTGTAAAAATTTAATCTCACCTTGCGCATGCCTCTCGTAAAACGAGAAACATACAATATTATTATATGTATGACGAATCCAATTCTTCATCCACCAAATTCCAAACGATTTTACAGGGAAGCCGGTGCTCAACCAAAATCGAAAAAGCAAACTCAAATCAGTCGGAATGCTCTTTACTTTCCACCTCGCGACAGATTACATGCACCCACCCGACTGTGATCTCTAAAGTGCTCCAAAGACGCCAAAGGCTGGAAGGCAGAAGTCAAAAAGCGACAGTCTACAAATGAACACATGGCCGGATCACCATGAGAGCTACATATATGAACGCTGCCCTTTCCGGAGATCTTCAGTCCTCTGAAATTGTTACCATATGGATATTAAAATTAATCTCCACGGATTTCTTGTTCGTCCTCAATGGTAAGCTGAAACTCAGAGAGCTATTAGCAGGCAGGATAACATCCGCAGCAAAACCAAAGTAGAATTGGCTTACTCTTGATATCCTGGAAGGGGCTGTAACCATAACTGATTAGCCCCCTATTCCACATGATTCTAACAGAGGCATAGCCGGGAGTGTGGTTCTTTAATCATGTGACCTTCTCCCACGTCACCTCAATGCAAGGTCTACACAAACACTGCGTGACTCACTTCGGGTAAAGATGGTATTCTGCCTAGAAAACTTTCCTTAAGTGTAATCTGCAGACTCAGATCAGCCTCGGGGAACCCAGGAGTATACATAACCAACTGACACTTCTAAAGTTGAGATAATACTTCAAACACCTCTTTCTACTGGAGGGTTCCAACGTGTTCACGGTAAAATCCAACTGAGGCGCTGGTGAACCCCGTTTAAGGTGAGGGCCAACCTGACGACAAAACCCTCTTGTGTGCTGTTTGATTTAGACACAACCAGCCACGCTCCGAGCAAAATAGTCGATTTTAGATTCGAGAGTGTTAAATAAATACTATCAATTGGATAAGGTCACTGTCCTGCTGTGTTGGGAAAAAATAGTTAGGCCGTATTTGCTTGTAACTGCATTGCCTGGTAAGTAATAATAAACCTACAAAGCAAAAACAGCTGTGCTTTCTCCGGGGCCAGCTTTGAAAACAACAATTCTTTCCCATTTGTGGAATAAATGATACACAAACTGAGGCCAAGGCCCACATTGAGGGCTGCGTCCTGCAGGCCGATAATCATTATGTGCCTTGGAAAATACCAGGTGCAAAGGAAAAGTCATCCCTTTCACGCCAAACTGGGCGGATCCCGGAAGAGCATTCAAACGTGCTGACACGGTATAATGTATCTCGAATGAGAGCTGACGCGACAGCGTCCAGAGTCTTTGACAAATCTGCAAGTAAAAATTATTAAAAATTTTAGCACAAAGCGATGCTGCCTCATCTCGCACGCAATGGGATTCAGCTGCGGTTCTTTCATAAATGGGCAAAACGAGCCTCCTCCTAAGCAATCAACCGGGATGATGGCAATGCCAGGACGACCTTCAATTAGAAAGTCTCAATATTTGGGTCTTGCAGTGAGGAGGATTATATTCCGACCACAAATGTCCTTCGTTCCTTCCACTACCCCGCTCTGATTGCTCCATCACTAGCAAAATAAACTCTATTCATTTGGAAGTGGAGAGACATCTGAATCAACTCAACATCTTAAGTTCCCTGGCCCCGGGTGATTTCTACTCTCGAATTTTGAACAGAAAGCCCCATTCATATTAGCGCTAGGCCCTATGGAACCTTCCCAACTATCCTCGGATTTCAACGTATTCCCGGCTTCATGAAGGCGAAAAATGATCAACCAGTTTTAAGAGAGATATTTGCTATAAACCAGATAGCTAAGGAGCGATCACTCTAAATAGTATCCCAAATGTGAACTTTTAGTAGATCTTTAAACGAGTCATGTTGACTCACTTGCTTGGTGACAACATCGTCTCTATCAGATAGCACGTTCCTTTCAGGCAGATCATTCATAGTTGAACATGCTGTGTCCTGTAAAGTCAGACCAAAACCTAAATTTTTTGATCCGTTTTGGACGACATCTCCGTCGATGTCTCAAATGCCTCCTATTGAGTTTTTAATGGCTGGAATCTTGTGGAGCATGATTGGACCCTTGCACTTCTCCGCGGTTTTCTCACAGGGCGGCCCTTTACTGTTAGGGCAGGAGATTGCCCCTCGGATACACCTATTATTATTACCGGAGTCCCAGAGAGCTCCGTTCTAACCGAGTTATTTGCCCCGATCTACTTTAACGACCCCTTTACGAAAGCATCAGGAATCAGTAATTTATGACTGTCACACCACATCCTGGAGCATCAAGACGGCAAGATTGCAGTATTCGGTGTTTAGATCCGACAAATTATATATTGAACAGAATTTCCCATCAATGACGGCAAGTGGTAAGCATATCAGTCAGAGGTGCGCCGGCTCAGTTTTTTGGGTCGAGCTCGGACAGTGCACTACCATGTTAAGCAGCACGCACTCACAAGCTTCTGGCTTACTGGGCCTTATCTCTTTTCTTCATCTTCCTCGTCAAGTAGACAGAAAGTGGTTAATATAATGAGACAGCGTTTTCTCACTGTTTCGATGTACAACTTTCCTAGGTGTTTTGGTGATTATATCAGACCAAGAAATGCTTAAAAATAATAATGTCAATGCACATTTTGCAAGTTTTGAGAGGCATATGCAAGACAGGATCAAATTTGGACAGACATGGTGATTAGGAAAAACAGATAACAGAAATTAGAGGTTACATGGAGGTGTTTGCTGCCCTGGATTACTCGGGAGGCACATTTGAATGGGGAAGCAGAATCCGCCAAGTGATACGCAATATAGAAATGTGCCAGTGCAAAGCAAAACTAAACAAATCGTCCTACAAGATCATAGTTCATTTTCTAGGGGGTGAGACTGCGAATCGTTTTGTAAGCGTAAGATTGTTGCTGGCTGGAAATTTAGCCGCAGTGCAATGGCAGTTGCCAGAATATGACAAGAATCCCCAGAAAACTTGAACATTGAACTGAGAAAATGAAGAGCAACGAAGATATTATATTTGAATGGAAACTGATCAAAATCAAACAAAATCTCAAGCTAGATGGCTGAAATGTAGTACCTAGCATCAATAAAGCCCCAATCAACTGCTGGAGGTGAAGGCGGGAAATTACGGTTAAGACTGTTCCAGATTACTTGAAGGAAGAGAATTCTGAAGAATTTTGCGCGAGGGGCTATAGAACTCCCAAGTCCGCTGAGTGCATTTTCATGCGGCTGGCGGTAAACTGGATTGGGAGGTGTTATGCAAAAAAGCGGATCTGTTTCTGAAGTGAACGCAATTCTTAAATGCATTTGCTGTGAATGAACGTTTGCTACATTTTTTTGTCGAAGGTTCTGCTTTGGTTATCAGTACGGAATAAGAAATTGGTGGGTTATGCATGCCAATCCAGGGGCGGTAATAACCATGTTTGGCTATTTTGAAGATCCATCCGAGTAATGTTATCCAAAGCAACCAGTTGCGCGGTTTGGGTTCTCTTTGAGGAAAGTGGATTCATAATCGAGCACCGAATCTAACTAACAACAAGAGCGAAATGTTAGTGGGTTTGGATTTACCCGTTTGGGGATCGATGTGGTGATACTGCGGGAAGCCTGGGCGCGAGACCTGATAAAAAACAAAGGGAAGCATTCAGGATTTGGTACCAGCTTGAGTATATGGTGAATAATAAACCGGAGACAGAGATAAAGCAAATAAAAGCGTTATCTTTAGATCATTCAAGTTTCAAAATATGGCGTGGATCGACATTATAGCTTGGATTTGGTAAAAATTATTAACTGGAACTGAATTATTAGGCGAAGGCTGGCGGTTTTCAAGAACGGCCTATTATGCGCTGCTGAGCCGATGAAGAGAATAAGTGAGCGTAAAGAGAATAGACTCTAAAAGTTGTAGTTGCCTAAAATCAGAGAATGAGATGCAAGCGCACTGGTCCAGCGGACCATATGGCGACATTCAAAACGGTTTGCTGCCTTTCCCAGTGGCAATGACAGTATGTCCACTAAAATTAAGAGAGGAAGTCAAACAAATTATTCCTTTGACGGTGCGATAAGGTGGGTAACAAAAGGTGAAGCCGAAGTTCGAGAATCCCAGGTGGCGGGCGCAATAAAGACTCGGTCATAAAATGGATTTCTAATCCGTTTTCGTAGGTCGTATCTGGTCCAATATCAACTTGCGTCAGGGCAATTAATAGCTGTATACGTGGTGGATTTGTCAGCTGGGCTTCATACTAGAACAAATTCTGTTATGATCAAAACAAACCGAAAAGACTGTCTTGGAGTTTAGCTTGAGCAACAATGAAGAATGTTGCTATGATTGATAACCGAGCCACAGGTATTTTCAACGCGTAGTGTTAGCCACGGATTGCGTGCGGTAGGCTAAAGGCGTCAAGTGTAGCGATAGTAGCATTACTGACGTAAAGACTAAAGTAGAAGAAAAGATTTTACTCGAATTGACGAAGCCACCTTGGTTCAATATTAAGGAACTTGCGCATGACCTTACGGTCCAGGCTAGAGGAGGGAGTAGGCAGTTATCTAGAGAACAGTCGCCCTACATTCTCGATCCCATTTCAGTCAACGTTGCGCGTATGCGTAAAGGTAACCGTGCGCTATTCGAGGTGGGGCCCAGTGCAAGATTAGAAGGTGATTAGACTGCAATCTTGAGTGGTGAATGACTTTAGAAGCATTTTAGCGATTCGTTTAGCCAATGCGTTTTGGTGACGCGCTTGCTCATAGAAGTGGAAACAGAAGGGGCGCTGTAGCCATAAATCCTTGGCAGTTTTACATAACTGAGTATGTCGTTCATGAAGGGGAACTTTGGTGGAGCATGGAATTTGCTACTGCAGAACTCTTGTCGGTAGAGAACCTCAGATCCAACTTGTAAACTCATCTATCAAGAGGATTTAGGTTCCCATTCACTACTGCATAGGTGGGATTAAATAAACCAGCTTCAAAAGGGTAGAGCGTTTCAACGTCAACGGGAAATACGAAAGGTGTCATGAAGAACAATGCAACAAAACTGTTGATAACTGCAGGAACGGGAAGACTACCAAGTCCATTACCTCGAAAAACCCCGCTAGTTGTTGGCGCTGGGTTAAGAAAAACAGCCGATAATACTGGAAATGTGAAATCAAGCAGAGAGGGATAATGATAGCCATAAGGAGAGGAAACTTCTTATTACATACTTCCCAATTTTTGCCAGAAGTCGAGAGTGGGATGCACGCCTAAATGTTTCGACGTCTAAAATATTATAGGAATTGACCGGTGTATACCGGCATTTTCGATAACCAGATCCATGTCGTCCATCTGGCAAATGAGGCAAGATCGGCTCCCCAGGAATCCGCGTTGTGAAGGGTTGATAAGGTAACGAGTAGTAAGGTGGCTTGATAGTTGTTCATTAACAACTTTTCCATGAGCATGTATGGAGGTGAAATGTGGTTAACGAGGCGAATGTTCCCAGAGTCATGGAAATATCCCTTTTTATAGTGTAGAACGATAATGGAGGTCTTCCATCGTGACGGGAAATTGGCTTGTGAAATAGAGAGCGAGAATGGATTTAAAAGAAGCAGAAGATCTGGGCTAAAGGTGAGAATTAAGACCGGTCGATAAACATCGGGTGCAGGCAAGTAGATATTCTGTCACATATGATGTTCATGAGGTCAAAACTGCCGAATGAAATGGAAGATAATCTAGCTAAAGCCACCATAGGGCTGACTCTTGTGTGTGGAATTGTCGATAATGAAAAGAAAAGAGAAGCATCCAACAAAGGCTTCCGCGAAGTCTACAGGGAATTCTACGCGCGAGGTGTAAGAAATGCTGGAATTCTTAATACGAGCTTTGAACGTGTGAGAAATCCTTTGGATTGGAACAGTCAATCAAATTGTCGACATTTATTGCACACTGAACCTCAATTTAAATGCATTAAGAAGTTCGTGTTGCGTTCGGTTAGCTTATCATAAAAACGAAAAGCCTCCTGTTTTATAGAAGACTTTCTGGGCCTTCAAATCTTTCATCTGGCAAAGTCACTACATTTCTTTTGTTTTTGTTAGGTGTTCAGGGTGGATAATCACGTAGATGTAAAAGGAAGTTTAGCGTGGATATTTTCTGCGGCCTGTTGGTCAATGGATAAATAAGCTGGGCCACTAAAGGATTCACAGTGCATCAGAAAGTTTTGTACCATCGAGATGTCATATAGAAGGGGGAGACAGTATAATCGATATTCACTGGTGGCGAGGTTCTGTCACGACTTTATTGTGGTCACTCCCTGGAACGGGTCTTAGCAGTGAGACCTTAACATTAGGATTAATATGCGAAAATTTAGTTCTGAAATATAAGGCTTTGTGGGTGCAGTAACATGCTGAGTTCACACTTAGACGTGCGTTTTGAGGAGGAAGTGAAGGTCCCACGGTCGATAAGGCCTACCAACGGATTTTGAGGCCAGTGAAGATATTTGGAGTTTGCGATAAAGCTCGAGTACCCTGGGTAACCACGCTGGTAACCAATAAAACAATTTTGGGTAAAGTGTCTGAAGACCCTGATTTTCCGAAACCTTAGTGAGAGCAGATTTTAGCCTAACTTAGGGAACATCTATTTTGCTTTTGTATAAATGTTGACTGGCCGTTTATCTGCTTTCAAGCAGATTTAACGGTCGATTTATCTATATCACCTTTAGTCCTTTGGGTCCTTATTTGTTGCTTTTATTCCGAGTTCGACAGAAATTTTCTTTGTCTCGAGGTTTGCAGGCCAACGATGGTATTCTGGACCTCGCCCCGTTTAAATTGTGGGCAACATTTGGTGAATCGCAAACTGCTGGGCACGTAAAATTTTGTCCTTCGAAGGTACACGAGCAGCTGATTTCGTTTATTGCCGGTTCACTTCGGGATATTAACATCGATAACGACGGCATTATAGTTCTTGAATTATGCCTGGAAGCATGCATGGTGCAGGATCAGATTCTGCCCGGATTCTATAGCATGTCTTTGTTGAATTCCCCTAGCCTTCCCCTGTTAGCAAACCAGTGATATATCAGGTTTACGTGCCCTAAGCGCATGTGGCGTTTCTTAATTTCGAATGACATTACCGCCAGGCCATTCACCGAAAGATTTGCAGTGGATTCCAGCGGTTTTCCTTGTGTTCTCCTGTTGAACTTACTCGCTTAAAGAATGAACTAGATGGGCTGGTGGTTCTAAATAAAGTTGTTTGGGGAGTGGCCGCATCTTTACCATCTATCCCAAGTCAAAGCGAGAGAAAACCCGATCACTGTACTTTTGTTATCGGCCTTCATTTTGTTATTTCTGCTCTCTTTTTTCAACAATAGTTAGTCTGGAATCTGACTAATTTAGTTGACACAAACTGCGTGGAGGGAGGTATAGTGGGCAGGAACCTCGAATGGAAGATCACTACCTCCGAGACAGCCATCTATACCTTTGCCAGACTTACTCAGGATATTGCCATTTACAGGCAGTCTCCTACCTTAAGTACCTCAAATTCATGCACGCCGTGCTGGAGATCCTGGTTTGTCGGTAGTGCCGAATGGTATTGAGCGGTAATTATTTAAGTCGTACCAATATAGTTGCCTGAGAAATTTGGAAAACGGCTGTACTTAGCAACAATAAAATCGTATGATAGAAATTACTACCATTAGACATTGATTGGAGATAGGTCCAGTTACAAATAATCCACCGTCAATTGCCATGAGAACCTCTTACCCAGTTGACCAGAATATAAACCTTTACCGTGCTGGCCGAATCGACTGGGATGTTTTCTGCTGCAAGTTTTCAAAGTCTGTGTACGAATGCATATAACTGCCTAATACGAACATATGACTTTTGCTCCCCCAGGGCTAATATGACTGGTTCCACGAAAGCCCCGTTGCAGAGGCTGATAACAAGCGGAGTAATTTCTCCGGGCAGTTCGGTTTCTACGCAAAGTTTTTTAGATTCTTGCTTCTAACATCGATGCCACTTTAATAATAATAATGATAATAATAAAAACAAACAGGTATTATATTGCGTCTCGTTGTAAATTTACATCATATTTGTTTTAGTCGGCCAAGTTTTCGTTCTGGTATTCGGCGAATGTACGACTCATTACTCAAGCAGCGAATTCCCTTAATTAACTAAAACTAATGTTTAAAATATGGCTTGCTTCATGTACAATCATTTTGCCAATATTTTGGCATCGGCCTGCTGCCCAGTCGCACCATATGCCTTAGGCCATTTCGCTTTTTCTTCATTGTCGTGTTTTCCTTGCTGTAGTCCGTCCCCGCCTACGGCCTTCAGTATTAACGCGCTGTACTCAACTTGATAGTTTACCCACAGGCCCATGCTCTCGACAAAATTAACAAGGACAAAAAATATCGCGTCAGGCTTTGATCTGCTGTAGACTGGATATCTTCCCATTTAGGCTGGGTTAAATTAAGACTTTATAACCTCTGAAAAGGAACACCTTTCACTTTCTGGATAATAAGGCCCCGAGCGTTTCTGAGTTTTAGAACTTATTTCCAAGACAACCCCTATGTTACTCTTAGACACAACTGCACTAGAGAATCTTCACACTGCCAAGGGAGTTCAGAAGTATACCTGGCTCTTTCTAAGTAATAAGTATCATTTAATGTAGTTCGTTTTTACTACAGCGTACCGAAAACGTTTTTGATTCATGCGGTTGTTGAAAACTTACTACATCATACCGTCCGTTTTCCACAGTTTTCATTGTAATTTGTTTGGTTTTAGGAATCTGCCGTCACAATGCGTTAATTTAAATTAAGTTTGTTAGGGTCAAACTATAATATATCTATATATACATACTGTGGCATTGATTCAGGCCGTCATATTTTAGGTTTTTTTGGTTAACATTATATCAAGTTCAGGTTTCATGCTTTTTTGCTTCACCGTCAGCAATCATCTTCCTCACTAAATAAAGGTTATGCGCTTCACCACCACTTCTCAACAGTTTCCGCCCGAGGGCCAAAGAGTCCCCATTAGTCCTTGTGTGGTACTATTAGCTTTATCTATTCTTTGACAGTTCGTACAGGACACACTAAACGATATCGGTATTTACTGTATCCGGTTTATTTCCGTCATGTGCATGGTTACTTAAGTACGGGAAATAAGTTCTCAAATAGCCAATGAAGAATCACTCAGTGACCAACCTCTGGAATACACTATGATTTTGTGCTACATTACTGGGCAAAATTAGCCTGCTCTTACGGCTGGCCCAGTACCCTCATAAGACAATTACGTTTCATATGCGGAAATTAAGTCCCAAATGTAAGTTGAGCCTATGGTTTGTCACCAGTAACTCCGACAGCTTGACTTGAGTTGTCTGCAGATAAAGTTGCCCATAAATCCGTCCCCAGTCCTTTATTGGTTCCAGCAGGAAGACGGACCATCCGAAGTTCAATAACAGACGACAATATCTCGTCACACCCCGATGGAAGCACTCCATGTCCCATGAACCCCGGAACCCTATGCCAGGAGGAGCACAATAAAACTTCCGACTTTGAACAGACATTAATAAACCTACTGCCGCTGGAATGGCTTGCGCAACCCCTCAACTTACCCACCCGTAGCGCCGTCTAAGATCAAAGAGTGTGAAAACAACACTGATCTCGTAGAGGACTTCTTTGTCTAGTTTATTCGAGAAATGCTTTTGCTTTTCAGACAAAGTTATTCTCCGTCGCTCTCCGTAGCCCAATTTGCCGCCAGAGGCATATGGGCGAACGAAGCAGGCTTTGGTGTTCCATACTATCTCTGTGCAAACTGTTTCATAGAATCTCATCCTTCAACTGGTCTAGTATGGTCTTAACGGTATTCCTTCGCCTCCTTCATCATTTTATTGGCCATTTAATGTTGTTAAATCCTGCTGTCTTATTTCTCGAGCATGACGTATCTCTTGGTTTTGACTAGTTTTCATCCAATTATCATATTCTCGTTGCTCTCCATCTTCTCAATTTGACGGTCCTGTCCATTACGTAGCGTTCTTGACGTTTGGATACTGCGGCCATACTTCGTAGTCCGCAAGGGAGCTCCAGTTAAATGTTCCGCCAGCAAAAGGCACATATAATGCACCCAAACACGAGAAGATTCGCAGCCGTCTGCGCACGAACAGTCCCAGAAAATCCTGCATAACCTTGTTAAACGGCATTTCAGATTTACCTTTCCACTATTGTACTTGTGCATTGCCTATTACTTTACAGTTTCCGATCCCATATTCCAATGGGATTGCGGAGTAATAAGAGGTTACACACATCCCCGTATCTGCACTTATTTCAGCTAATCACTTTTCCTCCCCGCTAACCTACAAATTTGATCTTGCCTTGCGCGTGCCTCTGACAAATCGAGAAATATGCATTGCCGTCATTATATATAATGAACGTTTTATTTCCTGACATACGAGAGATGTGTGCAAGGCAAAATCAAATTTGTGCAAAGAAGGCACAGTTCAGACATGGAAAACGGAAACCAAACATGCAATGCAGTGTGCTTTCGCTCACAACATCATAACAGGCGATGTGATTTGCTGGGCACGAAATTTTGGAGTTTTAATTCAAAGCTAGATAGTGGTTTGCAAAGATTTTTCTGTGACTGATTGCCAGTCCTGCACTGCGAGTTGCACTCTGTTTGAACGCATCGAAGGTGGGTATCGCGGGCACAAACTTTGGCTGGAGGGCAACGGCTATCACCGCCTGCTGGCCGGGATCCTCGAAAATCAAGAGTTATATGGTGGAGATGAAAATCAATATGGATGTCATAACGGAATGGATATGAGTCAAAACCAGACTGGAAATCAGAAAAAGGCAGTATAAAACTCGAAAATTCTGAAAGCACAGTCCGTTAAGCAAGGAAGGCGGCGACACGTGTGAATTTTGTAACCGTATAATTAATACATGAAGTTTGTTTTGGGCATCGTCCAGCGATTAAGATGGGGTCGAAAAAGAAGGGGAACCGGGATCAAATAAGGGAAGGTCTGATGGACTCGTGTGGAAAATTATTACCAGGAGCATCGGTCTATCGCCAAATTCCGCAGACCAGAATAGAGGTTGATGAAAAATGACGGTCCTCGGCTATTTTCGAATGTCAAGATGCACTGTGAACGCCAGTCCATATCCCATGCTAATAAAAATGCTGTCCATTCGTGAGTCCGTTTTGTACGGTTTTGGCAGAAGAATTTTGGGAAGGAGCAAGAGGAAGCCAGTACAAAATGGTGTGTGTGAACGTAGGAGCTAGAGTGCTGTTTACCACAAGTGCTGGTGGGCGGGGCTGACCGAGTGCTGACCACCCAACATGAAAAACCGCTTGAGGGTGAACGCAGGAGGTGTAATCCGCCAACCTTGCCGCACCCGCAAACCTCCGCAGCCGAGCTGCCCGCCCTATGTGCGCCAGCCAAAGCGGTGGATATGACCGCGTCCCGCACTGGTGTGATGACGCCGGTGTACTCGTGGTGAGGAGGAAGGAATTAAAATGTGGTAGAGTTAGGGATACATCATCTTTCCACGATCGGATATTCGCTAGAGCATGGGTAGGTGTTTCCAACCATGCATGACAATAAGGCTCGGAAGAGAGAAGAAAGACGGACGGCAGTCTGGCCTATTGCTAGCTGCAGATTAAGAAGCGACCAATCTAACGAGCAGCTCAGAGAAGAATGTTACTAGAGCGCGTAATGCAGTTCAAAATTTATGGACGGTGTCTGAGGAATCCGGGTTTTCTTTTTTATATAAATATATATTTGACTAGATGGGCTGGCTAGTCTAGTGTGTGGATCGTTTGCGCGATGAGCAAACAGAATGAACCGGTATTTGGTAGGACGGACAGGGAGCAACTGCCGCTAATAATAATAATGATCGGGCTACAAAGATAGATGCAGTAAGGATTTACTAAATTCAGCGTGGAAATCATGGATTATATTCCCCTCTAGGAGGCCGTGCCTTTCGAAACGGGGCCAGCAGGTATAGTAGCTGGAAACGGTCACTATGGGAAGATAAGATACCACTTAGGACTCTATGTTCTTGGAGATGGTATGAGGTTCGAATTGTCTAAAACAGACAGAGATATCGATGAGTAGCGAGAAAGGAGGAATCCAAGATGTTGACCTAATTTCGTCTGGAGGGCACCGTTTGGGTTCGTCAGAAAGGTGTTTTCTACGGGCCAGACTCATTTGTTTGGGGAGAAAATTTGATGAAAATTAAGGGTGAGGATGATAGTGAATGTTTACTTTGTAGGAAGATGGCTGGTTGTGGTTGCCACGCCGTTTTGACGACGGTGTTGGAATTGCTTAGGTGAGTGGGAGGGAAAGAGCTGTGAGTGAGCAACCCCATTTGCAGTTAGAACGATAAGGCTTATGGATTTGAAGTCAGACTATTGAGCGATAGGTACCGTTTTTGCAGACAGAATAATGGCGAGATGCATCCGACGTGTAACTGCAATCAAATGAGTAACATGCGCTGGTGTCGGAGCTCTGTTTGAAGTAAAATAGACTAGGCTAATTCATATTTGATATGAGAAGGGAGGTTTACTCTCCTTTCCGCAATGAACGAGAAGGTTACACACTCTTAACGCCTTCGGCATGGCTCACAACGGGTTCATCTGCATTAGATTAGGAAATACCTAACAACGTAACAAGTGCCTACTATTTTCCTGACTATTGAATTAACCTACGGCTAAGGCGTTTATCAAGAACAATCAAATCTTAGGCAGAAATACCACTTACAAAGCGCTTGTGCTCAAGATTTTCCGCGGATCAAGAGTAAATGTTTGTGCACCCGTGTGCCTAGGCACACAAAACTCTCTCACTTCCCATTACCGAGTTTCACGAGCACCTCTGGTGGAAACCTGCGTAGAGCAGTCATTTGCCATGGACCCGGGCCTGGCCATCTCATCCTCTTTATCTTACCATCGAGCAACTTATCCCGCTTGCTTTTACTTTATTTTACTTCGAACCAGGAATCGGGCGACTTGATACATTTCCCACGATTCCTCCCGGTAAGCTAGCCGAGCATTCAAAAGGGTTACACCGGCATTTTTCTCATTCACTGTCAACTCACAAAACCACAACAACCGGAGGCAAAATTATCATTGCTCCATAGACAAACAGATTCATCTCCTTGATTTCCGCGGCCCCCAGTCCATACCGGATTTGCCTCTGTACTACCCTAGAACCTTTCCCTTTAACAAAACAACGCATTTAGCTCTTCAAGGCCAACCCCGAGCAGTTACCCAAATAACCACATTAGGAACCTGGTGGGGGTCCAGTACCTCATAACCAACCTTGGACATTCCTTACAGGGGCCGAACCACTTTGCTTTTTCGTAAATTCATTTCCGACCCGACGGTGGCTACAACCCTATAGCCAGTTGTCTTATTGCCAGTTACCCCTGTGCCTGCCCTCCCCCACTGGCCCTGACTCCCAAGTACGACTCTAATAACGAACCTATTGTCAACACCTACCGATCTTAAGCTCCATCTTCAGAAGCCTACCGCCATAAACTTTTTCTGCAAGACCCTCCTAAATAAGGGATGTGACAGGCGAGAAGTAGAAAATTTCGAAAACAAATGGGTGATAGTAAAAGTGATGCTTCCACCAGTTGTCACCGTTTCTACCACTTGCTCTTCCTATTGTGAGAAAAACGCAACCTCTTCGTCTCTTAAAACATTCCACTAATTACGGCTTCTCACTAATCACTAAGACCTGGCTCAGCGATGACACTCCACACGATGAAATTTTCATCCCTGGATATCACTCGTTTAGAAAAAGTCGTCCGTCAGCGCGGCAGCTGCTGCCTCCTTTATGTCCGCAATTCAATAGTAGCTTTATTGCGAAAATACTCTCAATTAAATTGCATCCCAGATGTCGCATGGTTCGGAAGTAATAGTGGCACCCAAAGTCTTCAAGAAGCAATCATAAATCGCCCACCAGGCCCCTGTTGGAACGGTTCCCCACTCATACCTAGCACAGCTAAAAGCAGTTCCGCTTTACCAGGTCTGAAAGTCGTGGCCAGAGGCTTCAGTGCTCCAGGCATTTGTTGGTCGACATTTACTGCTTCTTAGTTTGTCAATATTCAACAAGGAAGGTGTACGTAGCAGGTAGCCGAACCGACAAGAAACAAATTATTCTAGACTCAGTGTTTGCGGTAAACGTAACTTACCTTCTCATATCCACTGTAAGTGGCTTTCCTGGATGCGATCACCTACCCGTCTGCTGTACATTCATATTACTTTTCCAAAGCAGCATTTTATCTCCGAGCTCCGGGCTGCTCTTTGGGGCAGATTATGATTCCCTCCCAACTCAGTTCGGGGGCTGTACTTAAAAAGCCTTTTGCCTACCAAGTGGGGTTAAAATTGCAATTGATAAGCTGTATTCACTGCTGCACGAAGGCCTTCATAGTAGTACGACTGTACGGACTCCTACAAAATGCAAGAGAATGAACCACCATAGCCGATAATGCCGCAAATTTGCCAAACTCAAGAAAGACATTCTCAGAACCACAGCCTTCTATTTGTTCCTACTACGCGGTTGCCTTTCATAAAATTGGAAGTAGAGCCAGACTCCCATGGTAAAAGCAAGAGCTGCCTGCTCTAAATCAGCCCACACTACAGGTTACCCTAGAGCAACTGGTGAAATCAAGAGCTAACCATACCGGACACTCCGCCGCTTCTATCCAGCATATCACCCACAATAAATGTTCTCTCACCAACCATAAAGAAATGGCTGAATCACTTGTTGGATTATTTTCCTCAATCCTAACAGCTAACAACGAAAATCCAAACCTACCTTCTCCCTGTCTACATTCAGAAACATTCTCAACGGCTTCTTTCTTGCCGAAAGAAATAGCCCCGCCTCTGGTGAAATCAAAAGTCAGCAACCAACACTGACCAGACTTGTCACGTCCTGCGTAGGTGGCGGGGTTATTTCAATTCTGTTGGGCGACATAGTAGATTTCTGTCCAACGCGGTGCCTTTCCTTCCAAACGGAATCATTTGTCATAGTCCATGCAAATAATACACGCAAAGGACTTGACCCAGCCAATTATAGACGATTTGGCCCAACTTCAAATGTCTCCAGAACCATAAAGATCGTGAGCAAAAGCAGCGTATGACCATAAACTCATCAACACTGGTCAACATGGTCTTTTTCCTGTGTAACTGACTGCCCAAATTCAATGGTACCGGTAAAAAGTCCAGAAAGCCGGTAATGATAGCCTATATGAACTTGACAAAAGCCTTTGACAGTGCCACGCGGTAGGCTGAAAATCAAGATCAAATTCTATTTGATCATCGACCATATAGTCTCATGATTCATGTAATAACTTTCATCCAGAAGTTAAGTGGTGCTAATACAGGATTTCACCTCCCACCCTAGGCCAGTAGCCAGTGGCGTAATCCGAGGCAGTGTACCAGGCCCTCCGTTATTTTCTATACGCAAATGATGTCGTTAACAGTAAGAAATACCATGTTCCTTTCCCTTTAGCCCATGACATCGAAATCTTTTGCATCTTTCAGCCGGAGGCTGCACGTTCTACCATTGCCAAATGACTCAAGAACAGATGTTTCTCAAAGTCTGGGGCAACGAACTTATTGATGAAGTTCTCGGCCGCAAAGTGCTGCATCCTATGCAAAACTTTAACATCCTTTGTTAATGAAATAACAGTTTACATCATTTTCCAAGGTGGCCGTAGTCAGCAGAGGGCTGCCAAATATAGAAGTTGATCGGTGTTGGGAGGATTCGAACATGAGGCCTTCACATTGATACATCATGACCAGATCCGTGCGCACGGCCTGAAGTTCGATGCCAAAAGCTGTTTTCACGTTTAAGCGTCCTACATAGAAGGCCTTTTGGGATAAAAGAGTCTGATAGACACTTCTGAAAGCCTGGTTAGCAGAAGGAAGCCGGACGCGGTGTTTCCCAGGGCACTATCTCACAGATAACGGAGCTAATGGCAGTTACTGGGGTGGTTTCAGTGGTGTTTGCATGAAAGACAACGCAGCAACATTCACATTCATTGTTCATGGGCGCATATATTTCCTTTGACGACCAAGTGCCGGCCGAGACAGACTTTTATTGCTACATGCTGACCAGCATCAGCTTCGTTAGACATTATCCTGAGAGAAGTCTGCAGCCCAGATAGTTCGACACCGTCCCTCACTAGAGTTTTAGTCGCATCTCGTTACCTTGTTGGCCTCACTCACTCATAAAGCATGAGTCACGCTGTGTCTGCTCACAAATAAAGGAGTCTGTCAGCATTGCATACTCGCTGAGACATGGTATTTGCACGATAGCGGCCCACTGTCTAGGAAAAACTTATGACTATACCTCTTCCTCGACAATGCGTTTTGTTCGACACGGTGTAGTTTTTGAGAAAAATGAGGCAAATCCCGTTATTCTCAGCCTGCAGCCACTGCCATGAAAGGTTTTTGGAACTTCGGATGGCTTATGATCGATGGTCGGCACCGCAAAGTGAAAACGAGAGGGGCCACATCTTCACACGAAATATCTTCAATGCTTACTCGAGATTGTATTATGCTGTGGTTTATAAATGCTCACTGGAGTTTACTGGCGAATGGTTTTCTTGAGACGTTGTTATTCCCGGCCGACGCCGTCGCCGACGCAAGTAGTGGGCCTGGACATCAAAACTGACTTGATGGCCCCCACCTTAAGTGTACTGCTTTTTGATCCAGCAGATCGTTGAATAGGATTGAAGGCCGTAGAATACATCAGGACCAAATGAAACGGATAACGGAACAAAGAAGGAAAGAAAAGTGCATACCTTTGGACAAGGCGGCCACGTCATAACTTCGCGATTCAGTCATCCCTCTACAGGCTATGGCAGAGGGACAAAACAGATTACGAAAACACTAAAAAACTCCAACTTAGATGCTGAACCTGGACTGAATTCAAGTTTGTTGAGGCTCTGGCGATAATTACCCACTCCACATGCATCGATCGGAACGATGGGGCAGAGAATTAGGGGATATGGACAGGCTTAACACCTTTGAGAAACAAATATTGCAAAGGCCACCATGCTAGTTGACTCCACCACGGCAATGCATGACGTGAAGAACAATTATTTTCTCACCAGACCCACATTTCAAAGTACACACATTCAAAACACAGAAAACTAAACATCAGCTGGCATGTGAACGTTTTCTCAGTCATTTGATTTTAAAACTTGTCTTGAGAAAGACTACCCATTGTAGTGGAAACGCTTACGCATTGCAACCGCTAACAACGCTATGGTAATAACATTGTATAGTTCGCAGTAGAAAATACTTTCCAGCTTGTTGGTTGAATCTACATCGAACATGTATCCCACAATTTTGAACCCTCATCATCGGTCAGATATGACTTTAAATTCTCATGCGGTAAGCCCTGCTTCACACCATCATTCGGGGTCACGGAAATTTTAAATCGATTTTCAAACATGCCTCTGTAAACTTCGAGCAACTTAGATCATTGCGGTTCTCTCCAGTGCAGAGAAGCGGCTCATAGCTTAAGCATCAAAGCTTGAATTGTAGTGCTCTCTGTCTCTGGTAGGCCGACCAACATTCGAGAAATCTTCTGAACTGCTTCGTGGACTTGCAATTTTTCTCGGGAAAGCCGTCAGAGGCAAGGATTCCGGTATGGGTAACAGGAAAGTTTGCTGACATGGGAGTATAGCGCGTTCGACTAGCAGGCCACCTTATTTGACGATTCGATATCTAACCCAAACTGGTCTTCGCTAGTAAGTTGCTTCGTTTCCTTCATACGCACGTTTTGTACCTTCTCAGTTTTATCCTTAACAGCTTCAAGTTGTTCCTCTAGCTTCTCTATCCTACTTACAAGCAAATTAGAGTTCTTACGGTTGTCATCACAAATGCACAAGCTGGCACTGACGGGACTGGGAGACTTGGCGGTTCCAGTAAAATCAAAAGCGCACGAAAATTTGCCAGTGACTTTCTGAGGTACGTTCGTGCCATGCTGCAATTGTTATGATCCTCTTTGGGATGGTTCCTCTTTTCGTCCCTTCCAAGTCGAATAATTGGTGTACTGTGTATTTTTGAGTACAAAAGACGGCAAATGACTTACTGATGGCGGACAAAAACGGTGAGCGATGCTGGAAAAACAAGAAATAAGTCCCGAGAAGCTTTGAAAGGAACCGACAGGGAATAAAGTCCATACAGAGATTTGGGTCACAGTACACGAGACAAGACCGAAGAGCGGGTGTTGTCTGGTCGAAAGCCATCGTCATCTATCAAACTGCTTAAGCATCTAAAGTTTTGGGGTATAAAGTCACACCCAGCGGAAATAATAGAAGCATTTCGATCAGGAAATCACTGAGGAAATAAACGCAAATTTCCAACATGTAGTTCTTTGTGGGAAGCATGTAAAACGGTGTTGTCTTGATGAGCAAAAACAGCAAAAGGCCCAGAGTTCGACCGCCACCTTCAAATGTTCACTTCCACTATCATTGTTTCTGACTCTTCGTCACGGTGTCTCTCTCTCACGCCAACGAATTTCGCTTAGTGGTATCAACTTTATTTTTGATAAATCTAAACGAATCTCTTCGGACGAATCCAGGTCTACACCTCGTCTTCTGTCTTCCCTAATTTTTGTTGAAACCACCTGAGTTTCGCTCAAAATTTAGAACATTTTCTTGTTGTCACGGGTTGCTTTCTCCCTTTCCTTAAAGATTCGATCAGCCATGTATCGTGTTCCGCACCATGTGCTGGGTTCCAAATGTCGGTTCAGTTGGATGTGACTCTATAAGCCACGATTTCCTGCGCAGTGGGTACAGTTATTTCCAGGGGCATTATGGTCCTCTTCATGTCCTTCCTTAATTATGCCCTATGCCGTTGTTCACTGATCGTCTCCCTAAATACTGGCTCATTTTCTTAATACTTACGCGCGTAGACGAGTTAAACGCCAAATCGGCCCGTCCACCCAACTATAATAAATCAAATAACCCAATTTGTCAACAGCACCAGCCACCACATTGATACTTTCAATTCGCAATATTCATATACGTGTTTTTCCTTTCTTGAACTGCTCGCTCCTAGGCCGCAGTTGGTAGCAAGGCCAGACAGACGCTGGTTCTCATTTTTCCAGACGGTTCAATCCTGCATGTTAGTTACTAAGTCCTCCTTGCACTGGCTGCTGCCGTTTTGACTAGCCTAAGGTTGTCGACTCCTAAGTGCCTGCTGTCCGGCTGGCCCTAGCTGCCCCATATCTGCATTCTCCTCCACCTCCCGTGTGTAAAGGCATTATCACAACAGCACGGGGAGCTGTCAGATCCTCTGTATAGGGCCGGCACAAATCGAGTGGTTAGCCCGGCTGCAGCGCTGTTTGGGTGGAGCTGAACGGGTGACACCCATTGCGTTCACTTTTCAAATGTTTTTCAGGTTAGGTTCCTGTACTCCATTAACCGCACCCACTGGCACTGGTGCGGCTTAAGGTCCCCTAGTTCTTTTGGTCACCTATACCCTTTTGTAGTGGCCAACCTCCTGCTCTTTCCCAAAGCTTTTTCTACCCATATGAACTCAGGTGAACAATTTCTATTGGTATCTGATATCAGCCGACGTTCTTCAACATCCTTCTTCTTTTCAAGACAGAGGTCCATTATCTTTCATAAACTCTTATTATGGTCTGGTGATCTGGCAAAAGACCGTTGCTTCTGGGAAATTAACAAGAATTTACCTCGGCCGCATGCGGTTCCGCATCATTTGATCGGCAGATTTCCCTTCTTTTCCAGATCAATCTCTTTTGTCTTTTATTAATGAAATAACAATGTAAATCATGTTCCAGGAAGGGGGCCGCGACCATCAAAGTGCTACCAAGTGGGGAAGCTGACCGGCGGTGGGGAGATTCGAGCCCGCGACCTCCACGTACAAATGCCAGGACTTTAAACTTTTTGGCCACCGCTGGCCAGCTAAAATTCACGGGGTTGGAAGTATTCGCGACAAAACTCATGAATCAAATGAACCCAAAAAATCACACAATTGTTACAACCAATATTTGGATTTTCGTGCTGAGTGTCCGTTCAAAATAATGTTCACTACACTATACTTCCTACCAGACTCTAACTTTAAAATTCTTTTTCCTTAATCTTGTTTTTCCCCCCACACGGTATCCAATCCGTCATATCCAGTTCACTTTTATCTCAAACGGTTACATAAAGAGATCTACCAGTGGCGTTGACGATCCGTCCGGTCTGCTGCGTGTATATGGCGCCCTTCGTGATGCTCAATGAAGCTGGCTAAACGGTAATGACGGGAAATCTCCGGTGATTTAAATTTGTCCCACGGCGTGTTGTTACCGTGTTTTATGAACGAAATATGACCCAACATGTATATCAGTCATTATCGTGTAGATCGTCTTCCCTTTTCATGTAAGCATCATTTTCCTTTTCGTCTCGAGGAACCACACTACGTGTGCCTTGGCACTGTCCGAGAAAAAATTATTATTATAACTTTCAATGTCATAAATAATAATATTCACCGCGTTCTGAAAAATGGCACGAAGACCGAAGTGTTACACCCATACTATGACGGTCCAGAAGGAGTATTTTGTGGTCAACTCCTGTAGATTAGCATGGGAAGTCATTGGTGGGAACGCCTCCTAAAAGTCCAGTTTACAGAAGAACTTGGATCCGTGAAACAGATAGGGAATATCTGAGTTTGGATATCAGGCATCGCGTCTTTCTGGGAAGTTCGTTCCCCTTAATCCAAAAACGACCGCGAATTCTCCAGGTTCCTCTGAACCATTTAGGCAGTGCGGCAAAGGGCTTGAATCTAGCAGAAATTACTAGTGTCGCGGTTCTTATATCGACCAAGTGATCTATTCTGTTTTGTCTCTTCCCGAATACCGAGAAGTATAATGCAACACTTCATAAAAACGGGTCACTGAAACGTGTAGAGTGAACAGTTACATTCTGGTAAAGTTTATCGCCCCAGAAAAATCAGCCACCAACTTTTGCAAATATGAATGGCGGTAGTCGGTGAAAAACGACAGGGAGAAATTTCAAGCCATCAAGACCGATGCAAGCTCATCGGGTGAACGTTCGAACAACGCGAGTGAACCGAACAGGCGCAAAACAAATCAAAAGCGGGTTTAAAATTACTATTACAATTTGCAACAAACTGATCATTGTGCAATAATCATTTCTCGGCGGTGTCCCTTTTGGGATCGTTTTCCCCGAATTCTGAAAAGAAATCGCGTCTACGACAAAAGGCGTGGAACAAAGTCAACCGACAACAAAACCACATCCGCGGCAGTGGCGAGGGTCCAAATTGTGATGACGATAGAAAAACGGATGTGATAGGAGAAAAAATGGATGCGTCCGAAGGGAGGGAGCCAACAGTGGCTGAATTTTACGTGAATTGTCAATGGTTGATCCGAATATTTTTACGGTTCCGTTTATAAACAATGATAGAAGACGGAGACCCATTGAAAATATAGGCCATTGCTGAATGTTGACGAAAACACTTACAACCTTAAAGAAGGAAGCTCATGTCCAACAATGCCCTTTAAAGGAACTCAATAACTTCAGTGTAAAGGGTCGGGACAAGAAGCTGGTTTACTGGGTTAAAAAGGGTGGATTCGCCACTGCCAGTGTCAATGACAAACGAACAATGTGCAGAATTCTTCATAAGGTAAGAGGGTGTTGTGTCTGAACGGAGCAGAAGTGGTGATGTGTAACAAAAGAGAATAAAACTCGGAGGGAGGGGGTTGAGCCGGAACCAGAGCTGTAACATAAGCCCATGAACTAAAAGATGAACTGAACGTGGGAGTTTACCGCACTTGGAGTATTTCGGACTGTGAAAGCGTCATGTTAGACGAGAATGTCTAACTCTACAAGGTTTAATTGTATTCCATGTTTCATTTTGCGATTCTCTAAATTTAGCAGTTTATTTAATGTGACGCGACCTCTGTGATGACGATATGAGAGACGGATCTTACAAGACAGCCTTGGTTTCTCTTGAAAAGCAGCACTTACGTCCCAAGTCATTTGCACAAGACATTCGCCGACAAAACGGTGCAACGGAAATAAGCTGCTTCAGGAATTTTGGTAGTTTTATTCCTGCAGTCAATCGACCTCGTAATTGTAGTTGCAGTTGATCATCAAATTACTACCCGTTGCATCAGTTTAAGGTTTTAGAATTAATTTACCAATTGATTGGTCTTCCTCATACACGAGATGATAAAATGCGGCAAACTAGGCAGTTTCGATGTTGACGGGTCCGAGAAGTTCTTTCACATCCCCATAAGTAATTTCAATGGGTGCATTGGGAAAGCCAAATGTTTAATAAGCAGCCTTCCCGACAGACGACTAAAATGGCCACATTTCGCTTGGGGATGAAGGCTTTAGTTTGTCAGACACTAGGCTCCAAAACACTTAATTTGACTCCCGATCTCAAGAGGACTTCCATGAGTATCAGGGGTCTGCAGTGTGCATCGATAGTGTGATATTTTCGGATAACAAGATCAAGAAGCAATAGCTGTGATGCGAACAAATTCCTACTCCTTCGTTTCGAATTCTTCCTACCGGGTAGGTAGATCTTGTCAGATTGAACGTCCCTTGCACTGTTTAATTTTTTTAAAAACCCAACAGGATATGTTTTTTGGGGGTCCTATATTTTCCTTTTTGGGTATGTTGAAAATTTTAAGTTGGCTCTCAGACTCCAGACTTTACTCCACTCAATCAAAAAAGTATGAAAACCTTAACAAGAGAACTGACCCGTCCAGCTAGTTTACCAGGCTGGTGTCCGCAGGATATTCCCAAACGAAGACTGAAATCAATGGCCGATAGTGCTCATTGCCACAGTTAGTTGGGTTCTTACATTCGAAAACTTTCCCTTTTCGTATAAACCTTGAACTTTTTGTGCAGTCGATCTTTTATTATTTTTCGCTCTTTTTCTCTACTGAGCAGACAGTGGTGTAAGGTAGTAGCCAAAACTGGAGTATTTTCATACAAGGTTGGTTGTAAAAACTAAAGTGAAATGAACATATCACAAAATAGTAATTGATTTGGGTGCTTACGATCTGCCGAGCACACCAAAAGCAACAGCTACACAAGATTGTCAAAGAAAGGCCGTGGGCATTCCAGTTAAATTTAATGTGTTGAACGTAGGCAGTTGATAATAAAGTGTAGCTGTTCGAACTCAGTTAAGTAAAATTGAGATAACGTGTCAAAGCAAACGTAACCTACGGGCCCTCGCCTGTTAGATATTCTGCGCGGAAGTTCATTGATTACAAAACTGCAACATCAGGACAGCCCCACCTGGATCCTTTGACCAAACGGTCTAACTTGTAGAGAGGCAAAACAACATGGGATCTAACAACTCGCTGGGATGCCACTGACTGTTCAGCTGGAACTCCCTTCGTAAGAAGCTTGTGCCCAGCCAACCTCTCAGTTACGGGTGACGGTAAACTCTGCTGTTTGAGATCAGAGTGTGGCAGTCTCTCCCAGATGGATTTTCGAAAATCCGTGATCTCGGTTAAGAGCGCTGGCCATTCACTCTGAAGAGCCTATATACACTGTACTTCACGTGAAACAAACCTGTCTAGAAACTGGGTTATGACATCTCGAAAAACTGAATCAGTCTGCTTGTCACTGCTGCTTAGGCTACACTGAGTTGTAACGTTTCCAAATCCGCGGAACGGTGCTAAACAACCAGGCCTCCTTTATGGAAGTAAACGAAATTCACGTCGAAGAAAATCTATTAATGACTAGTCATCGTACAAAAGAAAAATGCTATCTATTCCATATACACAAAAGCCCTGGAATACTGAGGCAAAAATCTGGTTAGCGGTCGAAGAGGAAAATGAACATATGGGTTTTCTGCTTGAAAAAAAAACAACCGACTGTGACTAGCTCAAGAAAGGCACATAGATGGATCGAGATGTTTTTGAGGTTAAGTGATGGATGTAACGGTATGGATAAGGAACGGATTTGACTTGATCGTCACAGTAATTAGAGAACTCGTGAACATGCACGGTCCGTGAAAGACATCCATCAGAAAGGGAATACGAAAGACTGAATTTTGTTGACGGAAAACAATGAAAACCAGAAGAGCCACAGTAATAGATGAATCACACAAACGAGGAGCGAGGGTAAGATTCGGGAAGCGAATAGGGTGAACTGAATCGTTTAGCTTCGCTTTTTAAAATCAATGGCAACGAAAGCATCATATTTTACAGCTGCGTATATGTACGAAGAGGTAAGTATACAATAGCACGACTAAGATGGACTGGAGTGTAGGCGGGATCGGAAGAAATGAAACTAAGTGAAAATAGCTCGTGATCCCTGCCGGAAAATTGACACAAAAAGAAACTGAGACGAAGTCGAATGCAAAAAAAAATCAGCAGGATAAATCCGTGTAAGATAAAACCTCAACCAGTTGGCCGTTGAGAATGATAGCGATCGTACCAGTGGAGAAGGTGCTGCACCTGGTGGAACACTGTGAAACTGATTGACGAGGCAATGGGGCCTTTGATCCAATTAAGAGTGACCCCTTTGTACAGACCGTGAAACAGACCTTCGGCGTTGTACACTATGCGCAAAGTTGTTATGATACTCAGACAGTATTCAGGATGACCTGTGACCGAATAAAGAGAAAAAATAGATATGCAAACGCTACTCTAATCCCTTTTATGAAAATAAAAATGCTGTGGACTACCCATCCGCAGTGCGAGTGTGAAGAATCAGGGAGCTTGCAAAACAGGTTTCCCAACTCAGTGCTCGTACTTACCATTTCTTCGGTAAACTACTCAAGCCTTGCACACCAATGTGAGCACTTACAGACAATTCGTTTAATCCCGTCGGTAATATTATTTTGCCCGCTTTGTTCGATTCGGATGCAGCGTGTAGTGTACTCGGACAACAGCAAGGTCAATGATGGCATCCGGTTATTTAGAACGCGTCCCATGTAAGAGGATGACATCCCTGCTTCGTTCAAGTAAAGACCAAGTCAAGCTATTTTGCTGAGCATCAGTGGTCTTGCGATGATAGCTGCGACGGCAAATTGGCAACAAAAATAGACGGATGCAGCCTGGTGGTGCCAAACGGTAAGCGCCTTCCGGCAATGCAGGCAGATTGGGATCGCGTTATCTTATTGGCTACCAGAACCCGGACGAGAAAGCTGCGATAGGACGAAAAGACCACCGCGAGACAAACCGAATAAATCAGACAGGGACTGCATTAACAAAGTGAGCGGTCCGTTTTTCAAAACAAGATGCCCTCGACAACGCCAGGCTAAAAGCTAATCAGAAAAGAGGACCAGCCAAGCGATGACTCAATAGACCGGCAAAGTATATGCCAGTTACAAAGGTGTGAACATGCATTATTGCGATAAATATTATCGGTTATATCAAATAAAACGAGATCTCAGTGAGTTTCACTTGAGTGTTCTCGCTAGAGCAAGTGGAAACGGTCAACTGCTGAGAAGCAATACAATCGACTGACGATTTGGAGCAGAAACGGCACCCGGTAATCGGTGGGGGAAATGCCTTGTATTTTATGGCACTCTGTAAGTTTGTCATTTTACCTAATCTGGTTGGTGTTTGTTTTAACGGAATAACACACTTGTCACAAACCGCCTTTTGCTTTGAACTCGTCTCGACTTCGAGCGTCAAACAACCTGCGAGATTCTTTGGCAGTTGTCCAACGCCAATGAAACAACGGGACAATGCGGGTGGTCTAGTTGTCAATCAATGTGCACGAACCTCAAGGATAACTTGGGAAAAGCCAGAGGATTTCACATGGGCACATTGACGTAAACTTTCCCTAAGGTGTTAAAATACACCAACCAAAACTCTCGGCGTGCTCAAGGACTATGTTTTCTGGCTTTATTGTACGTGACACAACCATACCATACCCGCCACCTGTGTTTTCCTTGTCCTAGCGCCAAAAATATTTTCAATGTATTGCACTGATTACCGAAACTTGGTCCTTTTGAATATTTGTCGGCGATAACAGAAGGACTTTTCCATATTCGCGTGGATACCGCTACCCTCCTCCGTTTGTGAAAATTAGTTGGGTATATTGCTTCTATAGTCAAACCATTTATCCGCTATCCGGAGGTTGACTCAATTTCTAACATAAAAACAGTGTATAGAAAATGCTGTTGTTATAGTCCAATGATTTACATTTATTCTCGCCATAAATTTCCATTACATCGAAAACTGCAACCAATCGCATTTGGGGCTAACTTCCGGGGGAAATTATACCTTTGGCCTTTGTTGTCCTCCCCCTACTAATAACAGCGAACGCCAGAAGATTCAATTCTTCGTCCTTGGAATATTTTTGAATTGGCAATATTCAGCGTGCGGACGCTGAAGCATTCAGGAAACAGAAGTGCTTATCATGTAAACTGGAAGCCCTAAGCACCGAAGCGTGTGGTATCCAGAATACTCGAACCCAAGACACCAGCTCTATCGTTCAACTGCCGCCCCAACTCAGTCATGTAAAACGTTTTGGAGGACTACGAGACCACTGCCTCCGATCTCGCTAGAGTATGTTCCTTGTCAGTATGAAGTTCAGCTATTCGAACAACCAATGACGTCCTCCCTCTTCGAGCAAGCAATGAGTCCATGTCGATGACGTCAAAATTGGATACAAAGGGCTGCACTACATACAAGACTATAGGCATTTCTAGGTTAATCCTCTGGACTTCCAACACTAATTCGTCTGTGGAGATTAACCTCAGGAAGCATTCCGCAAGTAAGACCTAGTGGCGGTAGAACTGTGATAATCCATTTGATCCAGCTTGTCTCGCAACCTTTTGAAACCTGCTAGCTGTAAAGCTAGAACTAACCGCGGTTGGTGAAAACGCTTTGCATTCTGAAGGCTTAGTGAATTGTGAACTGACCAACAGTGCCACGAAATCCTTGGGATTCTGCTGACCCCCCCAAAATGTATAGCTTTATCCGAGTCTACGATAGAAATATTGGGTGTGAACGAAACGACCTACGAAGTCGGCAGTTCGGGAACCTATAATCAACGACGGCGACCTGTAGGTTGGGAGTACTATCTTGAAACACATTTCAGCTGGCCCGCACTTCAAGCCATGGTGCCGCCACAGCAATTTCATTACACGTCTAAGCCCACAGATTCAGCTTCTGAAGTTATCTGCAAGCAAATCAAAGCCTCAGGATGGCCTTTCGCCAGTCAAATAAAAAATCACGAAGTGTGTCATAAGACTACAGATTCTGATCGTGATGATCAGGTACCCTATGTGACAGAATCGGCTTTGAGTGATGATATCCGGAGGTCCGATAAGTTCGAGAACTCACCCTGACACCAGATGAATTATGCATAGGACAGGGACCGGATCAACTGTAAGTAAGGGTAAAGTAGCATCCCGGCTTTATCACTAGTTGGGGAACAAAGTTGGTTTTCGTAACATTCTCAGAGGTCAGCGGGGCAATAAGTGCGGGTATAGTCGCCAGAAAGCAACACATGTCCTTCTACTTCTAAATACTGAGCAGTCCCTCATAGGAGATCGACTGCTGTCTCCACTTCTAAAAAGAGATTGCGCGGAAACTGTGCTGACCAGAGATATTAGCCGAATCTCAATAGCACCGATGCTGTTGGCGTCTGTCAGTCTGCACGGGTTGCCAAAAATTCATGAAGAGCAATTCCGCGAAAATCAGGCTTGGTTTCGTGCCAGTCAGTGGATCTGATGATTAAATCTTTATTCAGCAGTTACCAGAGCACTGTCACACCCTTCAAAAATCGAAAACGACTATTTTCTTTGAAATTCCCTCTGCTTTCAATTCTATCGATAAAGGTGCATCTTGGCGTTAGTCACTGAGGGATAGTGCACCTGAGACGTGTTTGTCGATCCTGAAGGAGTTGTACCGTCACAGGTCAAGTCAAATTAAGGCTTACAGTCAACTTTGGCCACTGTTTGACGTCCGAATATTTTTCGGCTTGATCAAAAAGGATGTTCTACGGTATATCTAGTCTAGCCTAGAAGAGGAAACTGGAAACATCAAAGGGTAGAGAGCTTTTATTCAAGAGTATGCCGATTATGTCGCTCCGTTGAACGAAAACGTGGCTGCAAAAAGTGATACAAAATGTGAATACATCGCAGTATTGGTATTCATGCTGCACAGATATAACTGAATAAAGAAATAATTTGCATCTGACTGATAAGAGACTGTAAATGTAAATATTTTCGAGGTAGCGGAAAGCTACAAGTACACTGAGAACCAGAAAACAAATGGCGGTGGAGAATTTCAACGTCTACGAAACAGCCCGAGTCTCGTGTGGACACAGGGTGATGAATGACGAGATGCACTGTCGTGTATTGGATGCTGATAGCTCCTGGTGGTTGAGAAAGTGCTCTAGATCGATTTCGATGGCTCGCAAAAGTTTTGCGCATATCTGCCCTTCGTTTACCTTCTCCTTATCTATTCAAAAATGTTCGGCTAGGTCGGTAGAAGAGAGACATGGCTGCCAGATTATCATTTAGCCATGGAAATGAGAAAGTTAGCTTCGGCTGATGCTCCCCGCATTTCTGGCTCGGGCCGAAAGGATGGCATCTGTCACCAGTTAGAGACCGAGATGTGGTTTAAGGTTGGAATTAATGAGGATGCTACGCAACCCGTCTGTGGACCTCTACTGGAAATTTGAAAGACAATTTAAAAAATCCACGATGAAAACAAAAAATGTTCTTATTAGATCACATCTCCAAATTGATCATCTCGATTACTTCCTATTGGTGACAATTTTTTAGTGCTGCAGCACTGTCGCCGTTTTTTTCTGAAGCCCGAGTTATAGTGGGATGGCGATAATGTGCTGAAAGTAATTGAAACGGTTGAATAATTTCGACAAGAGAGATTCGATTGGCGAGTTGTCATCTAATGCCGGGTAGGCCATTCAGTTTGACTACAGGATAGCCGGTGACTCCCTGCATTCGACCACCGATGTCTCCGAAGCATTTGGTCAAGTCCGATGGAGACATGAGCTGAAGAATGTCGAGGCGCGTCGTCGTGTGATGGGTGTTGACAGATTCCCTGAAAGAAGTAATCGCTTTACAGTATCTTCGGTGACTTGGACATGCTTCATCTGCGTATCCTTAGCTTATTAGTGCTCCTTTTACCGTGATGGACAAAGCTGAGAGAGACGACTCGATGACCACGATATAACTTGGTTTAGACGCATGCAGAAGTCAGCTTCGGTTGGTGTTTCCCGCCAAACTGGCTTCGACTCAAAAGTTGAAAAGTACCGTTGGTTGGAGACGATGAAAGACATGCCTTAGAATCGAAGTCAGTGGCGCTTGTTCATAAGACTCGTTTCCCGTAAAGAATGAAGAACGATGCGCAAATATCGCAAAATATACACGGCGAGAACACAAAAAGCTTGTTATTTTGCAGTTTGCCACTTTCCCTTTTGTGTTCATTTCCCGTATAATGTTAGTTAAACGCTGCTGCATTGATACCATGTTCTCAAGCAAATGTAACACATACATACACATGTAATACTTACCACATGCGTGATTTTGTCACCAGTAGCTCCGTCAGGGAAGTGTTAATCAGACAAATACAGAATTTACGAGCCTAAAAAGAGCTAATGTGCCAAGAATAGTCGGAAGTGAAAACCATGAAGGCAGTAAAGCTGGGAGTGCAACTTGGTGGCGAGCCGAACTAGTACAGAAGTGTTGAAACCCGGAAGAGACGATAAAGCAATCACCACCTTAGATGGGAAAGGAAGCTTTGAAGCAAGATTACACCATTCCTTTTTCGCTAATTTGCATCCAGAAAAGCTTGGTGGAAGAAACTCACCGATAGCAAAAAAGATCCACTGCACTTGAAGAAAGGAAAGTAAATCAGAGTTCAGAAAACTGGATTGATGCAGCAACATGAACCTGAGGACACGAGATAGTTCCTAGAAGCCTGGCACTAAAAGATGTCAGCTCATTACAATGCACGTACGCGGATCTCGTACACTAAGAATCGGAAGCGAAACGTCCTCTTCGTACAACCAGATGCACTGATTAAAACTATCCTACCTACGAGTGACGTTATAGTGCCGATTTCAACCAACGCATCAATGGTTACAAATGTTCGAACACGACAAACCAAAACAAGCTTCAATCAGACATGCGTAGTTTTAGTACCAAACGACACTACCTGTTTCAACAGAGAGACTGTTCCCTAAGTTGGCCGCAGCCTATCAACACACACCGTGTACTGACTGCAAACTATTTGTACCACAGTCACGTTGTGTTGCGAAGTCCACGATGTTTTCTTGGTTCCGAATATTTTCTTCGCAATCTCTAGACTTGTCAGCCTCCCTGTTAAGGTGCACAAGTAATCAGACAAGTGATCGTGTTTAATGGCATGTGAAGACGTCATTTAGTTCATGATCGCCACAGACCAAAAAACAAGTCATCCTAATATGAGTAGGCAGCCACTTGCAACTGTGAGGGAAGCCACGCAAGGATGAGTGCAACATCATGTTGTTCAATGGATCGTTGACAGTCAGTCCAGGTAACCGAATCGCAATGACGTTTGGCTCAAAATCGGTCATCGCGAGTTCGTTACTAACTGAGGCTGAAACAGGTGTACAATACCTCCGTGAATTTTAATGGTATAAACATCGCGTGAATCATCCCACCGGCAGAAAACATGCTATGGAATGAACATTTTTGATCTCCAGTACATTCCACTGCATTCCTGAATTACTAAAGGAAATTCCACGAAGAAATCCTATCGTTCGTAGAAAAACAGCAGTGAAATGAAGAACTGTAAAGCAACTGAACAACGTACCGGTCACTCCGGCTGTTTGCATTCTTCGTCGCACGATATCCAATGGGTAAGAAGTCGTTTGTCCCAGAATGCCAGCGAAACCACCACATGCCAGGTTCTCCAGAGGCTGAAGCTTCTCAGGTCTAATACCAGACTGTTGAGCATGTTTATCTGTGAACGATGAAGCCCAAACAATATGGTGATAACAAAGGATAGCAGCAGAGGGAACGAACACAAGTATTTTGAGATGCTCAGCATGAAATATGCCCACCATTAGCTGGTATTAAAAAGTCACCACAATCCGGGTGCATAAAAGTGTCGGTTGACAAGATTTGGAAAATAAAACGCAAACGATTCAGGAGTCCTGAAGAGGAATGTACCGCGTGTCCCGAAATGCTGGGGGCACCATGGGAGAAATTTTCCACCCATTCAAGTTGCACCCTGCGCATGACCACTAGTACACTCGTCAGTAGGTAAATTAACGAAAATTCACCTAATACATTGCCGAAATCCAGTTTTCTACATGATTCATTCTAGTTATACTAGACGAGAAATCGAGGTTGTATATGAATACATATCACCATGCGGTAAATTCCTCTAAGGTCAGGGGGCTGGTGGTCCAGGTTGATTTTCGAAAATCTGACCACTCTTACCTTGTTCCGGAACTACGGCGAATGCTTAGTCCCTCACCCTGGGTCCTGGCTTGCAGTCGATCAGGTCATTAGCGCGTGCGCTATTCACCGCAATGCAACCGGGCAACTGAGACGGTTCTGTTTGCCAGATGTGGTCTACTTTCATCGTCAGATGACCTATTGAACCGAAACAAAGTGACATTGCACTTTTGGCATCAGTTCGTAGCCTCATTACATATAGGATGCACATTTTACCAGCACAAACACAAGCTACTCAGTAATTTTGCAAGAAGTGACAAGAACAGCAAAACGGCCTCGAAACGGAGCAAAACAAAAAACCCTAATCCCTAAAAGATGCTAACTTTGCTTGTTTGCAGCACACGGGCTAGACAATCCCCAGGTTATCCAGTCTTGTCACACTGTGTGACTTCAACAACGCCCAGCTGAATCCGGAAAACTTGAATGATTTAAGAATTGATCGGACCTCAAACACGACAACATCCATTTTCATTTGGACAGGGAAGTAAGCTACGCGGAAATATACTCATCGCAACCATTCACAGGCTTAGAAATGGAGTGTATCAACCAAATCGCGGTACAGCTGGACGAGGTAAGATGGGCTGCGCCTGTTGCGAATTCGGATGATAGTGGGTGGGCTAAGGGAGTGAAATGCAAAGGGCGTTCGTGTGCTCACTTTCTCTTATAGCACTCGAGTCGACTATTTCATTTCCAGGCAATCTTCGCTATGAACCAAAAATTAAATAACTTAGCTGAATTGGCCTTGTTAAACGCGCCCGACTGCAGCTTGTCAGCTATGTGCGATGACTGCAAGCGGTTACGTCCAGGGTCAAACAAATCAACGTGAACTGTGAGGAGGCAGCAGATCAAAGTCATGGAGGCAACTTCCGTTCACCGTAGGCGTAGCTGAGTTATTCGCAGACGGGTGACAAATAACGGAGTCAAAGTTGGCGTACAGAATTTCGTTCAAGCAAACCCTCAGATCCCTACCAGGTAGTTGGGAAAGCAGAATTTTATAAGTACTTCTCCTCGACGTATTTTACGTCGCCTAAGCTTCCAGCTCTATGAATTTCATTACGGCGTCGCATTGAAAGGCAAAAAGGAGAAAAATGTTTGTCTTTTTGCGAGTGGTCCGTTGATTCCCCCAAAACGCAGCGCCTACTTTGTGTGAGGATATTGTCTTTTCAGACGAAGCTGTATTTCATCTTCGTGGTGGAGTAACTCAAAAACAAAGTCTACCAGGCAGGAGACAATCGGTGATCTGCAATGAATACGTACCACTACTTCAACACAAAAGTAGTCTTATGTTCAGCTTATAGAAAAGGTAGATTCGTCTTCACGATTTCTGACTTTCAAATGTCACAGGAATAAACCCACATTCAAAAGGCCGATATCCTTGTAGTACCAATTTGGTAATTATGGTTGAGCCCTGACTGATTGATTTTACCTTTACTTTGCTCTTATACTGACCATCTATGATCGATTGTGCTTTGAATTCAAAGAACCCCACGAACAGCAGCTGGACCAGATGATCCGCCACATAACTTCCATACATTAGAAGTGCGTATAGCAAGGCGATTAGTTTTGCTGTTGTTTATTTATTTCAATACACAACACAGCATATTCAACAATTTGACATGGGGACGGTTGGTCGTAATCCCGACCGCTCAGGACGGTGTCCAAAGTGTCCGCCAATTTGGTTACATTTTAAAATGTTTATATGACTGAACTCGCGTCAAGGAAAATCATTGAGTCAATGAAGTTCACGTTCCCGTAAAAATTGTTTTTGAACCCATAGAGTTGATTTTATTGGCGAATGTTTGCATTTACGCCTGTCTTTTAGACGAGATCAAACTCCATTGGTCATTGTGAGTAACCGCAATGTCTCATCTCCATGATAATCTTGGCTGCCGATAAAACCCAGTGCAGTTGAGGGATATACAATGATCTGGTTGGGAATAGGGTGATAAGAGGGGAGTGGGAGTACTTTGGATCAAAGATGGGCTTAGAGAATGCATGACACAAGTGACTAGCATCGTGATGCACCGGCATATTGAAACATTACTGCAGGTCTACCGACTGTTATGTGGTTCACCGTTGCGTGTATAATTTGCGCAAACGGAACACACTGGTAACATCATCATCATCATCGTTCAGCGTCAAACAACAGCGTAAGTCTCACTAATATTGAATTTCACACGGTTCATTAGAAAGGATGAACATGCGGCGTGGACAGGGAGTGAACGTACAAAAAGAGAAAAGAAATGGGCGCCGTAGTACCCAACACACGGAAGTGACAGCACGATCGCAACTATCGGCGATTCGCTGCCATATCCCTAAGTGTCTCCAGCCAGCAAGTCGACGAGTCCTTCGGACCCCAACCACGAAGGCGTGAGACACCTACTTTACCTAACTTCGCTGTACATTTTCTCATCCCACGTTGCCACGTCATCTGTTGACGTCCACATGGCTTCTTCCATTCCTTAGGAGGAACACAAAATAGGGCACGGTATGGTAGACGAGTGTTCGTCATACGCAACACATGACGCAGCCAGCGCAGTCTACTAAGTTTCATACGCTGAAACAAGCTGTTCTCAGAAGGGGCACCCAATACCAGATCCCCAACCTCAATAGTACTCACCCGGCCACTCCATCCAATCTTAGCCATACTACGTAGACATCGGTGGTCGGAAACCTCTAACCGACGAACATCGCCAACACGCATACTCCAATTCTCGCAACCGTACAACAGAACTGAGCGCACCGCGGCACAGTACACACGGCCTTTTAACTTCAGTGGAAAATCAGGCGACGCGACAAGTGCTTTAGTCCAGCGTAAGCTGCTCGAGCCTTCGATGTACGCGTATTTACCTCCACTGCCGAAATGCCATCGTTCGATACGCAGCTACCAAGGTAGGTGAAGTGGTCCACAATCGTTAGTTTCTCTACATCCAGTATCAATTTCGGCGCTGCTGTCGTCCAGTCCTGTAACAGTACTTTGCACTTTGAAGGTACAAAGCACATGCCGAACCGAGCAACCGATCTCGACAGTCTATCTAGTGCCCGTTGTGCATGGTCCGCAGACTCGAACAGGCACACAACGTCGTCTGCGTAATCAAGGTCGCATAGCTTTCCTCCATTTCCCAGTTCAACTCCATCATCCCGGAGACCTCCTAAAGCCTTTCCTATCAATACGTCCACGACGAAGGTTAACAAGAATGGAGAGATGGAGACACCCTTGTCGAACGCCACTAGTCGTTTCGAATGGACGTGACAGTTCACCGTATACCCTAATGCGACCATAGGTATGCGAGTACAATGCTCGCAACAGGTTCACAAACTTCGTTGGCATACCCTTTCGGTGGAGAGAACTGAGTAGTGCCGGTCGATCCACCGAGTCGAAAGCACCTTCCAAGTCGAGGAAGACTACGATCGTAGGGCGCCGGAACGTGTGGCGCGTTCCGAGTATCTGTCGAAGACTGAATATTTGGTCGATGCAACTCTCGCGAATCGGTGTCAAACGTCGCAGCATTATCGAAGCTAACACCTTAGTAACTATCGGAATTAAACTAATCACACGATGATTGCAACACTCACTCCGTGTACCCTTCTTGAAGATGGGTATAATCAGTGACTCACTCCACGATAGCGGGATACGCTCCTCGTTCCTAATATCATGAAGCAAGCAGGTAAGGGATTTCATCAGCACCTCTGCACCCAATTTGAAAAGAACTGGGAGAAAATCGTCGGGACCGGCAGCTTTTCCCCTCTTCAGAAGCCGAATATTCGACTCTACTTCCGATTCCGATGAGGGATCAAGTGACACCTCCCAAGAATTCACAGCTCCAGACGTCGGACTAGATACGATAGCGTATGGCTAG
>LUCM01003595.1:0-24642 GCA_008360955.1 Fasciolopsis buskii | reverse complement strand
AATAAAAAAGAAGGAACTCTGAGCAGTAGCGTACTTATCACTACCCACCCCGCTCGATGCAATGGGCAGTGGGATCCTGATTATCCTGCGCGACAACCGATGTAGTATGGAGTGAGTTGTAGGCGTGTAACTCATGGGGAATAATGGACGGGTACTGCTAGGGAGTCCAGCCGCTAAGCAGAAGAACGATTAGGGTTCTTAACCAAGGCCTTTGGTTCTGACAAGAACCTGACTGCAAGGCAGCGGGGAATAGCTGAGTGGAAGCCCATCTACTTGGATCAATTAGTCTTCCACTCGTTTTTTCGACTGAGCTGCTAACTCAGGTCAACCTCCGACTTGGAGGACCAAGAGACTACTTCGTCAGGCCTCTACCCGTTGACCTTCCAGGCGTGATTGGATCTTCGGCTCGAGATAAGCCATCCTGTATAGCTCGTTGGATTATGGAGGCACGCAAGCCGTCAAACCACGTCAAGGTGTAGTCTCATTGTGACAGTAGCCACACAACACGTGGACCAAAACCGAAGTCTTCCACGCTGGATACGCTTTGGCAAAGTATTTTCTGACTCAGTATCTAATACTAGATTTCTAACTTTCACATTGGTCACACGGTGACTGCGCGATATCCTAATGATGCTAAGCAAACATCAATGACCGAGAATATTTTCGGCAAGCAAACTCCTTTTCTCGTAGTCATGCAACAGATCTGAGTGCATTGCAGCACAATACACACCATCTTTCAGCATGAGCGAAATGTTAGATTGTTTGTAGTAGGTACTTCATCCCAGCGAACGCCACCCGAACCTTGGATATAAGTCCTAACATGCGTCCTCAATCAAGCTGTCGAGGTGGGTGAAACGGTCAACAATTGTTAGTTGCTCACCATGGAGTTCCAAGCTCGGAATTGCCAACATCCAGTCTGGGAACAGCACTCTGCACTGTGAAGGCACAAAGCATAAACCAAATGGAGCTATAGCGCTTGCGAGTCTGTCTAGTGCACAATGTCCATGGTCCAAACATTTATCAAAGTACACAAGACATGGTACATGATATAAACCACACCGCTTCTCACTATTTTCTGGTTCAACGCTTACATTCTGAAGACCTTCTAAATCACCTTTCGTACAATGCAGGATGGAGCTGTTAATCATTCTGTTATGCATGAGGTGCTAGACGGACACTAACATCGAGTACAGTTGTTAGGCTGATGAATCATTAGTATTCACGATCAGATCCTTTGGCTTCAGCAAGAACCCGGCTGTAAGGCAGTGGGGAGTAGCTACGTGAATCACTTATTTCTCACCCATTCTTTTCGACTGAGTTGCCAACTCAAATCGAGCCCACACCAGCAGGACCAGCAGAATACTTCGACAAGCTTCTATTCGTTGACCTTCCAGGAATGGTTGAACCTTTGGCTTGAAATACATCATCTGGTACGGCTCGCTGGGCCATGAAGGGACGAAAGCCGTCATAATACGTCAAGATGCAGACTCAGTCAGTTTCAGCCTTTTCGATCTAACAGTTTTGAGGTCGCTTTGCAGGCCATCTGGGGAGAGGGGCTTCTGCTCGCTCATGAAATTATCATGAAAGCTGCGTATCACCTGATACATTCTATATCGCGGAACACATTGTGTGAATTAGTAATTATTCAAGCGTCCGAATGAGTCAAGTAAAGTTCGTAAATATGCATTTTTTTACATCTGGTGAACAAAGCAAAAAGAATAAACGAGCGATCATCGGCATCGTACTGCTCGCTATCCCGCAAAACTGCACCATGGTATAACCCCTTGCATGTCTCCGTGAGCTAATGCGATATACGGTACGGATTTTCTCAAGCCACAGATACTATTGTGTCTGAAAGGTCAATGGGTAGACGCCTGATGAATTAGTTTCTAGGTCTCCTGAGTGAGGTCTGATTTGAGGTGTCAAATAGCTCGGAAAAATTGAGCAGAAGAACAACTGATCCATACAGATTGGCTTTCACTCAGTCACTCCGCGCTGTCTTGCGGTCATAATCTTGTTAGAAACAAAGGCTTCGGCTGGGAACCCAATTGTTCTCCTGCCTAGTGATGAAAATAACTACCAGTGTTCGTCCGAGCAGAATAATCAGGACCGTTCTTCTTCTGTCTAGGTAGATGATGCTATGAGGTAGTAGCAACCACAACCACAGCACGTTGGTGCAAGGGTAAAATTTGTCTAAACTGAAGGGAACTGAACCTACCCATGGAACGTAAAGTCATAGACCATAATTTAAGGGCGAAAGGTCCTTCAGAGCAGACGTATTTTGTCTAAGCGGGAAAGATAGCAGACAATGCAAGCAAGCGGGGCTCGATATTAGTGAACTAAATAATAAGCTGGACTCCCTAGTAGCACACGTACATCAATCTCCATGAGTAACACGTCTACAAATAACTCCATACTGCACCAATCGTGGCGTAAGAAAACCAGGACCACGCTGCCCATTGCATCGAGCGCGCTGGGGGGTGACAAGTATGCTACTGCTCAGAGGCTCCTCTTTTATCATCCTATCTCTTCTATCTCCAACCCAATCATGCTTGTGCACCGTGTGCCTGCAGGCATCAATCGGCGACCGGAAGGACAGCAGTGTTAAGCGCGGTTAAGTTGTCATCTCGGCATATGCCCCAACAGACTGCAGCACGGACATAGAGAAAGACGAATTTTACGATAACCTGGTCAATCTTGATCGGAAGAGCAAACGCCCTGACATTTTAGTGGCAGCAGGTGACTTAACTGCACCGGAATGTTACTTAGGTGGGCGATGTGCCTTGCCTGCACAGCGAACAGACAACGGGGAAAGACTTCTCCAGTTCTGTGCAGATAATTATTTATTCCTATCTAGTACGAATTCCCCCACAGTTCGCGTCGCACGACGACATGGCACTCTAACTCGACTGGTAATCTGAGTTAGATCGACCATATGGCAGTTGGCGCGGTTCTATGCAGAATTTTAGATCGTACTGGACTACGCACGTCGATTCGGACCATGCATGAGTTTTAATGCGATTTTTGCTGCAGCTAAAGTGACATCGACGCAGGCCACAAACCCGACTGGCCGTCGAACGTCTGTGTGATTCGGCTGTTCGCAACAGTTATAGACAGAAACTATCCGACGAACAGTGGGATGAAATCAAGCAGGCGATGCTTTTGCAGCAGATTGCGCCTGTGGTCCTAGGTCTAGCGTTCATCAGAGAAACTGGATCTCGCAAGGATCGTGGAGTAAAAACACCAGCTCCCCAAAAGCAAAGAGGCGAAAAAGATGCGTTAAGAGTTACAGCGTCACTTGACGATATGACCGCAAGAATTGGTGGGTTAAGGTAGCCGAGGAGGTTGAAGTAGCAGCCGCTTCAGGTAACAGTCAAAGACGACGTGACATCGGTGAGCGGCGAACTTCGGTTAGTGAAGTGGTGTCCGATAGGAATGGAGAGCTCATCCATGGTAGACAACAAAGGCCGGACCGTTGGTCTGAGCACTCCAAGGATCAGTTTAGCTGGCCGCACGCTAACGTATTTAGTCCCATTTCTGTAGCTGCGAATCCTTGGGAGGTGTCACTCGTTCCCCAACGGAATTGGGAGTAGGGTCGAATGTTCGGCTTATGAAGAGGCTGAAAGTAGCTCTGATGAAACCAGTTACCTCCTTGCTTCGTGCTATTTGGAACGAGGAGTGTATTCCGTTTTCGTGGGGTGAGTCACTGATTGCACCTACTTTCAAGAAGGGCACACGGAGTGACTATAGGAACGATCGTGGGATCAGTTTAACTCGGACAACGTTGCGTGCCTGTTCGAATCCGCGCACCATGCCCAACGCGCACTAAACAGACTGTCGAGATCGGTTGCTGGGTTCGGCATGTGCTTTGCACCTTCAAAGTGCAAAGTGTTGTTGCAGGACTGGACGACAGCAGCGCCGAACTTGATACTGGATGTAGGGAAACTAACGATTGTGGACCACTTCACCTACCTTGGTAGCTGCGTATCGAACGATGGCATTTCGGCAGTGGAGGTAAATACGCGTACACCGAAGGCTCGAGCAGCATATGCTGGACTAAAGCACTTGTCGCGTCGCCTGGTATTTCACTGAAGTTAAAAGGCCGTGTGTACTGTGCCGCGGTGCGCTCAGTTCTGTTGTACGGTTGCGAGAATTGGAGTATGCGTGTTGGAGATGTTCGTCGGTTAGATGTTTCCGACCACCGATGTCTACGTAGTATGGCTAAGATTGGATGGAGTGACCGGGTGAGTAATGTGGAGGTCAGGAATCTAATACTAAGTGTTAGCTCTCAGAATACCTTTTCTCGGCGTATGAAGCTCAGTGGACTACGCTGGTTGGGTCATGTGTTGCGTATGGCGAACACTCGTCTGTGAATCGTGAACAGTGGCGATCGTGTTGTCATCTATCTAAACAGAATGATTGGATTGAGTTTGTACGGTTGGACTGTATTCCGTATACTGGCTACAGCAGGATCTTATTTTTCCCACCTGTTCAGGTCCCAATTTCCTTTGGATATTCACTCTTTTTATAGAAACATGTAACCGTGAGGACAACGCAGAGGTCAGCGAGGCTTGCCTTGCTCTTTAACGCCGAACGATGATGATCAGCATGAGAGAGTTTCGGATAAGAAGACTGGAGGCGGTGTGGCAACATACATAACCTCCTTGTCTGGCAAGCCCGAAGTTGTTTATGCGTACTCGCTAAACGGAACTGACTGTCTTGTGACACAGTATAATCCTAGACTTTCTCGCCATACCGGTACCATTAGAACGAACTTATACATCGCCCCTTTTTGCTCACAACAAAATACCATATCTTTTTAAACTCTTTATTTAATATTTCGTGTTCCTCTTCTTGAGGATAGTCTGCATATTATTGTAGTTAAATTCAATCATGGATCTACCCAACACCACTGACTGTGTTTGATTTGACTGATCTCTGCGTTTCCTCCACCAGAGGCGAATCCATTTTAGATAGAATTATTACTAACCACCCTGATTTATTTGTCCTGAAACTGCGTGCTCTAATTTCAAGTAGTAATCACTGTCTGCTTCTGTTAAGGCCCAACATATACTCTAGGTCAGATTTCCATTCCACCAGGCAAAGAAATCATATCCGAGTTTGCCTCCGCAACTTTTCACACAACTGCCACATTCTTTATCAGAAATCCCTTTCATTCGCACCTACTTATTTCTCTTTCGAACCCCTGCTCAGTGATAACGTCAAGGTTTTCACAGAGGTGGCCAACACAGTCTTTGATATCTGCTGTTCCTTAGAAACACTATTCGTCTCAAATGGCTGTAGCTACACCCAGAGATTGAAATCTCTAAAAGTATGTAAGGAGCATTTCTACAAATCTCGTAATAACCAGTGTGCGGTATATTTCTAACTTAATAAAACCTGAAATCCAACGCATCGACACTACATTCGCCAGCCAAGTGTTGAGTGGTAACAATAACCGATTCCTATGACAAGCCATTCAACTGTTGTGTGGGAAGAAGGAACATACAAAAACTCCTGCGGATGCCGACAACATCAATCGTGCTTTCATCCATCCTTCCACTTATACCCCGGTCATATTTGGCCAGGGTGATGATATGACAGTCACAAGTTTTTTTCTAGAAAAGAGGTGCTCGAACCCCTCCGCATCACTAAAATTACCACAGGGGTTGGTCCTGACAGTGTCTTCAGCTCTTTCAAGGCATGGTGCTGTGGCTCTGACGGATGCACTTAATTGTCTGATTAACTCATCATTAATCCCGTCTTCCATCCCTAACTGTTGAAGACCCGTCACTATTATTCCCATCCCTAAATCTAACAGTTCTATTGCTTTGGAGAAACGTTTTCGCCCCATCGCCTTGCCATCTTCTGGTCTTAAACTGACGGAGCGTGCTATACCTAAACACCTGCGTTTTTCTAGCATCCTCCCGACGACCCATTTCAGTTTACCTATAAATTTAACAGGTCCACTTTGGACGCTGTCGTCTCCCTCATCCGCTACATTTGTAAGTCCTTAAAAACATCCATGAAATTTGTGCGTTGCACCTTTCTAGACTATTCGTCGACATTTGATTTGGTCCCACGGTCCCTTGTACTTCACAAACTGCAAACATTTGATTGACCCGGTTCTTCATTGGCCTGGTTGTCTGAATAATTTACTAACCGAATCCAGTGCACACGAATGGATGGTAAAATTTCAAAACCGTTGATTAACAACTCAGGCGTGCTGCAGGGTGCTGTTCTTCCACTTTTTCTTTCCTCTGCTTACATCAGCCACTTATCAACTAGCTCACCCTGCCACCTGTTTAAGTATGCTGATGTTGCCCCCTCTCAAGCCGTTTCGAACAAGGATGATTTTCAAAGACTTTCCAACAACCTATCTTCTGTTTACAATTTCTCTGCACCAGCTAGTTTAAACCTCAACACATCTAAATGTTTTGAAGGTCTGTTTTGTCTCCCTTGGTCAGCCCACGCATCCGAAACGTCTTCCATCAACTCAAAAACTCTTACCAGGGTTGAATTTGTGAAATATCTAGGAGTAACTATTGATAAAAATGCGAAGTGGACTACTCACATTTCTACCTGAGTAAAGAATCTCCGACGGTTGTCATTTCAAATTAGGAAGCTTCGACCCTACAAAGTGAAACAAAGCACCATCTTTCGACTTGTATACCAACGTGTTTTTCCGATCTGTTATTTTTCTAGGTTTCCTTAAAAAAGCTTTAAAATTCTTCGCCGGGGGCTATCAATTATTAGCCGAGTGTCCTTCGTACCACAATACAGTACAGACGCGGCACGCATCGCCGTCCTAACATCGTAGTCTTTCTGGACTTGAAAGGTGCTTTCGACTCCGTGGATCGACCAGCGCTATGCAGTGCTCTCCAGCGGAAGGGTATGCCAGTAACGCTCTTGCACCCCTATTAAGCATTGTGCTTGCATACCTGTGGTCGCATGAGGGTATACGGTAAACTATTAAGTTCCTTCGAAACGATCAGCGATGTTCGACAAGGGTGTCCCATCTCTTCATTTTTGTTCAACTTCACTGAATTTTGAGTCGAACATCCATCGGGTACCATGATTCCTCTATGGGCTTGGTATCATCCGTTTCCTCAAACCGAAGAAGAGGGCTGAGTTAGGCGGCTCTACCCCGAGCCTTTGACCAAATAGTCTAACTCACAAGGCATCAGGACGATCTGAAGGCTACGTAGCCGGCTGAGGACGGTGGCCGATAGTTCAAGTTCATACGTCGTTCGGATGGGGCTAAACATTTTGAGTGTCCAGTACACTCCTTCACCACGGACGCCGATGAGCGCACAGCCATGTGCTTCGTAGGCCGCCTGTGGTTGCCTTGGAATTACGGTTTAATCAACGACTCTAGACCGACCATCAATGATCAGTCAACTTGGTGGAGGGCGCCGGGCGTTCGCCTTCGTCCTGGCGCTTTAGTATAATTACCTCTACCACGAGAAGCCAAGTGACGGAAATTTCTCAGGACAGACTAACTGACAGGCCGGTCACTTGGGAGTATTTTGAGAGGCGTTCAGGGTGGATAGCCAACTAAGAGCTTGAGACCCCAAGCCCCGACCATGCTGAGGCATTCGGATGAATGAACCTTCGTCAAAAACGGTGGCTGATATTTTAAGTAATGTATTAAGTACTGTCAACACTCAAGTCACCGCAGACTGAGGAAGAGCACAGCTATGTTACATCTAGTTTGTTAGAAAGAGAGTGTCGCACTACAAAACACCGAGCTCCGGATAAAACTCAAACCAAGTCTGGACAACAGGAGATGGAACAACTCATCATTAGACTTTCTGGTTCAGCCTAAACTGATTACTAATCTGAGCCCTACATAATTCAGAGTCTTTTGGCAGTGTGATGAAGCCGTTCACATTAGTCCACTGCAGTCTCGCGGGAGTCAAATTAACCAGCCGATTAGGTGCCACGTGGGAAATAAAAGAGCCCCGAATACAGTCCACCACGTTGGTCAACCCGCGGTCCACTAATCAGAACCGATTACTTTAAATTTGAGTACCTGTGGATGCAATTGGCATTATTGTGTGTCCGAAGAGTTCAAATTGTACACGATGGCTTGGCATGGCAACAACCAATCGCTCATTCAGCAATCGATAGCCCGACAGGATGTCTTAACATTAGGTCAACTAAAACCGACAGTCACTGGATAGCTGACTAGTAATGCACCATAATATCTGATAAATTAGCCAAGAAACAAGCAGACTGACGATTCAGAATGTACATTAGAAAAACGGACTCCCCGAACGAACTGCTCATGTATACATAAATATATATATGTACGTATAAAAAATTGTATATATTTGTATTTACCAGCTGGCAGTGGTCAAACGGATTAAGCACCCCCAAACAGGCTTCAGTTTGGGATCCCAGATTCCGTGGTCACTTTGATGGCAGGTAGTAATTCGTTTTCGGCCGTTTCGTTATCACACTCGGAGTAGTGAGGTCTTAAGTGGTTCTATGCCACTTCCAACCCTCGTCCACTCAACTACACTCATGCAACAAGAAAGTATTAAAAAGGCAGAAGCACGTCATGATCAAGCCCCTGAAAACGGTACAGAACAAATAACGCAACCAGAGATGCGACTATCAGCACTCAGTACACGAAGATGCACTTCGTCACAGCTTATCCAGTACTCCTAATAGATTAAAGTCATACTTTGCAGACATGGCTGGACGAAAGCAGATGGCCAAATCTTGCAACTGTCACGTTGACGTGACGTGACCATCTACTCAGACAGAATGCAAAAAAGCTGTTGTCTGCGGCAGTGAGCCATATCATCTACTGTCTGCAACCAATCTTTCTGGGGATCTCGTGGACTACAATCCGGTAGTCTAACTGCACCTACATGAGCCAGTCCATTATCTATTTTTCACGCATTTCACCCATGTCATCGACTGGCTGCCTCGAACCATCTTCCAATCATTACCTGCCTCGACGAACGGCGCAAAACGGGGCAGCCGTTCTGTGGGCATAATCAAAACATGGCCTAACCACCTTAACTTATTTCGATTTAGCACCCGTTCTAAATACTGAAGCCTGGGACACAGAACCTGGGGCCTAATCTCTGAGTTCTTTCACCATATTCTACAAATACTACGAAGAAAACGGTATTCAAACACCAGAAACCTTGACATATGCGCACTTAACGGCCAAGGGTTGGAGCCGCAAAGCAACATCGATCTCACTATTGCCGTGTACACTAGAAGTTTGGTCGATAAAGGAATGTAAGGCCAATGCCACAGACGTCGTAAACTGGCAAATACCAATCGGGCCTTCTGCATGCGTGAAGACACTTCTTCCGATTAGGTGAGATACAACTACCCAAGGAACTGAGTCTATCCACTTCGTCCGATTGTTCCTCTGCAAGAACAACAGTCGGCTTTGAGACAACCCAATCCTGTACCAGTATTTCACGCTTCAAAGGTGCAAAACGCATCCCAAATATACGTATACTACCGCCTAGACGATCGAAGAAAACCTGTAATTTATTCAGTTATACAAAATCTTGTGCATATTCAAAGTCAGACCGTTAATATCTGAGGGTATATTAATGCCCCTGTGGATACATGAGGTTAAGGCTGTCTCCATAGCCATCTTAATGACAAAACTGAAAAGATAAAAAAAGTCAACTCTGACGAACATCACTTCTCGTGATGAACTCAGGTGAAAGATTGTCGTGAGCATGAACTCGGCTTCGGCTGTTGGAACACATAGAACGGATAAGTCAAATAAATTTCTACTTCACACCCTTCAATGAGAGGCAGCAATTTGAAATTGCCTGCTAATAACAAAATGCAAATAATCTTTTAGAGAAAGAGACACATTTTCCGGAATTGTGTTTATCATTAGTGAGTAGTTAAAAATTATTTTCAGGCCTAAGCGGAGACTTCAACCATCTCCGAAGGTTGAGACATTCAGTCTAATTTATACAACTAACTATCAACCATGCACGGTTGCCATCTTGCAGCAATGAATAATAGCGAAGAAAAAAACAAATGATGATAACGGAGAAGGAGGATGGCGAACCGGACGTGTTTCGAAAGCAAGAGCGTCTCTTGTTATACCAATTAACCAAAGGTGGGAATTTTCGTTTCTCCAGTTGGGTACAGGCCTTGAATACCATGAGAAAATGTCACAAATGACCGCACATCTCAAACAGCCTTTACTGAGAAAGCCTTACCCACTGCAACAACAGTAGAAACACACGTCAGCAGCAATTTTACGAAGAAAACCAGGAACATTTCCCACGTTATTCCGAAATAACTTAAAAATTATTCCGAGCCGTTTTTCAAATGACCTATTCGGATCCGTTTTTCAAACGACCTATTCGGAGCCCGTTCAGATGCACTGGAGTAGTGATTCGTCCCACACAAAGTTTACACATGAGGTCTGTAAGGTGCATCGTTGATTTGTACATTGGGCAGCAATTTGCACGCAGACGTATGCCTGCCAAGTCTTGTGAAAGAGACGTGATGTTCACAATTCCGGATACCTCGGTCAAAATTCCTAACAATTATGACAATTCCGCAGTAAGGTGGCAAATGATATGAAAGCAAACTGCACTTTAACCATTGACGGTCGACAACAAACGAGACTTTAAAAACAAAGATTATCTGGTTGTGTACAAAATTATGCAAGGAATTACCGCGTATCGGAGATTCAAGTTCAGACAGAACCAATCATGACAATCGACGGGAGAATACCATTCAATAACAGAAACCAGACTCTGTTGAGTGATCGCTGAAGCCCGGGGAGATATAAATTAGAAGAAAAACCTATCGATTTGATACAAAACATTGAATGAGCAAAAACAAGTTGGCATGGCTAGCAAAGCCTGATGCTCCTGAAGATGAGAAGACATACAATTAAGAAAACTTACTTAATCGATACTCCTTCAGAGTTTCGAATGTAAGAAATGCGGTTCCTGCGTACGGAATACTTCCAAAAATAGCCGGTTGAACCCCCCGATACAGAGTTCTAATACCCTCCTCTCGACAAACGCTTCGTAAGGCATCGATTAAGTTACTGTACCTGAATTTAAAAATAAGAAGCATTGAAGAGTGAGAGCGAAGAGAACAGTAGAGGTTCCTAAGTTCTACGGCAAACAAAAAGTAACCGTTGCGCTTGTCATCAGTGCATGTAAACTAACCAAACCAAATGATGATACGGTTTCAAATTGAAATCGCAATTTCTCGAATTAGTTTCAAAATGGCACAGCCTAGTTAGCATCTTTGAAAGTCAAACACCGGGGCACGAATTCGAGACTGACAGCAGTGAACGGACAAACACGATCAAGTTCATCGACTCGGGGCCCACTGACCAAAACTAATCCGCATGTACTGGAAAATGTCTTAATCTTTTGAGCAGAAGCGACTTCGAAGTGAAGTAAATTGGAGTGATGTGCGTATAAAGCAAAATCCTTAGATTACATGAGCACACTGGTAGAGATATATCGTTTTACGACAGGAATACAGTTAGGAATTTACCCGACATGCAGTTTTTAACAAACTAGGGGTTTGGTGGACGAAATCGTAGCGGGCATACAGGAATTCTGACTATAAATCTAGGACGTTAAACTTGGTTTATATGATCCACGTAATTCAAGCGTTAAAAAATTTATTGCTAACTGCTGTGACGACAAATTAGACGGCTCGAAAAAAGGCGGCCGGAGCGAAACTCTGCCAGCATTTCACAGTGAAGCGGATACTGGTCAGGATGATTCGCATTTCCGAATAGACGGAGGAGTAGAAATAAAAACAGATCGACGAAATTTGTTCCAGCCCATATGCGCACCAATTAACGTCGTCATCAAAATGCTAACAGTTCATATTTCTGCAATTGAAGACCAAGTTAACCATCAACATAAAAATCAGTTTTCAAACTTATGCATTAAAATCACCTCCCGCCAAGACAATGTCAGATCCTTTGCTCTTCCGAACAACGGTGGCCAGGTCATCGTAAAACTCGTCTTTCTTCATGTCAGTGCTGCAATTTGTTGAAGCTTATTCCGAGATAACAAATAAACTGCGCTTAACACTACTATCCTTCCGGACGCCGACTCATCCCTGCAGTCTCACAACGCACAAGACTGTTAATCGGGACCCAGTCTAAAAGGGACGCTTCAGTCTTCACACTCAAAACAATTCCTACACCACGCTGACCCACAGCTTCAGCCGATTCGTCTCCTGAAGTGTACAGGAAATATCTTGACAAGGCATTTGGCCCAGCTAGTTGAATTACCCTACTCTACTCTACTGGAATCCTGAATTCGTGTTTCACTCACACAGCAGACATCAATCGAAAGTGAGTCCACTGTCAGAGCCAAACAAGCATGTTGGCCAGTCTGCATGAGAGTGCGTACATTGAAGGAACCCAGATTCAGAGGCTGACGAGGCTTGAGAAAATGTAAGCCAACAGACTGAAAACCACCTACCTACTACACTACTTGACAATGAACCGTTGCGAGTATCGAGCGTGTTTTCAGTGGAGACACTATGGGAAGGCAGAGGTTGCAAGGAAATTGGGTTGGAGACAGAAAAGACAGGTTGAATAAAAAAGAGGGAACTCTGAGCAGTAGCATACTTATCACTACACATCCCACCTGCGCTCGATGCAATGAGCAGCGCGGTCCTCATTATCCTGCGCCAAGACCGATGCAGTATGGAATTATTTGTAGGCGGGTAACTCATGGGGACTGATGGACGGGTACTGCTAGGGAGTCCAGCCGCTAAGCAGAAGAACGATTAGGGTTCTAAACCAAGGCCTTTGGTTCTGACAAGAACCTGACTGCAAGGCAGCGGGGAATAGCTGAGTGGAAGCCCATCTACTTGGATCAATTATTCTTCCACTTGGATTTCGACCGAGCTGCTAACTCAGGTCAACCTCCGACTTGGAGGACCAGGAGACTACTTCGTCAGGCCTCTACCCGTTGACCTTCCAGGCGTGATTGGATCTTCGGATTCAGATAAGCCAACCTGCATAGCTCGTTGGTTTGTGGAGGCATTCAAGCTGTCTCACCACGTCAGTGTGTATTTTTATTATGCCGAACAATAAAGAATGAATTCACAGTGATCATACACAACTCGAACCCGGCTTCATCCGGCCCCTTGGATTGCAACCTCTGGGCTTTTTGGACTAAACCAGGCTTACTTCACTTAACCATCTGCGGTATGAAGATTCTGTCGAACCGCACTGAATACGGTCGTTATGGGAAGACACTTTTAGGACTTCAAACGGCAAAACAGATATATATATATATATATATATATATATATATATACAGAAGCAGGAGGTAGTATCTGGATGCGTAAACAAAATTGGCCCGGGAGCACACGACCGGTTTCGCGGTTATTGTCGCTCGTCAGGGATGCGTACCCGATGCTCTCTTGTCCAAACATCCACATACTTGTACACTCCGAATTGATATTTCTCACCAGAATCGAATCTGTAGCATCAGGAGTGTGCACGGAAGCTTTTCGTCGAACAGTCCACAGAAGAATCACAACTGTGATTCGTTGATAATTCTTTGTCAGTTGGGCTGAGCCAACCTAAGAACGAGGGCAGAATGCTCCAGAATATATGTATGCATACATAGAAGCAGAATGTAGTATCTGGATGCGTATATATATATGATGCAGCGCGGTTGCAGATGAGAGGTGGTGGAACGTCTTTCACACGCGTGATTCAGATCTCTAAAAGTTTCGAAAATATTTCGCGATTTAGTCAGCGGACCAGGGGAGCTTCATCGTTTCTATTTCATTACTCGAAAGTTTAGGAGATTAACCTCGTGGTCAGAAGACTTCGCAATTTGGGAACGTGGGGAAGTATTCATGCAAGAGCCAGTGTGCTTGATGCGGGAGATGTTAGAATATGTTCCTAAGATAGGAGTAAAATTGTCGCAGTACTTGATCCCATCTTGAGGTCGATTGAACTCAGTTCGTATCAGAACATGGTGTTGGTGGTTTGGCTCGCAATTCCGGAGTAGCATCTTATCAGGCAACACCAAAAGAGTATAAGATACTAACAGAGGCGGTTACAGGTGAAAATCACGCAGGCAAGAACAGATTTGAAATGCAGCTCGCTGAAAAGCACCGGTTACCCAAAGAGGGGAATGAGGGAACGCTGCACTCCACATACTAACAGAGAAAAATCAATATGAATCCACTCTTGGTGACATAACCTATAAAAGGATAAATCGTCAATAGAGTTCATCAATCGAAGAAAACTAGCGAATTTTAATGTACCATTAACTTTCAGTACCCTTACTCGCAAACTACATGTTATGGTGCGAATTAGGTAACTGGAGCGAGCTCTACGGTGTTTGAACGTCAATGATTGTTCGGAACGGTATCACATAAGTGATGGGTTAGGATAAACGTTCGGTAAGCAGGGCTGAAGCCGGACGAACACACAAAACAGGGACATGTGAATCTTCGGTATCGTCCACATCTTGGCACGGTTTCACAGTGCCGGCGTTGTTTTTTTGTTGTGAGTATAACTTGTTGACGGCTGAAAATAAGATAATCACTCGTAAGCCCACATGGAGGCCATACACACTATCAGTGTCGATCGAGGACAACCGATTGCAGTAGTGATCAATCGGCATCGCATGACTTCTCGCTAGTGTTTAAAACGTGACTGAAATGACCTCGCCCTGTTTCAACAAGATGCATAACCTAGAACAGCACACATTTCACTGTTTGGAAATTATGTCAAAAAAGACAATGTGATTACAGTAAAGTGAAATGGAGAAGTCAACTCTAACCGAAAGTTTCAAAGAATGCATAACACCGGCATCAGAAAATCATAATGCTATTACATTCTTTCTAGGATTAGCAAAAAAAAACATTTCAGCGTGCGTTACCATCATACATGCATCGATGTACCTTGGGTACATTAAGTAATAAATAAATGAAAAATAAGTAAAAGGGGAAACAGTACACGGGTGTGAATTCAATTGACTCAGCTTAACCATGTCATTTAATGTGCTTACCAATCTAATTTGAAGATTACAAACAGGGAACATCAACCGTAACACTAGGAACAGTTTCCTAGTTAGACTTTCTATACGCATTTACCACATCATGAACTGACCAGAAGGTTACGTCGTCAGGAACGTGGGCATGCGCAACGCAAACCAAGCTTCGGCTGAGAGCCTGGAACCGACACCAGTTGAGCGATGATATCACATGGCGAATTATTTCATGAAAACATTCAATCCCCAATTAATTATAAATTTGTTAACAAAATCCACTTGCTATCTTTGAGCTATCCTTGATGCTCATACATCATCCGTAACGGTTACTTATCTCCGTAAAAGAGTAAACCGAATGTTCGGGAGAGAAGTAGATATCACCCTGACGAGGAGGATACCTCACATTTGCAAAGGCTGATCACGTTTATCGCACATGTGACGACAATTTGCTCGATATGCAGTCACATGACGAGACGCAGCCGCACAGAATGCAAAACTTCCCGTGAAGAACAAACTCCCACTTTCACCCAACTCAGTGCTGCAGCCGCCAGCGAAAACAGCAACGTCATGCTTGACGCTATTTGGAGCTATGTGCACCAAATCACTAATTCCGTCGCCAGAAAACGACAAATAAAATTCACCATTAATTCATTTGATTCCAAATGGTTATTGTGATGCGAGACTTTTAATATCAGACGTTTTACAACAATGACTAAGACATCTGTGCTGCTGTTTTCGACGAGAAATTCTGATTAAGGATTCCAGTCTCCGTCACTTGGCCACAAAGAAATGGGGTATTTTTGAATGCATTATATTTCCGTCAAACGACGCGGATGCCACGCGAATGAGGATCCATACTGCTGCTTTGATGAATATTTCCAGCAAACGTTATCATTTTTAAAGAATTCTTAATACATATATACATGCATACATACCAAATATATATAGTTATATATATAACCATAAGTGCGCATACGGACCTAATGTTATCGGAGCCACGGTGTGAATCAGCTGCATTATCACGCGTTGTGTTACAGTGGCAAGACGGTGCCAGGCCATCAAAGACGAGAGCGAAACAGACTGTTTTCTTGACAATCATCCGGGATTTCCCTTCCAATGTAAATGATGAAGACAAAAGTGGTAACAGTCTCTTATCTGGGACGGTACTTTCTCAGTTGCCATAAAATTTCGGTTTCGTTCTGAGAGATAAACACGAGCATGATAAACAGTTTGGAATAAAGCGAGTAATAAATCAATGCAATCGTCATTAACACCGTAAATGACATCGCTGCACAGTCACGTGACATTACTTCTGTTCAACTTTGACCGACCAAATATCTTTCGCTTTAGGGACAAGGACTCTATGTGAACTTCTCCGGGTGTGCATATGTTCATATATCTGTGTGGATGTAGGCGTGAAACAGCTCGGATCAAATAACCCTGACACCGCCAAAACCAAAAAAATAGTAAGCGATTGTGCAGCGGTTCGAATCACATGCAATCTGCGAACTTGCAGCTCACAATACACTTATCGAAGACCCAACACTCCATATTACTTGTGCATACCAACGACAAAAACAATCAGAATACCAGAGAAAATTCGAAAATTCAATGGCAGTGCACATAACCAATCCGTCGTCATTGGAAGAATCATTGATAAGTCATGCATTTGTGCCTTGCTCAATAACACCTTATAGCAGAAAAGACCACTGACTATCAGAACCAAATCAGACACGGTTAAACGGTTAATGTATAAGCTGAGAGTACAGATATAGAAAAAAATTGAGGCCTGGATCAGTCGTCCAGGTGGTAAACAAAACCAGTTGTATGATGAGTGAAATCTGAACCGATAATTCTTCGCCGGTGTACAAAACAGTCAGATACTAGGGTAGTAGAGGATCAGAGAGGTGAATTCCTATGCAAGGTCGCAAGTCAACCTGTTAGGTTCATGAATGCATTCACTTCTGCCCGCAACAAAACGACTAGTATAAAAAGACCCAAGTCGCGCAGCAGCATTTCATAATTGGAACATGAACACCAACACAATACGGAAGAAACGGTCTTGGGAATTTTCATGGATATCCCCTCAGAAAAAATTGCCTGTATATTAAGAAACAATGTAATCGTTTACTGTTTGAACGGAAAACAGGCGCTACATATTCCTTCCCAAAGGCTGAACTGTTTCCCAAATCGTTTCAGTAAGATCTGAAAGAGAAGGATGTTTTCCGCTAAATTCGGTACCGCACATTAGCAGTCTGTGAGGGTATTATACAGAGCTCATGCAATGCAGCGCCTAGAGAATAAACCAATTCTATGCTTACAGGTCCAGATTAGTTTTATCATGTGAGTAATGCCCACGATTCGCTATGCTAGATTTCGAAGTTGTCAGGCAATATGGGGTTGGATTTGTCATACACTTAGCTTGCTCACGGGATTACGCACAATTTGAAGGTTCTACTTCAGAAACTAACTGGGCAGTATCAGTCGAAAGTGAAAATATTCAGGTATTTCCCGAAGTGTCCAGAGAGCAACTGAGCAAACAGAATAAATCCTACCCTTGCCATTTGTTTCTATTCAAGGTAATCGTCTATTGTATGCGTCTTCAAGCAAAAAGCCTAAATTTCAAGCACAGCATGATGTATCAAACACATTTTGTCACGAGATATTGACTTCTGGTCAATGTGATGACAAATCACAAGCGCACGAACGAAACAAGGCAAAGAGGCAAGTCACCCGGTTGCAAAGATACCTGATCAGTTGGATTTCATTTTGCTAGATACTGTAAACTGAAACCAGAAACGTCTGCATCGTTCACGCATCTCGCTGCGAAATTCTCAGCAAAAATCCATTCGAAGAGCAGACACCACCGACAAATGTGACTTTAACAATGAAGTTACCGATGGAAGTCGTGGAAGAACTGCACACTTATTTCCCTCTTGTTATAAATTACCACCAGGAAATGTCCACAACGTCCTGGTGTGTAGCCGGGCCTGAACTTTTCGGTAGCGAACTTGGAAGTCGTGGACGAAATCATCCTAGGGGACAGTCCGACTGCTCAAGAGCCAATCTCGAGTCGTGTAATTCCCCGCGAACATTATGGGACTAAAAATCAACACATCAAATACAAGGGTATTTTCAACTTGCTCTGCTCAGCCAAAAAAACAACAAAGTGAGAGATGTGCCTGATTCAGGCGCAAAGCCCAGTAAAGGCAGACATACATAAGCAGGCAGCATAACATTTGCAACCGGTAGGCAGTCCCACAGTTGAAAGACCGTGTGTAATCGCAAGGTCCGAAGTATACCGGCAGATTATCTATATAGCCGCTAAATTGGCAAGAATACTAATGCATAATTATGCTATCCCTCTCGAGGGCAAAATAAAATACAGCAGGTAAGTGTCTGAATAGAACATGACGGTGGGCTAGTTGAAATTCCGTGTAGTGGAAATTTAATGACTATTTCTTTTCAAGGAACCAGAAAAGTTCTCCGGGATACTGACTCTTACTCCGGCTTGCTCGAATAAACTGCAACGTTTCGTGTGATACAGGTGTCTATTTTTTATGCCACTCGCAGTAGATACTGACGTGAAAAAATATGGATAAAACGGAGAAAGCAATCAACAGAATTGAATCATTGAGACCAAAATGCGCACAAAAGCAATGGAAATTGCTTTTGCGAATGAACCCAACTGAAATGAATTTACTCCCCGGAAAGCGAAAAGGGCTATCAGGAAACGATGTCACACGTAAATACACACATGCAGAAAAAAAAACAAACGAGTTCAAATCAAATGGATTTTTGTAGACACAGAAACTTGGTTTTAGCACAACGAATACTAGAAGTGCATAAGATGACCTTGAGAAATTCGTGCACTGTTTTTGACGTGAGCAGAAGTCAAACATGAAGGTGGGATGTGTGAAAGCAAACATGCACAACCCGACTTACCTCGCACTATCCGTGACTGCCATACGAGCGCGAGCGAAGTCGAGTGGGTATGTACTCGCTACTGAAGTAATTCCAGCCATTGCCCCGGTAACGAATCGGCGGAATCGTAAATCTGCTGGAGACCTGCGTTGGTGCACACAAATGAAGGGACAAAGAGAATGTTGGCAAATAAATGCAATTAATCATTGTTTGGTTCACTTCCTTTAACTGATAAACAGCTGACCATAAATAACACTTTCAGGAAAATGATATTCATATAACTCAAACAGCAAAAAATAACATGGCACGAAGTCAAAAAATGAGAATAAGGGAAACGAAAAAGATAATTTAAAAATGCTAACCCAACGAAAGGTGAAGACGACTCGAAATGTACGGCTAACCATGGCGGAAGTCTATGAGCCAGGATCCCTAGTCGTTCAAATCACGGAGTCCAAGGGATTCATTTCAGGCATAGCATACAATTAACGTGGACCAATCACACAAATCAATTCAATCAAATACAAACAATCATATCGTGCGATGCCCGAAATTAAGTCAGAAAATTAGCGATCTGTGAAATCATCACACTGACCAAGACCAGATTCCGTGGAATAGCAGCATTTAACGCACCCCACTGACCAACTGACCTTACTTCAAATTGATCGAATTACGTTCTGGATTGACCTCCATTCTTGACCGCAACTGGACATACGACAGGTATCTGTTTCGATTGGAAGCACCAGGGAGTTCAGAAAGACGAGTCATCTAGTCAACGGTTCGGTACGGTTTTCGCAACCATTTGCCTGGCATTAATGTGCTCTGGTTTTGGTTGCTGTCCCTTAATACCGCGGAATAGTTAAAGCAGGACCGTAAAGTACAGAGTCAAAAGAACTATACAAGCCGAAACAGTTTTAATACATGGACGGCAGGGACCGTGGTATTCAGCCATATTATCTAAGGTCTCCAAAAATCGAGTAACAGTCTCACAAATATGAATCCAGCAATCTCAGCTCAATCCACAAGGGACAGTACTTTTGTTAGGGCTTTCGGATACTTTCACGGCGTCATGCGCTGATCATCACTACCAATGTCCCAACCAGTGCCTGTCCAGGAGAGTGATGCATACAGCAGACAACCTGCGGACATGTGTGGCACGTGTCTTAGTCATCTTAACCTAATTGAATTCAATATCCAGCCAATCGAATGACTGTGATCTAACCTCCAAGAGTTAACCTGAGAATTATCCCACAATATTCTAGAAGCAATAAAGAAACGACGGTGTGCAAATGCCGACAGCCTCCACCTAGCCTTTGCCCTCAGTAACCATATTTTGGAACCGTACAGCAGGACTGCTCTAGTATAAACTCAATCTTTAGTCAGTAGGCGAATGCCATGCTGACTCCACAGATATCTCAAACTGATAAATGCTAATCGAGCCTTCTGTGTTAGCGGGGAGATTTCATTCGACATGCGACCACAATATGAACCGTGACTTCCCAAATAACAAAACTCAACCACTTCGTCCAAATAATCTCCTCCAAGGAAAACGTTCGGCATCAAAAAAAATCCAGTCCTGCAACAGCACTTTATACTTGGAAATTGGAAAAGGCATCCAAAGCATATCTACACTGTCGTTCAGACGATCGAGAAATGGTCACGACTTACTTAGATCTTCACTGTGAAACGCAACATGGTCCGTATATTTTCTGCCAGAGAATCTCATAGTTTAACAAATATGAAATCTACTATTATGACGTGATTAGAGCTATTTCCATGATTATTTCTATTACACATTTGACAAGAGGGCAACCTTGACGAACATCGACAGTGACTTCGAGTAAAAGAACGGCGTATGTGCCTTGGGAAAAGCTACCCAAAGTAGGATAATTACACATTCTACCCACCACGCTGTTACTTACCCTGAAAGACTATGTACTTAAATTCACCCCATGACACATCAAGTTTTCGATACACTCCGAACCTCGGTCGGCCCACATTATGGCGGTTATTCAAATCGCCTCCGAAGTGATAAGTTCCAAGGAAGCATGGGTTTTAGAGGCCGCGTTTCCAAACCGCTTCAGAAGTCGAGAGACAAATCGTTCCGCCAGAAAAGCTGCCAACATCAGTGATGTCACTGCGGATGGTGATGAGTATTTAAAATCCACAAGCTCAACACTTTCAAGGCTTTAAAAACGAAGCACTTTCCTCACAACATCAAGCCTAACAAATTCGCCGAAATGTGTGACTACTGAATCGGTTACTGTCAAAGCCAAAGACTCTGATGTTGTACGTGAAGCTAGCAAAGGATTGGGGAGATGCAGAAGTTTCGGACCATTCTTGTCAACTACCTCCGCAGAACCGGATTCGTGATGTGACATCCAATCCCAAGAATCAGGACTGAGTGGCTAGTTGACATCCGCCTGCGCTTTACGCAGGCAATAAAGAATCAGCATCATCATCGTTCGGCGTTAAAGAGCAAGGCAAGCCTCGCTGACCTCTGCGTTGTCCTCACGGTTACATGTTTCTATAAAAAGAGTGAATATCCAAAGGAAATTGGGATCTGAACAGGTGGGAAAAATAAGATCCTGCTGTAGCCAGTATACGGAATACAGTCCAACCGTACAAACTCAATCCAATCATTCTGTTTAGATAGGAGATGACAACACGATCGCCACTGTTCACGATTCACAGACGAGTGTTCGCCATACGCAACACATGACCCAACCAGCGTAGTCCACTGAGCTTCATACGCCGAGAAAAGGTATTCTGAGAGCTAACACTTAGTATTAGATTCCTGACCTCCACATTACTCACCCGGTCACTACATCCAATCTTAGCCATACTACGTAGACATCGGTGGTCGGAAACCTCTAACCGACGAACATCGCCAACACGCATACTCCGATTCTCGCAACCGTACAACAGAACTGAGCGCACCGCGGCACAGTACACACGGCCTTTTAACTTCAGTGAAATACCAGGCGACGCGACAAGTGCTTTAGTCCAGCATATGCTGCTCGAGCCTTCGGTGTACGCGTATTTACCTCCACTGCCGAAATGCCATCGTTCGATACGCAGCTACCAAGGTAGGTGAAGCGGTCCACAATCGTTAGTTCTTCCCCATCCAGTATCAAGTTCAGCACCAATGTCTTTCTCAAGGTAAGGTTTATAATCAAATAACTGAGGGCACGTTCACATGACAACGGATGTTCAATTGTCTGTTTTTGTGTGAATGTGTGTACTTCGAACTGTGGCCCGGGGGAGAGATCAGATGGCCTTCACATCATTCGTCGCCGTGGCTGTGACCTTTGGAAGGTTTATTACTCAAAGATGTTAGGCCTGTTTACATCTCCGAAATCCCTGCCCCGTCGTTCCGATTGATACATGAGCAGTGGGCGCTTATCGCCATAGCCTCGGCAAATTTACGTTCAGAACAGCTTCTGAATCTACGTAGGAGTAATCTATGTTGTGTTCCTCTTCTATGACATGTTTAAAGAATGTGACAGTTGTCATTTCAAATCAGGAAGATTCGACACTACAAGGTGAAAAAGGACCATCTCCCGATTTGTATACCAATAAGTTTTCCAATCCTTCTTCACTGTTCTGTCGTCATTTTTCTAGGTTTTCGTAAAAAAAAAGACTTTAAAATTCTTCGCCTTCGTACCGCTAACGGAATTGTCCCTTGATATATGTGAACAACACGAATCGGCATGTGAGAAATTCGCTAACAAAATTCTTTCTAATCCCATGCATTCTCTGCACAACGATCTTTCAAAGTGCCGCTCTCATAGTTCAATACGATCCGCTTTTCGTCCCATACGCTGTAGAATCAACATCTTTAGGAGCTCCACTGTCCTATATTTAGCACGCATTTTGACAAACCGTGACCGGGTTTAAGCCGAATTTCTGAGCAACCTAACAAAATGTGCACTAATTATATCTCGATGAGTTTTTCATATATTTTACGGAATGGGTGTATTTTCAGCTTATTTATTTTTTTCCCTAACTTATCTTCATCTTCACATCTTCTGACTGAAATGCGACATTATTTATTGTACGCAAGATAATACAATACAATACAAGTGCCCGATCTGTATGGAATTCCGACTGAGGTCGTTTCCTTCCTTTTTCTCCTCTTCTTAGTGGTTGGTATGCAAGCTTCCAGTTGTTTTCTTATGATGCGCGGCGGATTGTAATTGTCTTGCAGGATGTCGTTTAGACATCATAGCTCTTCTTTACGTTTGTTATCATTACTGCATATCTTTTTAACTCTGTTGTCTAGCGAGAAAATAAGGGTCCGTTCCGCGCTTTGCGGAAGAGCTGAATTGAAGTCCAAATACTTATCCGAATGTGTGGATTTATTGTGAATGCCGATGTTAGATTTACGGGAGTCATTGACAATTTAGGAAGCTGATGACTCCACGATTGTCTTCTGACTCCATTGTGAACTTAAGGGATCTGCACTGCTGACTGAGAACCTGAAGAAAGCTATCTTTCTGTGCAGACTTGATGACTGCAGATGTATCGCCGACATATCGTACGTTTAAATGTGGGGAATGAATAAAATTCCTTGAAGCTTTTAATTCAACGGAGTGTAGGAAAACGTTTGCTGTAATCGGGATATGGGTAATCCCAAGGCCATACCATCCGTTTGTTTGTGCAACTCATGTTTGAACGCGAAGCACGTTGACGTGAGGCGAAGTTCTATACCATTGATAATTTCTGATGGAGTTAGTACAGTCCGTTCTTCTAAGGAAGTGTCCGATACTAACAATGAATGCAAATAGTTCATACTGTCTTTAGTGGGTATACTTGTGTAGAAAGAGATCACACCAAAACTCAGAGTAACTTCACCGTTTTCTAGTTCAAAATCTTTCAGTATATGGGCGAATTCGAAAGCGTCTTTGATATGACTTAATACTATCCTCTGACAGAGTTTCAATAATCCACTAAAATAGTTTGCCATTCTGTACGTTCCACAAGAAGTGCAGTCTACAACTGAACAAACAGGTATGTCAGATTTGGGGATCTTTGGTAGGCCTTAAAAACTTCCGGGTCTGCTGGTTTTTGGCGTCAATGAAAAGCACAGATATTTCTTAAGTTTTTGCTTCGACCCAGATAGGTACTTGTTTGCATGAACCTTTGATTTGTTGAGTGAGGCATTCACCTTCTTTTCTATTTTTTCATACGGCCCATCCCGTAGGTTCTCGGCGACCTTCGAGTCGTGATACAATCTATTTAGAGTAACTATAACGTCCCCGTTGTCCGTTGATTTTTCTCACAGGAATAAATGACTAATTTCCCCAGAACCGGATATTTTGAAAGTATTTAAAACTGTTATACCTGACCAATTCATCGTCATAACCATCATCACAACCGTTAAGTGCTAAATAACAGGGCGAGACCACTGACAGCTGTTTTTCTCGCCAGGTTACATGTTAGAATATAAAGAATGAATGTGTAAGGTGGACAGGGAGGACATTAGCAAGGGTGGAGGAAGAAAACAATGTCGTAGAAGACAACATATGATATACCCCAACTGCACAAATGCACTGCTTTCAGTCATTCCGAATCAATAGAAAGTGACAACTTGCTGGCAGCGGTCTCTAGCCAACTCATTGACGGGACATCAACATAGATGTAAGGCCGATTTTACTCAAATTGACTGTATATTTTCTCATTCCACTTTAGTATGTCATCCGTTGAC
>LUCM01003594.1:59776-81623 GCA_008360955.1 Fasciolopsis buskii | reverse complement strand
AACGAGGAGCGTATCCCGCTATCGGGGGGTGAGTCGCTGATTGTGCCCATCTTCAAGAAGGGTACACGGAGTGACTGCAGCAATCATCGTGGGATTAGTTTAATTCCGATAGTTAATAATGTGTTAGCTTCGATAATTCTGCGCCGTTTGACACCGATTCGCGAGAGTAACATCCGCGCGAGCAACAGGCCGGATCTTGTCCAGGTCGAGGTTGCATCGACCAAATATTCACTCTTCGACAGATACTCGAAACGCGCCACACGCACCGGCGCCCTACGATCGTAGTCTTCCTCGGCTCGAAAGGCGCGTTCGACTCAGTGGGTCGGACTACATAGGAGTGGTATGCTAGCGAATTTCTTAAGCCTGTTGCGAGCATTATACTTGCTTACCTATGTCCGCGTGAGGGTATACGGTGAACTATCAAGTTGATTCGAGAAGACCAGTGGCGTTCGACAAGGGTGTCCCTTCTCTCCATTCTTGTTCAACTTCCGTGTTTTGGCTGCAGCGTAATCTTATATTTTCCCATCTGTGTAGGTCCACCTCCTGTTTCCCTTGGATATTCATTCTTTTTATAGAAGCACGTGACTCTGGGGAAAAGGCGGTGGTCATTGAGGCTTACCTTGCTTTTCAGCGCTGATCGATGATGTTGGGGATGATGATGATGTACTGTGAGGCCACCGGATCTTGCTATCTCTACGTAGACTTGCGTTGGATTCACGTTTCATATTGAGGCGTGCTTCATTGTTCTCGCTACCAACCTCGATGGATCGATATGCATCAAAAAGGCGCAGACCTATCAGGAATTCAGGGTGCTACAACACTTTGAGTCAATCCGGGAAGCCAGTGGAATACAAGACATTCTTAATGAGCGACCAGTACTCACTGATTCTATTAAACTAGGGCAGTGCTAGCCTTTTGACTAGTGCGTTTTGTTTAAGCAAAGAGCAAGGCATGTCAGAGGTTATCGTTATCTAATTTACGCTGCATCGTACAATTCGAGCACCCAGCAAAGCATATGAACATCTTTATGCAGGCTAACATGTGATCGGAGTCAAGGGAAGTACTTTTTACACTTTTGCTATTATGGGACTAACGCCTGCCATCGTTGGAATGTCACGTCAGTAGATGCCTTTTTGGATGTTCAAAGTGGGCATTGATGACGACCAGTCGATTGAAATCCGCCAACGAGACCAGGCGGTCGCCATTTTCTTACCAGTCACCGAGGCCGAATCTCCCCATCGTGTATTCAGTTACTGGTTCCGTGCGGTCGTTTCAATTTCCTGCAGTCCGAAGGAGGTCCGACCTTATGACACAATTGACTAAATCCTGAAGTTCGTCGTACGAGGCATTTTTAACGTTTAGTTCGGCCTGTAGAGTTGGGGCGTTGACTGCAGTGACGGTCACGTTGGAGGGATTACTCCTGAATCGTGCCATTGCAGGTCTTGGAGAAACTGACTCCCAAGATATCAAGACGCTGTGAGCTCGATTGTTTATTGTAATTGCAACACCGTGAAGTCCCGAGTTGTCTTCCGGCCCATTGGGACACATCTAATAGGTTGCGCTCGTTTGGAAGACTTGAATACATACGCTGCCGGAGTTGGGTAGGGACAATCCGGATAGGCAAGCAATATCAATCCCGTAATCGTAGAATGTACGCATTAGGATGCATTGGCTAACTTTGTCCGAAAGAGTTCTCACGTTCAACAGGCTATTTCCACTCGGGATCTTGTGTTTAGGTTTACATTCTCAGTTCGTGTCCGGTTCAACCCGGCCACTGGGGGAGCACAAAGCGCGTCGTTCACCGGGGACGCCGCAGCATGATGAGAGAATTCTGTAGAGACAAAATCCATGAAGATACTTGGGAATGGTGTTAGAGAGGACGTCCTCAGCATCACCGGGCTTTTGTTCGAAGTAACACCTATAGCCCGTGCACAACAAAGTGCAACCTGCTGGGCAACAGAAAGTTCAAGTGTTGGGAGCTGGTGGCCGACCAACTGTTTCATATACCTTTTTGGGATTGGTAGTCTACGCTTAATGCGTTTGACGTGAATGTAATACATGACTACTCGTGGCTCACTAGGAACTCATTCGTCATTCGGAAGCACTAACTGCAACCCAAGGGTCCATGCAACTCTGTTGGTTGGATGAATTACCTTGGTACCCTTTGGATCCAACGGATCTTATCCGTCCATTCGGAAGCATTTGTCTTCTCATTTTGAACGCCGTCTCATCAAGATTTTTAGCTTTAGTTACTCTCAATCCGGCTTAGCCCATTTGTCGAGCGGTTTTCTGGGGTGTGGTTGCTGATGCATGCTTCAGCTTCGTGGATCCACAGGTGAGAGTTGGGTGACTGATAGAGACTAAATAAACGGAATATACCCCATAGAGCACGACAGTCTACCAAATCAGAGATGCTACTCTTCTCAGTTACCCATACACCCTAGTCACCATTTGCGGCTAATTGCGATATAATCCATCTGAGTCCATCGCTGACTCGCACAGAGTAAACGCCAGGCACGGCGGCCATTGAAGTATCTGGATTTCGTAGTTGTGTGAAACAAGGAATGGCATAAGCATAAGACCAACAACTATCCTAGTTTTCTGACAGACAGGTAAGAAGATCAAAAGGGCTTCCGCAGTGCACCTCGTTTGAGGACGCCCAACTTATCCTAGCACTCGTATTTCCAAAATCACGATGTCACTTCACTTTGCTGTGCGCAAGAGGTTGCAGAGCTTTTGTTAAAAAGTGCCTTGATTGCATCCATGGTGAAATGTTTTGGGCGAGAATGGTGGGGCGATGGGCAAGTTGCGTCTATCAGAGCGTCGGTTGTTTACTTTGCGCGAACCTCTAGGTCTCACTGAACCTAGTTTGCTATCGATTGGGATCCAGTGAATGAGTGTAGCATCAATCCTCTCACCGAAAGCCATACAAATACCAGAAAGACCAGGAGCCGCGGCTTCAAGATACACTGAAAGGTACAGATGACAGCTCGCCAAATAATTAAATGGGGACGTCTAACGAATGGCGGATCTATAGTTTTGCATACAAGTCTTTTGGATACGACACACTGATGGTTAGTATCTGCATTGTGCTACCTAAACAATCCTGTTGTCTTGTAGAACCAACATCCGCACACTGGACCTGGCTATTTCGAAGGAGCATCGAGGGCGAAGAAAGAGCGACCATCGCACCCTGAAATGATGTGACCGCTTTTGTGCCTCCATGATTCAACGAGCCATAAAAATAGCTTATCTCAAGCCGAATATCCAATAATGCCTGGAAAGTCAGTGGGTAGTGGCATGACGAAGTAGTCTGCTGGTCCTTTAAGTTGAGAGAGGATTTGAACCAGCAACTCATTTGGTACATTGTGTGGAAGGATAACTGATTTAAATAAATGATCTTCCGCTATCCACTCTACGCTGCTTTGAGGACAGGTTCTTGTTAGAACCAAACGGTCTCGTTTGAGAACCCTAATCGTTCTCCCTAGTGGTTAAACTCTTTAGTAGTATTCATTCAAAAAACGCGATGAACAGTACAAACAGTAATTCCGTGCTAAATCGGTCGTCGTGGTGGGTAATCGGGACTGCTCTGTCCTTTGCCTTCAGCGAGATGAGTAGTGATAATTATACCTCTGCTAAAAGTTCTCTTGCTTGGTTGACGCCCTATTGCCTTGTGGACAAGACTTTTGAGTCAAAAACACCGGTTAGGGTTCCCAAAGAAAACCAATGCTATGGGTAACTTCCAAGTACCGATTGCTTTAATAGCTGGAGTATACTTTCTGATTTCCGTTTTTTCGATGTACGAACCACAAGAAGCGCCACAAAAGGTTGCGGCTCGACGGATTTGTTTAATGGTGGCATTTCTGGAGGGTGAGGGGATAGTTTGAACGCATTACTTACACTTATGTATTAACTCTACTTAGCTGCCTTCTCGATAGAGCAACAACTCCGAAACGCCTAAAATAGATGTACGCTACCTCCAGAAACTGCATGACCGGGTTCAAAGTCGAGGCTAACTTCTTCATGCCTCTGCGCCAAGTCCCCACAACGAGTGATATGGCACACTGTCGCAGTCAGTGGCGCTCTCGTATCAGAAATCTTTCCTCTTCTGGATAGTTGTTCAACTTTTATTTATCCAGCCGATCTTTCACTATTCCGGGCTCTTTTTATCTTTGGCCATGTGGTGCTGTAAGGCAGCAGTCAAAATCAAAGCATTATGGTGCATGGTTACTGGTTGTACAAACTGTGTTAGACCAACGGATTCCATGAGATCTGTATGCTACTTGAAGGATCCGAGGCAATGGGAACAAAACTAGTACCACTAGTCCAGCCGAGTGCAGTTCCCGTTAAATGTTAGAATAATGGATGGGAGGGAGAGTAATATGAGTCGTTAAAGAAACAACCAGCAGTGTATAGTTGAAGGTCGTTTTTGTGGACGAAAGAAGAGTGAGTGCAAAACGTCCGTTGCAATATCAGCAATATCCGTATTTGTATGCGTTGTAAGCCATTATTCCTCCCTGTTGATGATCTCTGAGTAGATCAACAGCGGGCTTTGTCAGGACACATCTGTCGATTTATACCTAGGGTTTTCCGTAGGCACCAGTTTTAAGAAACTGGACAGTCATCAGAGTGGATATATTTAGTTATGTAGTAACACCTGCTGGAAATCTGTTTGTGCATACGCCTCGTGTGCGCTGAGCCTATGGATTCAGCGAGGTACGATTGACCTCCGTTAGTTACATGAGACCATTTTTTTCGCCAAATGGACACTTGATCAAAGCCCAGTCCTATGTGCCAAGGTGTCCTCATGAATGGATTGCTTCACCTTATGCGAACATTCTGCCATAAGAGTCCGTAGGCTTAGGACACTTCCACTCAAAACACTGAAAGGCAACAGAATCAGTTTGTTTTATATCAGGGTCACTCGAATAACAGGTGATCGCAAAGCGTATTGCACTTATGTACATTCGGAGGCAGTTTTGGCGTAGTTGTTGCTGTTAGGAAAGATTCCCATTGCGGATGCCACGGCATGAGCGCCTGTCTCGATCCGTTTTCTAACCACTGCCCACCTCCATCAATGGTGCATGCCAAGGTAGCCAACCTACATCATCAAACCATATTAAAGAAAGGAGTATTATCGAAGTTGAGTTTGAGATCGCAGTTAGCACGAACTCGGTTTCGGCCGTTCGCATTCACCGATTCTTTATGATATCCTTAACTCATGAGTGTAATGGAAGAGACTTGCACCTTAAATGCCTAGGGGACTGGCAACAAGGGCTGTGAAACTTGGAGTGGCACAAGGTCACTGAAGATCCCAATTGTTTAGGCGACCGGCGGATCTGGAATCGGAACCTCAGGCGTTTTATGAGTGACAGTCAGTTAAATCATTCTACCACTGTTGGTCTGCTGATCCATTCACGTTCCACGTATCCAAGTGAATATTCGCTCAACAAGGTGTGGGAGTGAGTGGTGCCCGAGAAATTGGACGAGTTGGCAGTACACCACGTGTGCACATGTGTGCAGCGGCAATAGCTACGAATTGGTCACATGCTTCAAGAAGTGTTCGCTTATGTACCCACTGTCTCCTGGCTCAACAAATACCAGATTTACGCCCTCGGAGGTTTTCTCGAAATTTCGCTGCATTATCTGTCACCATCTTCAGACATGTTGTTTGAACAGTATGTAACCGTTTACATGCACCAGCCAATAGTAAGTACAACGCTGACCAACTGGACCAGAATTGTAGTGACTGTAGACTGGTTCTGACGAACGCAAAATCTCGTCATCGAAAGAGATATCCACTCACCTGACGCCCTCACAAAGTTAGATTCAGATGGACCACATTGCCATCAGTCGATGGCAAAGTAGACCAGTCAAAGATTGTCGATTATCCTGGCCTAAAACTGTGTACTCAGATTAGGCCTTATCAGATTTGTTTGCGCTTAGTCCATGGTTGCATCAACAGGAAAACCACACATTCTGATTTAGTGTTTCTGGATGACAGTCACTACCGTGAGTCCCAGTCGGAGGTTTCTAAGCAGTTCTCGTCACCACGAAATGTCCGAGATCCGGGTGAACATTCGGAGTGGATCAAAGAAGCTTTATACTCAATGTCATCCCCCACTTAGTACTCTATGTGAGATGGGCATCGGAAACGATGGATGTCCTCGACCTCAGTTGTTCTGTTGTGTGCTCTTAGGTCCAGTATAGTAGACGCGGTATTTTACCGAAGATGTAATGTAATTTCACCAAACGCTTCATGTAATCAGGACTTGTATCACTAAATAACAAACTTTATAAGAAATAGCCATAATGCGACTAATCAAAGATAATGCATTTTTTCTGCGTCAAGAGCGTGACAATCCATTCTGCAGCTCTACATAACACATCGATACTAAAGGTACGCTACTGTGAGAGGCGGCACCACAGAGCTGTCAGTTGTTTACTTCCATTTAACGTCCGTGTCAGTCCTGACTATTACTTTAAGTCCTTTTATGCACTGTTATACATTCACTTTGCCTCTAAGTAGTCGGTGTTGCGTGGTAGCAACCAAAACCAGAGCGCATTAGCATAAGTTTATTGCGTGCCCAAACGTTTAACCTTTACACTTACAGTACTGTGTCCAATGTTAACCACTGTCACTTGCTCGTCACATGAACTTACTGAAGATAGTCCGGGTTTAGTTTACGTCGCTTAGCGAGGAATGCTAGCTCTCCCTGTGGAAACAGACCGGGTTAACAAATCTCATGAGGAAGACTGCAGATGAGGCGGTGCTCAAACGGGTGACTTATTTAAGTGTAGAGAGTATCACTTTACATTCAGCCTGGTATTTTTTATGCAATGAGTACTTGTCCTCTTATGGTCACAATTGTTACGTTGCCGGCGCGAACAAATTTAATGTCCGTAACAACGACTAGCTTTCGCACCTCGCAGAAATAACGGTTTCTAGATGCCAGACCGAAGCTTTTGCCTATCTAGGTATCCAAGCAGCCGCCAACAAAGTGAGTAACGACTTGGCAGACAATCAAGTTGGGTTACTTTTTATGACGAGTTTGGAAATTTGATTGCGTGGTTGTTCGCAAAACCTTCATTTCAGTCGCCAATTAGGTACGTTTTAACGCATGCTGGGGGTTTCGACTAATTCGATTGAGTAGGTCATATGTGATTATGGCTGATTGGTTTACGTCGAATTCGAATAAATTACTGTGTTTTATGTATCAATGGGTAATTCAATCGAATTTTATCGCTCCACGATTAAGTGCTCATCGTTACGTACATGATATCTTGGTCGTTGGAGGCAGACAGAATCACATCACCCGGGTGCACGTGCACCAGTAGTGTGCTTATTTCAGATGAGTACCCGATATAATTATTGAAAGTGGTGGTCAGTTGGTGAGAGGAATCATGTTGTAAAACCTTGTCCGTGGGTTTTCGCAAAGCTTACTCCAGATCGGGTTTTTGAATTCCTGAAGTGATACACGAAGTGTTTTTGTTTATCAACAAATAAAGCCATCGCTAATTGATACCCTTTATAGGTTTTAAGGAATCAAAAACCTCTAATATCACTCAATAATGGCTCTAGTCTAGCATTAGTCAAACATTGGATCGCCGGATACAGGTTATACGATAATTAGTTCCACAAGGAGCTCGTGAGTACTCCTTTTGCTTACAGATTTGTGTGCTATCAGGCTATATTTATCAGGGAGCAGTCAGTTTTTTCATAAATAGTCATCATTTTACAGACACCAGTAATATGCAAATTTGCTCTCGTTACTTCAGCTGTCTGATCATCATTACGGTCGTTGCTGCTCTGCGTAATCCACGCAAAAAGCATCAGAAAAGTAATAGAGGTATAGTTATGCTTCTTTGTTTTAAGAGATAGGGCTTTATTTGTTTCTACTGCATGTGAAGTGAACATGAAGTGTCATTTCTAGTGCTATGGATATACAGAAGGCAATTCTGTCTTGAGATCACTAACTGTGCAAATAATATGTCTTCAGATTGTTTGAAATAAAAAGTTAGGTGTGCCTTTGATGAAAATCAGGTGCATATCGAAAGAACGATTTACAGTATGATTTTATTATGGCATCATGAAATTTGGTACTTTGTGACAGTTGTCAAAGCGTGTTATGCATCATGGAAATTGTTTGGTTAGGAAAAACCGTTTTTTGTTATTTTCCCACTGGCATTTAACGAACAGGCTTTTTGATTTCTCGTCTGGTACAGCTGGCGAAGCAGCTCACAAAAATCACTTTCTGATGAAAACCACTAATTAATGAAATTATTTGCATTTGTCGCTGAATTACTCATAATGAAATCTACCTTCCACCTACTGTGCAAATCTCTAGAGTAACTGAGTGCATTAATTAGTGATTACTGATGGGCTGCTGTGAACCATTAACGAAAATAGCCTAGATCAAAACAATGTTGTGCAGTAGTGTCAAATCCTAATTACGTGGCTCGTCACCGTCGTTTTTCTTTGTGACCATGTTTCCGACATTGTTCCCGCTTTCTCAGTAATTGGAGCGTAATGTTTATTCTTCTGGCCCCTGGGCTCTTGGGAGGGGGTGCGCGTCAATGTGGCGAAGTGCATATTACCTGAAGGTTGTTGCTGAATGAGGTGACATCACAATCGTCATGCGTTTACGCCTTTGTGCATCACATGTGGCAATCTCAACTTTTAGCGGTTGCACTATTTAACGCAATACCGGAGTTGCTGCAACTGCATATTTTTAACCCGCTCCCTTCATAAATAAGCATTGTTGAATATGCAAATTTGGTGGAAATTTGCAAACCCCTAAGTGGCAAGAAGTCTAGACTCGTTTCGTTAATTCCGGCGCATAGTTCGATCGATGTTGTTTGTAGTCGGTGAACTGGATTAGCCTGTTTCTCAATAAAATACCACTGCAGTCCACTGAGGTTTCACATTTTTTAATAATAGGTGACGGGTGATTCTTCAAGATCGACACTGCTTTCTGACCTGGTTGCTCAGCATACATTAGAGCTGGATAAAGCACTCGAAGTAAGTGTGCATTGTTTACGGTTGTTATTATTTGTCTTCCTGGTAATGCACATACTGTAGCCAACATCACTGAATAGGATCATATTTTTCATCTTCACTGCTGCATTATTGGAATCCAGATTGTCGTTTGTGAATGCCCAGTTGAGTGCCGTGGGATGGCTCAAAGTAAAACGGATAAATTTCTAGGCACCATTTCCGACCGAATACCACAAAATATGCATGATCGGGAAAATGGCCAACGGGCAGCCTAAAAGTGCTCGGATTTAGCGGTTCTTTGACGAAACAGCGTCGAGGCTGACTGAACGTTTGATGACGATAATAATTTGTCCGTTATGCAAAAGTTTTTTCTCTCGGAAAGGAGGCTTAGTGACCACGCTCAAGTAATGACCCAGACAGTATAATTGGCTGTGGTGACCGCCTCTTGGTGGTATGCGCTGAAAGAGCGTCTTATTCTAAGAATATCCATTGGAGTTAAACTATAATCATCCGAGACGATGAGACAAAGCTCAAATCGGATTCAGCAATGTCTAACTGCAACAAATTAGCATTTATCCTTGAAAAGCCTAGTCGATCACAAAATGTACCACTGAGTGCTGTGTCTGCACGTAAAATCCCCGGATTATCCCCGATCGATGTCACATAAGTCTTTCATTTCCCAAACGAGAAGTCACCACGATTAAATAAAAACTTGTGTTCAAATTAGGCCAGCAATAAATATCTTGCATAGTATAGACAAAAGGAAGCAGTGACTTATGAACGTTGACATTGATCGCCTAGCGTAGTGGACGGAGTGAACCAGATGTAGTAGATTACAAAATTCTAATTACTGATTAGTGTCCGTTCGGTTTGTAAGGTGGACAGCAAGTTGTCGGTCGTTTGACATGGTGAAAAGTGATGTGTGATGAAGCGATTGGTTCGTGAATACATGCGTCATAACTGCACTGGCGTACGGACTATGCAGCCTGTCACTGATAACGTAAGCAGAGAACTTGTGGGTTGAGAGGCTAGGTTGCTACCTCACAGTTGCCGTATTTTCGGGGAATTCTCAGCGTCTTGACACCGAGGGTTTGAGATGCTAAGGAACAAAAATGGCACAGATACCCAAAATACTCATAAGTGACACGCCACTGCCAAACACATGGTCCATAACTAGCGCGTTAGGAACTAGGCTTCGTAAATGGTTTGACCCATTAAACTCTGAACTTTTGTTTCCCAAAAATGACCGTTTGTCAAGTTGTTTTACTTCGAATATCCTAGTAATATCGGATTGTCTTACTTATGCTACTGACAGGTGTAATACCAAGTGTTAATATCTCGCGGTATCTGTTTTTCTTCTGCCTTGATGAACTACTAAACTCGGTGAAAGAGCTAGAAGGAAGATAGTGAGGACCCACGGCCGAAGTTACTTTAGCGTTTTTCCAAACTTTTGCAGAAGAAAGCGGTTCATCGTGGGAGGGGTTTGGCGTAATGCAGACTAGTGTATCGTCCATCGCCAAATAAGTGAACATCATTTAGAATTTCCGATTCTTCGGTCATGCGAGTTGCCTGCGTCAAAAATTTTCAATCCTTTATAGACTAGGTTGTCAGCGGAGGATCCTAGATGCAGATGAACAAGCGCCTAGTTAGACTATTTTCTTTCGGGTAGTGTTGAATGGTAATTGAATCTTATGCCAATTGGTTATGGTATGTGCCTTTTTCAGGAATTCTATGCGTTCTTTTTATTTTGATTAAGGGGCTAAGATGATACAGCCTAGCTTGTCAAGATTTCTATGCGTTTGCTTTTGTTTTAGGGCTTTGTGGAAGTTTTCGGACAACTTATATTTGACTGACTGTAAAGCGCACAGAAGTAATGGCTTTTGATATAAGGTCTCCTTTTCATATTGTCTCAAATCCAGTGGATAATTAGTTTCTGCGTAAATTTTCGCATTTTAGACCTTGGGTCTGGAATCATCAAAACGTAGTCAACTTTTGGATCAAGTAAGAACCAATGTGAATTCAATACTTCATAATCAACTGAATTCCGACTTTGACTGTTCTACACGACCTACTGGCTTTGAGCAAACTGTCACCTCTCAAGCTCTCTGTCGTGTAAAATCGTCTGAAAAGTTTGTCCCCGTGGTGCCTAGTGGTGGGGACTGCACTACCCAGAGTGGTTGGCCTATTTCCTATCTGGACGCATTGGCTTTTGATAAGTCGTTGAACCCTGTCACCCATTCTCCGGGCTACGTTGACAGCCGTAGAATCCAAGGGCACTATTGTTCTATGCCTTCAGTGGTAAGTATCACTGCATTTTAAATGTCCCATCCACCCGTGTCTGCTACTCACACTTGAACAGACTATTAAAAATAAAAATTAAAAAAGTCACACCCGCTATCTCATCGAATCCTCTGAAAAATAATATAAGCATCGATCGAAGATTGCTTGTAAATTCATGTGAGACACTCTATTCTTTATTATTATGCACAATTAGGGAACATTGAAGTATATATGAATATTAACTCAGTACGATATAAAAGAGGCTGATTTTCGTTGTTCGGACAATGGAGAACAACTGTTAGCCGTGTTCGGTCAGTCGGCAGTCGGTCTCTCACTATTCTTCGCTCTGTTTTTTATTTTGAGTAGATGCTGTGAGGTAGCAGCCAAGGCCAGCGTACGTTTGTGCATGGTTAACGGTTGTAAAAAACTAGGAGTAGGAGTCGCCGGTACGCCACTTGGCGTCGGATCTCTCCAGTGGACCCAGGTAGTCCATACCGCGTTTAGCTGAAAATAACCGACCCGTATACAAGATTATCGGTCGTGCTGGTACGCTCCCCTTGACTCCGGCCACTTGGTAGTCTGCTTCATTGAACACGCCAGTTCATCATTCCGGTCGCTAGTATTTATAACGCACCGAGATTCGTAACCAGATGTGAGTTAGACGCAAGCCTACGCAAGGACTGCGAGGTTTGATGAGCTCGTCGTTCACCAGCCATGAAACTTGATGCTTCCATGGTAATATCCGCAAGCTGTGTCATCTCACCCAAGTCAGCGGTAGACGATCACTAGTGATGGGTATAGTCGTCTGCGAAGCTAACGGTTCACTTATCAATTGCCAGCTTCGGTGACTCGTACGCTGGACGGAGCATTCTGAAGCACGTATGCCGGTTCCCAGCGTAAGTCCTCACAGCTGCTCCATCGCCCTTCTCATGGTGCGTTTCGGCGGCTGTATTCTGTGGAGCGGATGTCCGCAAGAACCTCATGCATTTATAATGTCACCATGCCAGGCTACGAGATTTTCCCTTCTCTGTTCAGATATCATAAAATAGGGCTTGTCAGAGAAGTCCAACCACTTTTGTTGAAGATCTAACGCCGAGCGTGCTCGCTGCCCGTAGAAGAATCGATTATTATCCTGGCATTTAAAAAGGAGCCGAATAGTGACTGCACCAACCGCAATGGTATAAACTCACTCCCTGTAGCGCCAGCGCTGCCATTGTGTTATTTTGCGCAGGTTGCAGAACACATAAATTGCGAACTTGCGATGATTGAGGGTTTCGCATCGATCACGGACATACCTAACACCCACTAGGGCTGTTGGCCAGTCGTTGCGCCTTCCAAAAATTTGTTCGGTACTTGTCGCCACCAACAGGGCTATACTATGGCAATGTTTGATTTGTGGGGATATGCCTTGGTAGTGCGTATCAGTCTCCAGAGTTGTACCTACACACTCCAAGTCGTGTTAAAGCTTGTAACCAGTGTTCACTGCCTTTTGCCCTTCCCAATAGAATGCGCAAAAGTCCTACGTAACTGTTTTATTTTCATCTTTACCATAGGAGATTTCCTTCAGAATTATTTACCTAGTCTAGAAAACGGGGATGTTGACCTCCTCACAGGGAACGGTAGAGGCGATGTCTCCCCACTGAATGGTGATACTCGGGCAGTTCGCTTTCTTTTGAATCTTCCGCCGCCGGTCAACTCCCTCAGTTAGTAACCCTATGCTGGCCGCGGCCCCCTTCCTGAAAAATGATGTACGCTGTCATTTCATTAATAAAGGAAGTAAAGAATAAATGATAAAAGATTGAATTGTCTGGTCACGGTACTCGCTCAACTCCTTTGGAGTATAGGGTACGTCACCAGGACCGATAAAAGTGTACGCGTGTGCTCGTCCTTTGTGATAATCAACCATAAATAACCAGTAGCCCTTACTATCTCGGGGGCTTGAATACAACAGAGGGTGGTGTTTGGGATGAGGTCACATCAAGAGTAGCGAGAACCAAAAGCAGTTTCCCCAAACCTACGATGCGTGGTGCGCACGTAAAATCCGGCTTTTCCTTAAGAGAAGTGTGGAAAAAGCCATGGTTTCAATCGTTACACTCCACACTTGCAAGACTTGTCCCATCTGTCTGCGTTCGCCCACCGTCGTCCCCTAAGCATTAATCTAGCCTAGCAAAACATCAAGGGAGCAGTGCGGGGTATGTCGTTCTGTGTTGGGTGCTGATAGTCGCTTACGGAACGAGGTATTCACTTTACACCGCGTTTGACTACTTGGCCATTGTCCGCGTATTCGTGCTCGTCATTTACTTGCGGCGCGCTGTTTCGCATATGTTAGACAAGGGTAAGAGAGGCTACGCGGCAACTGCTATTTAGAATAGAGGCATGAAGAAAATAGTTTCGGTTTTGGCAGCGGTTGATGCTTTCAGCTTTCACGGTTGAGACCTAAGAGATGAAGACTGCCGCCGGTTAGAAATGCTGAGAGATGTGGTTGCAAATCGAAGTCAGCAGCGTGCTGCCTGCCCGAACTCGTGCTTCTTAAAAATAACAGGATAAATCACACAGATCATCAGTATAAAAACGGTGAAAGTAGAAGAAACTTCTTGTATCCTTGATGATGAACTTGATGATGATGAACTTTTTCTTGATGAACTTTCCTGCCTTCATCTTGTTTGCAATCTTCATCTTTCTCCCATAGGAACGATGTATAACTTCGAACCCCTAGAATTTCTAGATGCGTTTATGTAAAGCAACATGGGGATAAAATAATCTAGCCAGACGACAATAAAATGTGCTTAAAACTGCGTTGCTCAATTTAGCTTCAAGCTTATTTAGGGAAATTGATCGATTGCTTCCATTGCCAACGACGCATTACCGGCCGAAATATTTGAGCCCTACCGTTAACAGAGAAGTTCCTCTCACAAGAGTCGTTCATTTTGAAGAATGATTAGGGGTTCTGCAAAGCCAATGACGAATGGGTGCTTTATCATGTGCCACCGTATCACGGTTAACGGACCAGCATTACGTCAGAAAAAGTCGTAATCTCAGTTTCGCCACTGACACTGTTATCGGTAGTCAAAATTTGATGGGATTCACTAAATTTCTGCTAAGCTGGCCTGAGATCAGTTCAACTCTTTCGAACACATCCAGCAGTGTGATATTCCGGGAGAAACAGTCTCTAAGGTTGTTACGACAACCAAATGAACAAAAACAAGCACGCCCACAAAGCCACGGCTAATAGCATGATACTCTTACTGGAGTGCAGCTTCAGTGAGGTCAAATACCGGCAAACTTACGCAGTAACTCATTCTATTTGAACCAGAATATGTTTGGACTGACTAGAATCCAGACGAAAGACAATGGACCGAGACCAACATTTCAGCAACGCGCACACTCTATCGTAGTCCATTGTCTTCGTATGTCATTATTATTCATAGGTAAGATGACCAAGAAAGCAATGTCTAAGCTCTGGGTCGTGTACAACTGAACCCTGGGTCAATAAGTATCACCTGATGATAGGCCGTTCGTCAGTAGTTTATGGGCTGAAGCATTAATGGGCAGAGCAAGGATCAGAAACTGGTGCATTTTACAGAATCATGACGGGAACCCCCAGGCCAAGCCTACCGAATGAGCACTGACCGACTGTGATTATCCTAGAGGTGGCCGTTTCGCTAGGACAATCCACGCACACAGTCCAGAAACCAAATGTATGCCTTTCAAGATCTGTCGAGCGAGCAAACCTCAAGTGACCTGATTGAGCGAATCGGTCTTCGCGGAGCAGTTCCTAGTAAGTGGATGCAGTTAACCGACACAACGTGGTTAGCTCAGTCAATTGCCCAAGCCAAAGAAGAAAACAAGGTATACAATGTTTTCATGAGTCCCAGTGCTTGGTTGGGTGTATGCGCTGCATGACGAATCATAAATTGGAATATCTGCTTCCATGGCATCTTTAAAACTTGAGTTTTCAGTATCGCTAAAACCAGTGTATATTCTTAGCCAACGCATTGACGGTTGCTACTGGTACTCGTGAAATACTCGCATAACTGGCATTCCGTCGCTTATACGTTTCGGACCCGGCTAGTCTAATTTTCGCCTGCGCATTCGATGATACATAGTTTGCCGTTTCTTCCCTGTTTCTTGCGTTTTCACACGACCCCATTGTGTCGGCTAAACGGCACGTCAACGGACGGCGTTACAATGTGCCGCTACAATCGATGGATTATTGCTTCAGCCCAGACCTCAGTGTCCCAGAACAGGGAGCAAACTATGTGCACTTGAGTGTGCACTCTGTAGTTTTACCGTCCGTGAGCTGCATGATGAGCTTCAGTCACTATGAGACGCATTAACCCGATTTTCAAGGTCACATGGATTGATTAACTGATCGACCGTAATCACACATTTAACTGGGTTTGACGAGCATGTTTTTATGACGCACTTTTGCGTAACGGATGCTCACATCTCCAACGCCTAATGGATGACGGCTGTGAAAGTGTGGACGAGTAGGTCACCCCAGCTCTACTTTTCTCTTTATACAGAACACGTCTGTTTGCAAACCGTGCACTACCGTATTCATTGCAGAAGATGAAGACAATGCGCCAACAAGAAGATCAGAAACGTTTTCTATGGTTGACGGACGCATAAGTTCTTTCATTCTCTTTTGCGTCAATAACATGCTATTTGAGTATTTCGCCCACAGGGCATCTGCCAAACAAAAACCCATCACGTCCTCAATCTTGTCCCCGCTTATCCGTGGCCGCTTATTCAGTGAACGTGAGCCCTTATTTGAGGATAGGAATCAGTTTGGTAGTTCTCCACTTGCCCGACAAGGGGACGTCCAGGAAAGGATTTCTTCATGTTGCTTTTATGATGTTGATAATCTACTCTTATTCTCTTGCATGCTGTTGCTGACCAAAGTTTAAGAAATCAATGGAAACGTAGAGGATGTTACCGAAACATGACTGTTCCCGTTCTAGTTTCATTTGGTTGACCACGTACTCATCTTAACATTCAGGCCATACACACGTTAAGTACTGCGATCATCACGGACAGCTGGTGATCTAAATATAATAAAATGGAACGAAAAGAAAAGACTCATGCAGACCAGCGGGTTCAAAACAATCTCGCCAATCTTCTGTATTATCGAACAGTTATAAAGGACTCTAGCACAAAATGGGAAAACTGTATAATGAAGCATGTAAAATTGTGGGTGGTTGGAATGATTGTTTATAAACCATTTACAAATAATGGGAGAAATGTACAGATTTTTGCAGGCATTGAAACGGTAAATACATGAATTCTTACACGATTGGCTAAAAATATATACAACGGGTTAGAACGCAAACCATGGGTAATTTATTCACAAGGTTTCATGCACACGGCTGTCCGCACTTCAGTCAAAATAAGTTGCACCAGTCACCTCTTCACTATATGGAAAACAAAGCTATTAGCGAAATAATATCATGGTCATGAAAAGTACCAGAGAAGTTTAGTTGAGTTTTGTCCTCGGCCTGTAAGATTTGGGCCAAATAAGAAGCATTTGAGTTTCTGTGGATCTTTACCACAGTAGTTGAGACGAGATGAAGTATGCCGATGACATAGATGAATACTTGTCGAGCGGATGAGTAGAATCTAGAAGAACCTCATACGGACTTTCCACATGCAGTTAAACGCAGATCATACGACTTGACAGACAGTTCGTTCTGGAGTATGAAAGATACACCATAGGCCATGAATGCACATATGTATTAGACGTGCGCGTGTTTTTCAATTAACGGATGGCGAATGGGGACCGCGGCACGCGAAGTTTTGGTTTTTGGGTTCATAGGGTTTTGGGGATCGAATTGACTGGCGGTCGTCGAACCGATTCAGTACCTGCCATCAAATAAACATCAGAGATTCAAATTCTAGATTTGCTGGTTACATTAGAGGTAGACTGCAATTCGCTGCCACCACACACGGCAGTTCTGTATCATCGAGTTTCAGGATTATAGTTAGTGGTCCACTCATTCATAGAAGGAGCCTTAGAGGCTTTTAGGGATGCTCGTTCTATTGTATGTATGCGTCAAGCATTTCATAGAAATATTAATTAAGGATGTGTAAATCAATACTTGTGCCGATGATAGTAGTTCCTATTGCGAAAACAACAAAGGAATTGCGTTTTGTAGGTATCACATCCAAACCGCTCGCGAAGGGTGTGAGTGTGTGTGAACCAGGCAGATTTCCGACCTGGTGGGATTGTATCGATCATATCTCAATGCAGCAGCTGTTAAAACACAAGCACATCTTCCAGAGTACGTTGGTGCATGGTTAAATGGTTGTAGAAACTGAACTGAACTGACGTCTTCCGTAAACTTACGATCTCGGTCTTCCTTGATCAGGAACTAGCACTCAACCCAATGGTATTGCAGTTTTATGGCGCTGCCTTTCATCGAACAGAGTGCCAGAGAAATCTGTATCTCTCTTCCAACCGTTTTTGGCGAATAGCCAAAGCCTAATCCGTACTTATGGCTATCTTCCACTCGAGTTCCCCATGAGACGTAGTGTTCGTCACGTCTGCCCTCTTTCACACTTTCATTTCGACTTTGTAATCGAAATGATTATACGGATATCCGGGTGATGAGAGTTAGATTATTATTTGAGCAGCCAATGAAGTACGTGATTCAGAATATTAACGTGGTTATTTTTCTGACTGAAAACTCTGAAAAGTCGCATGTATTTTCCGGCCGTCTTAGCGATGATGTGGCAATTTTTGGAATGTCTCTTGCATCGTCCAAGTGCAAAGTGCTTTTGCAGGCAATGGTTGGCCGAAAGCCGAGTTCGGTTGCAGCAAGAGAGGATTCGGTCAAAGTAGATGAGTTTAATTACCCAGATCGTTGCATCTCATGAAGTTATTGGATGAAATGTCCTTGTTTGCAAAGAAGGCTCGATTGACATTCGCAAATTTGAGACCTCATTTGCGTTGGCGTCGCATGAGTTGTCGATCAAAGGTCGAATGTTCACTGTAGCGGTAACGGCAGTCCCGCTACATGGTTCGGAACCATACCCGTTGACGGTTTCCTCTTGTGTGCATGAAAATCACCTTCCTACAGCCGGATCGGGCTGTATTGACCACGTCTCTGAGGTCAATTTTTGAACTTTCTGCTGAGGGGTGTATCGGGGGAATTTATTTTTCCTTCCAACCTGTATTTGTAAGCCGGGTTGTGTTTTTGACCACCATTCGTCCAGATCCATCCCAAGAAGTCGTATTCTTCAGGTAGGCCATCTTTCATATTATCTTTGAGAAGTTAAAGTGCTGTAATGAATGCAGACGTTTGTGGCGTCGCTACGGCATCCGCTGATCTATCAAATGCCGGGTTCGCGCGGCACTAATAGTACTTGTACTGTCATACGGCTCAAAGATGTGGCCGTTCCTAACGGAAGAATGTCTGTGTGTGTGTGCGTGTGTACGCTGCTGCTGTCGTTCCAACTCTAGAACATGGTAGGTAAATTGTTTTAGGGATGTTGAGAACAGCTGCATGATTTCTGCCGTAAAACTTAGTCACTCGAACAAGCACTTGATTCGAATGGATTAAGGTGGTTGGGAGATGCGTTCACATGTTTGCAGAGTGATTACTTCAATGTACACCATTCTTTGAGACAGATAAGAACCGATTGAAGTTGTTCAGTCTATGGGGCTCCGAAAGCATTTGGCAACCCTAGCCAGTGGGCCGTCTCGAGTAGGTCGAGTTACATTACTGACTTGAGACCCACGGGTTCCCTTTGCGCGACGGTTGGATACTTTAGGCAAAATGGCTGAACGGCACAGTCGGTGGTGTTTATGGTTTCGAAATATTTATTATTATTATTATGGCCTTTCGATTTTTTTCGCAGTTATTCGATTCTGCTGAGTAGAAACCAAAAACTAGAGCACAGTTGTGCAAGGTTACTGCTTGTATCAATTGACAAATCTCTGCTTGCCGTGATGCTTAGCATTTCTTTGTCTTATATTGGCTCAATGGGTAAGCGGTGCTGAGTCGGAGGGGACAGCCAGAAACCGTATGAATGCTTGTTTCAAGCTGCTAAACCTCCAGTAACATTATAATGTCTCTTTGAATCGCACTCCTAAAATAAGTCGTTCGGTAGAGTGAATAAAAAGAAAATTACCGTTTTTTCCGTAGTTTAAGTTACAAATGATATAGTCAAAAGCTTCTGCCGTAACTGAAGAGAGTTTAAGAGCTTCGCGTTGCCGTGAACCTTATTGGTCCACTTATCATCAAATAGTAAACCGCTAATCTTATCCTCCATCAATCGGTTCTGCTTTTTTCTCAATAAAGACAACCAGACACTGAAGTCAGTCCATGGCCAACAGGTCTATGAATGAGGGGGAAACAGCTTAGTTATTGGACTTTTAAATTCCAATCCAGTCCTTTGCATCCCATCGATATCATTAGTTTTTTCAAGCCGTTTTCTGACTCACCAAACATTTTGGCCACCTTCCTATTCAGTTCGTCTCACCTTATTAAATAGTCGCCAGCACTCATTAGTTTACCTCGACCTCGAGTGCGCTTTGTCGCCTGTCAACCACTAACGGTTCCGCGTTCGTTTAAGTAGGCGTCATCATCAGCCTTTCGATCTTCAATATTCGTTTGCAGCAATGTTCTTCACCGTTGATTGTCCATTCACAGGTCGATTCCTTCCTATCGTTGGAAAAGAGTCTGACGGCATGAAAACATTGAATCGCGTTTGTCGGTTATTAATCTCGCGTTTTTCATTCTTGGGGGCTGATGACAAATAAAAGCACGATCCAGATCCAGCTTTTTGAAGGTGCGTATAGCATTTCCTTTAATGCATCACAATCCAACATCCATGAGCGACTGACCTACTGTTTGATTTGTCTGTGGTCCGAGGCTCTTAATCTGTGGCACAAGACCTCTGAACTGTTATCTTTTGCTTCTTAACTGTGGCATTTAATTTAGACCCCTTTTACATTTTATGGCTGTTATTTTTCCTCCAGGCTCAGGAAGTTCAGGAGAAGCGCCGTGTGGAGCTGATGCGTCTCAATAATCGATTAAATCTTCCTTCTTCCGAGGCGGATAGTGTGGCGCACAATGCCGCTGCATATCCCATCCCGTCTAGCGCTTGCATTTCCACGACCTCACCATCAGTTCGTAATGTATCCGGACCAGGACTGGCGCAAATAAACAACGATTTAGAACCGTGCTCGTTGAATGGTCTCAAGGTTCATGCTATCCCGACACCAGTGCTCGACACCAGTAAAGTAAACGTACCGTTCACTTCACCGCGTCTCGTGAGTACACTGCTGCATGTAAACTCTGAGGCCATTTTTGTTTTTCACCATCATCCTTAAGGTTGCTATACAGTACTCATTTTCGGAAAATTTTGAGTGTGTCGCACAGGAACTGCCATCTTATTGTGGTTACCTTAGTCATCTTCTGACAGTGATTCATTCCGAAAGATCTTGGTGTATGCTATTATTCCAGGCAAGCAGGGATTGGAAGGTGGATTAAGGTGTTCGTTCCATGAAGTGACAAAAAGTTAACCAGTGCACTAGTTTAAGCAAATCTATCTAGGCTTCCGGGTTGGGATTTCAGAAATCCTTCAGAAAGGGGTTGGAAACGTTGGAGGTCAGTAACACCTACAGGGAATTCCATAATGAATCGGTTAACGTGCAGGGTAATCAGGGCCGCGTTGTACGAGTGGGCCGGGTAGTGGTAAGTATTATACTGCTCCGAGTTTCCTCCCTTTTATTCAACCTATTTCGTCTGTCCTCAACCAAATCATTTTGACCCATAATGCCCTTACTGATAACACGACCGGTACTCGCAACGGTTCATTTTCGAATAGTTTTGAGTTACAGTCTGTTGCTGACATTTTCTCAAGCCTCGTCAGCCTCTGAATCTCGGTTCCTTCAATGTGCGCACTCCAACGCACGCTGGCCAACAGGCGTGTTTGGCTCTGACAGTTGACTCACTTTCGGTTGATGTCTGCTGCGTGGGTGAAACACGAATTCAAGATTGGAGTAGAGTAATTCAACTAACTGTCCCAAATGTCTCGTCAAGATATTTCCTGCACATCTCAGGAGGTGAAGCAGCTCAAGCTATGGGTTAATGCGGTGTAGCAATAGTCTGAAGTGAGAAGACTGAAGCTTCACTTTTGGATTGAATCCCAGTCAACAGTCGCTTGTGCTAAGTGAGACTGCAGGGATCAGTCGGCGTCTGGAAAGATAGTAGTGTTAAGCGCAGTTTATTTGTCATCTCGGCCTACGCCCCAACAGACTGCAGCATTGACATACAAAAAACGTTTTACGATGACCTCGTCACCCTTGCTCGAAAGAGTAAAGACTCTGAGATTGTAATGGTCGCAGGTGATTTTAATGCACAGGTTGGTAAACTGAGTGCATCGGAGTCCTGTTTAGGTGGGCGGTGCGCCTTGATGGCTGAGCGAACAGATAACGGGAAGACTTCTGCAATTTTGTGCAACGAAATAACACTATTTCGACAGGTAGTCTAGGTCGATGGCCGTTGACCTGAAGGGAAAATCGCATTCAAACTAACGCATGGTCCGATTCGACGTACGTGG
>LUCM01003594.1:40868-59657 GCA_008360955.1 Fasciolopsis buskii | reverse complement strand
CCACGTACGTCGAATCGGACCATGCGTTAGTTTGAATGCGATTTTCCCTTCAGGTCAACGGCCATCGACCTAGACTACCTGTCGAAATAGTGTTATTTCGTTGCACAAAATTGCAGAAGTCTTCCCGTTATCTGTTCGCTCAGCCATCAAGGCGCACCGCCCACCTAAACAGGACTCCGATGCACTCAGTTTACCAACCTGTGCATTAAAATCACCTGCGACCATTACAATCTCAGAGTCTTTACTCTTTCGAGCAAGGGTGACGAGGTCATCGTAAAACGTTTTTTGTATGTCAATGCTGCAGTCTGTTGGGGCGTAGGCCGAGATGACAAATAAACTGCGCTTAACACTACTATCTTTCCAGACGCCGACTGATCCCTGCAGTCTCACTTAGCACAAGCGACTGTTGACTGGGATTCAATCCAAAAGTGAAGCTTCAGTCTTCTCACTTCAGACTATTGCTACACCGCATTAACCCATAGCTTGAGCTGCTTCATCTCCTGAGATGTGTAGGAAATATCTTGACGAGACATTTGGGACAGTTAGTTGAATTACTCTACTCCAATCTTGAATTCGTGTTTCACCCACGCAGCAGACATCAATCGAAAGTGAGTCAACTGTCACAGGGTACTGCTAGGGAGTCCATCCCCTAAGCAGAAGAACGTTTAGGGTTCCCAACCGAAGCCTTTGGTTCTGATAAGAACCTGACCGCAGGGCAGCGGGGTATAGCTGAGTGGAAGCGCATCTACTTGGATCCATTTTTCTTCCACTGGTTATTCCGACTGAGCTGCTAACTGAGATCAACCCTCTACTCGGAAGACCAGGAGACTACTTCGTCAGGCCTCTACCCATTGACCTTCCAGGCATGGTTGGATCTTCGGCTTGAGATAAGCCATCCTGTATAGCTCGTTGGATCATGGAGGCACGCAAGCCGTCACACAGCGTCAAGGTTTAGTCTCGTTGTGACGAGTTCTAACCATGTGATGTGGATGTGCACCAATCCGCTGCCCCATCCCGCACGAGTACAAGGTAGTCATCTCGGCCACCTGCAACAAGTATTTTGCATGACGATTTCATGCTCATGCATGTATGGTTTGCACGCACGTGAGCATTACAAAAACAATGCTTATCTCACCTTAGCTATTCTTATTGTCTGTGGTGACTTCCGTGGTCCGGAAATTGGGTTACTTATCACTTTATGGATGCAGAACGTAACTGTCCACCCAAACTGATTCAAATTACACTTTCTTTTCTGTTTTGTAACTAGTTCCAGATCGTTTGGTGAACCTTTTCGTTTACCACTGATCAGTTCAGGCCAAATGTCCAGCAAACATTTCACCACCATCTGCGGTGCGGCATGATCAGTAGTTTTTTACACTGTCGCGATCAAGAGAGTTCTTGTCGCCACCGCGCTCCAGAAAGCCTGGCAGGACCTGCAAAAGTGTTTGAAGCGGCCGACCTGAATAGATTCTCCCATTCGAACTCGCATTTATTCTGTAGTCATCTGCCAAAATTAAATCTGCCTTCCGGCTAGTGGTTTCCAGTTGAAATTGCTTATATTCGCGAGGATATGTTTTCACCCTCTCGATTGGATCAGCTGTGTCGCAAAAAATTGGGCTTACAGTCAAAAACGAGCTCACTAATTTCGATGTCATGTTTGAACACTGTAGATAGACAATAGTATTTGTGAGCTCTGTGAATTCCTCAAACAGTCATGTGAAATTAAACCCAGCAATCCACGTTGTTGGATGTTGAAGAACCTGATCGCAATTTTGCCGGCAATTGTGATGCAGAATCTCTACGTCTTCACGCTGATCGTCATATTGAACCCGTTAGTCAGTCCATGTATATAGGTATCTGATAGAAGTAGCACCTCTGACTTGGTAGTCTGTCATATCCTATGGGATATTTTGCACTTCCATCAAGTTAGTAGATTTCATTTGTGCACTCAAAAGTGCGTGGGGATGTCTTCGTTTAAAACTATCTGGTATATCGCTGTGCTCCTATGCAGATTGTGCGACAAACTTTGGTGGGGGAAATCAACCAAAGTAGCTTGTCGTTGTGAGACATAGGGCGTAACTGCTGTTATGAAATTTGTATTTTTTTTACTGGTATTATCTCCGAATGAAAATTCAAAATGTAGACGGTCTTATTCATGTCAAGCGTCATTTCTTTTCCTTGGTGTCCTGTTTTTGTGGTCACCAAAAGTTGCACTTTTATTTTGGTTATAAGTGGCCCCTCGTGGTGTTAGAAAACGTGAGAACCTGCTGTTTTTTCACTCTGCTTTCTACATTCGTCTTTCACCCACCTTCTCATCTCTTCCATTCTGTGTAGCGCTCTCCAATACACCAGTATAAGTTGTGTCCCTGTGGGAATCGCCAAAGTTGTCCTCTCACGCCAGCGAAACAACGTCGATACGTAAGTAAACCAATCTCCCCAACATTTTTATTCTATCGTTCCTTTGTTTGTTCATCTCACCAGTAAGGTATATTAATCTTTGACTAAGGTCAAGTTAATTGATGTGTAGAACCGAGAGTTGATTGTGGCCTTCAGTATATGTTCATTTGTGTCATTGAAATGGGGTGAGATTTTCTTTAGGTAATTTCCATGTTCCTCAAAACAATGCCCTGTGTTCTTTTTTTAGTCTCAGTGACTGAAGCACTACTTTTGCCTTAACTCAACTTGAAACAGCTGTTTTTGCCTTATTTGGGAGGCTTTATCTGTAGTTTTCCGCGCTAAAATCTTGTTCTTTTTCTGTTGTGGCCGAGACCTAGAAATTAACTGCATCAATGGAGTGTCTACTTGTGAAGTTATTAGTTGAGTGTTGCTGTTTGCGGAATGGTGTTGTGTTCGTATAAAGTTAAGTAGATTTTTCAATAGTTGATTAACCAGGTTCTGAGTCAATCACTTAACACTAAAGTGCACTCATAGGCTGTTTCCTGAGAATTCAGGACTGTGCTACATATGCTTATTGATCTTTTGGTCCCATTGTCTTGTCTAGAAAGTCCGTATGGTGAAGACATCAGAGATGCGTTTTGCTCGGTACACATTTTAAAGACTAGGTGATAGGAGGACGTTCCAGCTCATGATGATGCACTGATAAGTCGAACTTTACTGTCTGCTTTTAGTCCACATGGTGTTACAATGCGAATCTATCTGTTCAACTTGTACCTTCATTCTAATTACGTACCAGTTTGCATAACAATAGACTTTCCTGCTGTTTCTACAGGTTACCACAATTATTTCCCGTTATAGATGTTTAGTACAATTCTTGAGGCCTTTTGAGGTTCGCCACTTTATGTCTCAGGATCACGGTTGCCGGTTTTCTTTCCCGTAAACCACGACACTTCAAAATCATGCGCCATCTGTTTCCGATGCTATTACTGAGCAGTTACAAAGTCATCAGAAACCCATCACCCTCACAGGCATTCGCGGACTGAACAGCATCATTGATTGTGTTCAGCAATTTCTCCAGTCCTCTTCTTTTACTGAAACCCAAATCTCTTCTCCAGCAGATACCATCCACGTTCAATTTCCCAACTAAGTTTTTCATCCCCTTTTTTCCCAAAGCACATGTCTGTGTTTTTGTTCATCAGTCAATCGTTATATGCCGTAACTTTTTCTTGCACACATTGTGTTCAATAATGGATTCAGTCGTGTTCGCGCAAAAAATGCTATATACTCTAACGACAACCGGTTTTCTGTTCTCAAAAGGAAGTCGGCTAATTAAATTTTAACACATTCGATGCTTATGATTGCCTTAAATACTGATGGAACATGCAGAGTGGTCCATACTGCTCGCGACTCCCACATGCACCATGAGTGTCCTAATAACTGCTCCTGAGTGATTACATCGAAAAATGATGGGAACGCCAAAGCAGCAGCATCAGTAATCAATTTGTGTCGGTTTTTTGAAAGCCCGGCTTATTGCCTTCTAGTTCTCGTTAAACCAGTAGATCGTTTTGTGATTCACATTTACATTATATTTGACAGTACAGTAAGTGCTCAAAGGCGTTAGGCTAACTAAATGTCTTACAGAACGTACTTGTGGTTCAAACCGCTTCATACTTCTACCAGCAAATAAGTACGCTACAAGCAAAAAGTCAGTTCCTCTGTCTCCGCTTTATTTGCTACTGATCCGTCGCAGTGATCCGATCATCAAATATGCCGATGCACAGACATTCTATATTTTATGTTCACATCCTTTATCAATGAAATGGAAAGTTATATCATTTGCAGGATGCGGATCGCGGTCACCAGGGGATTGATATGGAAGAAGGTTGACCGCTGTATCTTATTCATAGAAATTTCCATTCTCCCACTACGTATTAAGTAATTAACCTAAGACAAAATTTGTCTTCACCAGCATTCTTAGCACTTACGATCACTGAGGTCCCTTCTTCCAACTGCCTTTCTTTGGCTCTAAAAGGAACAGGCGGATCATTCGCGCATTTCCGAACCCCTCGTAGTCACGTGGTTTTCCGCGCATTATTGTTCTTTGCCAACGTCCAGCATTGTGTGAGGCCTTATTGTTCTATTTATTCCAATATGAACACCACACCTACACAGGGGTTGCAGTGAAATGACATTCGCAGATTTTAATGTGTTCCACCAATTAATGTGATGCACCCTTGATCTCCGAAGATGTTCTACCGTGGATCTCTAGCTTGATGCCCAGGTAAATATTGGGATTAGTTTTCACACTACCCTCTCGGGTAAACTTGTCAAATAAGTGCACAATGTGACAAGGGCCTAACTACCACAATAGAATTACTTGCATAATCCCTCTTGATCTCCATCTATCAATTCTATTTCATTTTCGTGTCACAGCCGGTGCATTTTGATGGAAATATAATGCCTTTGTCAGTCTTACGAATTGATGCACACCCATTTCTCATGAGCCAGTTCGTGTCCTTTCCACTGCCCAATTTGATTCGCCGCCGTTGCTAACCCTCTTGGGCGACCGAAATTCTTTATCTTCAACGCTGCTCATACCCATTAGTCCAAATTGGTTATGAACCTCATATTTATCATGGATGATCTCTTTTGACCACCCTTCTAGCTGCCACCGAATAATTTCATTGGAAATAATGAAAATAGCAAAGTAACGGCCTCATTAATCAGATTGTATTGGCCTTCAAAAAGGTCGGTTCGTCGTCCTTTGGTTCAGGTTCAAACTGCATTTGCCGATGAAGTAAGTGCTCAAACACACCACCATCCTGTGCTAGCAAATCATCAGCCTTCGAACTGCCTCCAGCATCGATATTGGAATCGATTCACGAACCGATTGGATCCGAAATTTCCGCTCACCCAGCCTGAAGTGGTAAACGTTTCTATTAATGTAACCCTAAAGAAAAAACAATGGCGTCAAATCGCGATCGACCTGGAGACCGTGCCCCTACCCTTGATTTTATTTCCATCGGCATACCTCCTGTCTACTCAAATATTTCCATTCTTTTCCCTCTTAGCTCAGCGGACCATTGTTTTTGCATCATCCATTAGTTGTACCCGTACATTTTGACGCCCCAGCTCAACCAACTCAGACGGCTTCCTCTACTTAGCCACATATCCCTTGGACGTTAGCTGTTTCACTTCGGATGGTTCTGTATCTGCTTCCATCTTTACCGAATCTCCAGAATGGTTTTATTATACACGCGATTTTACGATACGCTTGAAGCGCTTACCATTTCGCCATTGGGGCCGTTCACTAGCACCACGCATCCAAATACCGATTCGTGCCAGCTAGGAACAAGTGTTCGTCAACTATACGAACCCTTCGTCCCTCACGAAATCGAATGCATCCTCTCGTCAGCCGAATATTTTGGTCTCTGGCTGAGGTGGTTTCGCAATTTCTGCCTTTCTAATTTCCTTCCCATCCGTAATTCCTTTGATCTTGTTTGTGAATCGCGTGATTCTACTTTACTCAGTCATCCCACACATCCGGATGCTTCCTCTCCCATTGTTCTCTTTTTTCTGCTTAGTACTAACATTAAGAAGTTCCACCAAGCACGGTGTTCTCCGAACGTTCGCGAACCCCCTGGGCCGAATGTTTCACCCATCGTTCTCAAAATGTGTGCCCCTTGGCTCCTTTTTTACGTTGCCCATTCTATCTTTCCCTGACACTATATTCCTTCCGACCCCTCGGAAACGCTGTTCTTAAGTGTGGCGATCCTTATGACTCGATTGACTATCGTCAAATTTCTTTATTTCGAAAGTACTAAAAGGTGTTATCTCTGACCAGCTGCGAATTAACTACTAAACGACCACTGATATGGACTCCAATCCGGTCACTCAGCCAGTGACCCACTAGTTCTCGTCTCACTCTGCTGGTCGACTTTACCCGGAAACAACGGAAAAACGCCTGATCTTGATCGACATTTCCAAGGCTTTCGATTGGGTTTGTCACAAAACCCTTCTGGCGAAAACTACTGGCATTCGGATTTTCTCTCGTTCTCGCACGGTGGACATCGAGTTTCCTCAGTAAGCTAACCATCTCAATCCAGGTTGACGGCGTCCTGTTCCAGTGATTTATAGAAGGTAGTGTTTCCCGAGGTGTAGTGCTTGCGCCCACTCTCTTCCTCTTATTCACAGTCGACTTGTACACTATCGCCAACCCGAACCATTCTTTTGCCGATGGTGTTACTCTCCATTGTCCTCTTTCTTACCACACTTCGCCACGCAAACGCCAACATCGATCGAGCCCCTTGTGTTGCCCGTGTATCTTCAAACTCTAGACTCAAGCAAATCCCCTGGTGCTCCAGTAATCATTGTACATTCAATGCTTCCAAAACCTCCCTTCCTTAAGCCCTTTTGAAATGTCATTCATTCTTCGCGCGTGTCTTTTGGCTAATCTGATTTGCGTCCCATGGATTGTGTTTCTGTTCCCCGTTTATCTATCGGTTCTGCATTGTGTTTTTCCTCTTACATGTCTGAGCTTGCATCTCACGCTGCACGCAAAATTGGTTTTCCGTTTTGCGCCAGACTTTTTTCACTACATATCATCTACCATACAAATCTCAAATCCTCCCCGCAATTAAATACTGCAGTGACGTGTGACGTGAACCTTCGTTTACTTCTGTTTCTCTTCTGGATTGGGCTTAATGAAAGGCTGCCCGCCTGGCCGACTACTCTTCTTTAACATTTTTGCAGTCAAACCAGAGGCGGTCAAGTGGAGTCTGCAATCGAAACAATCAAAGGTTCGAATCTCAGATCTGCCGGTCATTTTGGTGGTAGACGACAACTCACTGTCATCCGGCTCGCTGCCACAGTTAACCTAGTGTGACCTTGTAGTTCTATGCCAATCCAAGTTTCAGGGTCCCCTTCCCTCGCTTTTTAAGGGGCCTTAGCGTCTATGGAACATGCCGCCTGCACTGCACTCATATCTCAAGCATGTTATATAAAGGCACGATCCCTTTGTCTGGCGATTTCTTCGGTATACCTCTTCTATCAACACTATTTTGATTTTTACTTTTGCAGCTTGCCTCATCAGTTCATCTTTCTGTAGCATTGTTTCCGCCGTTCTCATACACATGTAACTAGTCGCTCATCAAGTTTTTGTTACTAAGTCTCGTGCTTCTACCCTTCAATCTTCTCCCCAACTTTGAAACTGTTAAACACTACTACATTATTCTTCCCAACCCATTTACAGTCCTTTGTACTTTAATAGCAGGACCACTAAACTGGTTCTTACGCGAATGTTCCCTCACACTCCCCTACTACAGTGCCTTTTGGCCATGGGATTTACATCTTACATCGTTCTTCACTTTTCGAAATAAAAGATTTCCAATGAAGCCCACCATTGACCTCAACCGCATGAAATAATTGAGCACTCTCAAGCAGCTCTACGGACTACTGAGAGTATACATTCATTTACTTCGCACGTCTTTATCCTGTTGATAGAGCAGCGTTTTTAAATGAGGACAAACAGTAATCTGGTGGAGTGATAATAGTCTTTCGATACTTGAATTGACGTCGCTTGTCGTACAAATTGCATTATTACAGCTGCAAGGAGGCAGTCGGAATAAACACCTTACTGAACTACCATTTTTATAGCTTATCCGACTGGTGTATATATAAAATTGTAGAGAAGTACACTGAGTTATGTAACTAATATAGTATAGTATATTTCACACTCACCTGATTTCAAGTCCTATGCCATGCAAAACATCGTGCAACGGGTGGAGGTCAGGACAGATGGAGTAAGTGATAAGGAACAAAGCAATCCAACTAAAAATATATTAAATACACACTGCCGAGTACGTCGAACTAAGCTGTTAGCAATCGTTGATTTATTTTCCAATCCAATTTCAATTATCAGTGTGTGATTGTCTACCGTTATTCGCTTGACCAGATCTCACTGAGATCTGCTGTGATGAATGGGGACGGTGAATACGTATTCCAGTAAAAAGGCACGTATTGCCTTACCATTTTTCACATTATTTCGGAATTTTGCCAAAACTTTCGGCTCCGCCATCGAATCGATTTTCAAAATATTGTCCTCGTAGACTTGCAACTTTATCCATCTTTTATGGACTCATTTGAGTGTATGCCGTGTAAGTTGCCGAGATTGTATGCGCGTTCCCCTATTATTTGCAGACAGACGTGTCAGGTTTTGTACCAGTCTGGCGTTTTTATCCCACTCTGAATGGTTTTGACATAATTCCGAAGTAATATGGGGAATGATGTGATGCGAATGCATTGGCAGTTGGAATTTCGAATTTTGTGGTCCCTTAATTTGCTACTGTAACTAGGTTGACGGAGTCAAGGTGTATGGCTTTCTATATTGCCACATATCGGTTTGTTTTTCAGGAGGATTGAATGCTAAGTATGCTAGTCGTACTACGTAGTGTATCTAGTTACTGTATCGGCAAATGATGTCACAAGTGTTCTTGTGTTTCTGTGGTCAAAAATTTCGTTCCACCTACTCAGTCTAACGACCCCCGTGTGGCTCACGGATTCACTCTACTGGCTGCCGTTTTCCGAGGTCGTCTCGTGAGACAGTTGTTGGCGACTCACAAAGTTTACGATCTTATTAGAACAGTGAAGGTGAGTTAGATTTTCCATCTAAATTACTAATTTTGCTATTCATCCTTTTGGGGGTGAGCATCAGGAGCATCATAGCGTACGTTGACACGAATGGTTCATCTGTTTGCGAATGTCTGTTCCTCAATGAAATCCTGCTAATTTGTTTGACTGTTATTCTAGACGGATTGGGTTTCAGTTCTTTTTGGTGCAATTTAATTAGTAGACCTGATCAACTCGTCGTTTCCTAGAGTACTTGACGTAGTCAGCTTATGGGCAGGGAACTGTTGACCCTCATCCCTTTCTTGGAATTGCTGTGCCCTGTGATTTCACTACTAAAGAAGGTGAAAGATAAACGACAGTTAAACTTACATTTTTCTAAGCAAATTTCCCAAAGCATTCGGGGAAATCAGCCCACTGCAAAGTATTGGTGGATAAGGATATTTGCAACAATTTGCAAGGAAGGTGACTGGTCCTCAAATCAAATCACAGGAGAATTAGTCTGACCAAAGAACTTGCTTGCCCTTGGTAACGTAATATTTATGCGGGATTTTTGCGCCGGTTTCTAGCGACTTTTATGATTAGTAGAAATCGGCAACCGCACGTTCACATAGCAACAGTTGTTAGATCATTAGCCTTCTTTCCATCCGTTGAAAACTCGTTTTCTTGGTCTGAAATCAGTGTGACCCAGTCTGCTGTTTGCATCTCTGGTCATGCGAACGATCTGAAACTTGGTTCGCACTTATAAGTATTTTTCCATTTGAGCAAATTCCGTAGGTCACCTTTTACTCATGCGAAATTACGGGCATCAATCCTTTGAGAAGTAAGTTCTCCAGTATAGAATATATAAATCGTTTTGTTTTGCAATGCAGATGCAATAATGTTGGAAGTTCTGGCCGGTATGGCCAAGTGTCTTAGTGTTTTTTCATGCAGTTAGGATCTTCACAACGCCAAATAATTCTGCGTGAATGGGCTGCTGGTTTATCGGACATTTTCGCAGCAGTTCAGAATTTTCGATTGGGATGAATTACTTTCGTTTCTTGGGTAATTACAGTTTCCTAAGAGTCTAGAATTTCATTTTGCTCTTTTGTGCACATTTCATTCAATAGTTGGGTGGTCAAGTGACAAATGTACACCGCGTTTTACACACTTGTTTGATATGGCTTTGTTATCGTTCTTTATCCACCTCGGGGATTCGTCACAGGACACTGCCAAATTAGCTCTTTCCATTCATGCGGAGCGTCAGAACTCATTCTACCAATCCACGCATGCGAAAACCTCACCTTCCCATAATAACTCTCCTGCCCAAAAGTCGGATGGTGTTTTATCTGAAGAACTGGTGTTAGAATCACGTCTGATGGTGCAGCTACGTGGTGCGCTTGGCCAGTTGCATGAAATCTTCTTCACTTGGCCCTTGAGTAACAAACTGGAGCTATTGGCGATATCGCGTTCTTTAACTCAGCGACAGAGACGCTCGTCTAATCGGATCGGCGGTGGCCGAGAGGATTCACATTCTGCCGAGCCAATGATCGATGGTTGGTCTCCACAGGATGTCACGGACGCAAGACGTCGACATCGGTCCGGAATTCCACATTGTGCCTCACGGTATGTGGCTGCAGATTTGCTTTTAATTGTACCAGTTCCCTAATTGGATTTCCAGGCATTTCATTACAAATTCACTTAAAAATAGCAAAAACATTTATGCATTTTGATCTGATGTCCCAACAGGTAAAAGAAACTTCTTTTGCGTACTGACTATTTATCCAAAAATGGATAGACTGACAATAGTATGGTTGTTTTGCTTTTAGGTTAAAAAATGAAAATGCATTTTCTTTGCTACGACGAAACCCCCAGTCCACTTGTTTTCGAAGAAGAATCCCACCATTTTGCTAAAGAATGACAACGTTTGTATAAACATTTTGAATGTTTGAGTTTTCTTTTTTTACTATTCACGTCTGAATCTCTGCAGATTGTCAGCTGGAAACTCAACATCTCATCTTGTGTGTGTTAGATTTAGGAAGCGTCTCGTCATACTCTTCTCTCTGTGTCTCTTTACGTGCGCTGTCCAGACCATGTATCTTTTTTGAACTAAGCCACAGATGAACAAACATTAGAAAATTCCCAAATTTCCCATTTTTGCCATTCTCATTTCACAGAAGTTTCTTTCCTATGGCTTTTTGGCAAAGCAGTCAGTAAATCAGTAAATCGGTTAATCAACTTGGTGCATTATTTGTTTTTATCACCAATTTTCGGTTAGAGCACATATCCTCACTAAATTTTACAAACGCTGACAACCAGTACAGATGGGAAAGCCGAAATCCCAGTATTGTCTCTACGTAAACTATATTGGAACGGTGTACATAAGAGGTAAAATTATCTTAGCTCAAATCACTCCTTATGAATCAGAGCTCTCGCCAGTGGGACGTTCCATTGCAAGTAAGCGATGCGTCTTACAAATCTTTGGATCAACCTAGGCAAACCAAACACGCGCATAAACTAATCACTGTGTTGAGGGCAAGATATAATTACTTCAATTACCACGTATCAACGAGGATACTGACTGGTGCATTTGATTTGCTGCGCAATTTGTGTGCTCAGACTAGAATGAAAACAAGGGTGATACTGCCCGGGGGTCGGTGACCCGGAGTCAGCGGTTCAATCACACACGCGCCATTATGGTTCGCTTCGATTTCAAGTTTCACACTTCTGCTTGCATATATATATGTATATATATACATACATATATATATATATATATATGTATATATATCCTTCAGCCACATTTCGGTTTGCTGACTAGCCCGTGTGCCTAGGTTAACCATTGCTTTAATGTGACCTTGTAATTATGATCGAATATGAGTTCACCGTAGGATTACTTACAAGGTCTCTCTAAATCAGTTCGTTTCTGTGCTATTATGATCCATGCGAAACATGTGCCCGAGTTTTCCGAGCCGAACGGCCATTTGTATGACAGCCGGAATCGATCCGCACCCACTTGTTGGGATTGGCCTAAGGGTTCATGTGTTGATTCGGCCAAGAGCGCCAGTGCGTATCACTAGCTTATTATCCTCCTTTTGCCATTAACACTTGAGGCCATGCACAAGTGATGAACAGCTTGTATCAAGCTCTCTGACTGGCGTTTCGGTTCCACACTACCCACATTTCATACCTTGGTGTTTTGTTCATCTCGCTTATGCTAGTCATTTTTTATGTGCACACGTCATCCAAGCATCGAAAGTATGATGGACTACAATGATGTGTGCGAACGTGGTTTAACCGTTGATCTCAATTCACTATCCCTCATCTCCATTCTAGTCAACTCACATACAGATCTCGTTTTTAATCGAACTAGTCACGGCATTCGACCACACCACCACTCCAGCAACGGTATTCTGTCCTTAACACAACTCTGGGTTTGTGTGTTTCGTTTGGTCCAGTTGCTTTTGTGAGGTGCCTACCCTGAGGACTACTTTTTCTAGAAAAGTTGTTCTGGTCCTGTGTTCGAAAGAGTTGAATTGATACCAGTCCGGGTTAGCACATATCTATTGAATCAGACCAAAATTTCAACTACCAGCAACACTTGGTAGTTGTGATGAGATTTCTGGTCTTTCTGAACTTTTTATCTAGATCTCTTAGTGATGCATGCGTTCCATGGTCAGGCCGCATATATTTGCACATGTATATATGCAAGGAATAAAGCACGGGCTTCTTCCGAAAAACCATCATTTTATTATATCATCTTTTTTGTTAGGAATGGGTAAAGTTCTGCGTCAACACAGCAGCAAATTATTCCCTGACCGTTGTGTTTTATTTTGGTCCATTTAATAGGCCTCTGTTATTTTACTCGTCGATGAACGAGTGTGACGGATATACGGTGGGAGAAGGTGTTCGACAAACGTCTCTCCACTTTCTGGCGTTTTGTGTCAGCACTTGCCGTATATCCATCAAAAAGTTAACGGGTCGCCAAATTAACGTACTCAGCGTTTTTTACTGCTGTGCAAACTAATTACACTACTTGCCCTATTGAACGAATAGCCACTGACATTCCCAGCGGTTGAATATTATTCCTCCTCATCGGGACAAGGGTGCATGAAACAATGGATAAAGGGGAGGAATCTTTATCGCAGAAGTTTAATAAGCATATAAAGAACTCTTTTCTTTTGGACGTGATTGCTTTCCGGAGTAAAAACATTCACGTAGTATAGTTTATTCGTTTACTATTAAGTGATTGATGGCCTTGTTTACTTTAAAACGCTAGGTATATCTAAATCCATAAATCGACAAGGTTTTCTAGTCAGTTCGTTACCCTCTGCGTTATGTAACTAAAATTCCACTATTTAGGGCTTACCGCTTCCTTGTCACGGTAATAGTGTAGGTGATCGGCCGAGCGCGCTTGAATAGCCGTGACGCGAGGTCACCATTGATGTTAGTCAGTATCCCTTCTAATTGAAAGTTCTATTTAGCGTCGATAAGTGAGTTACTTAGCTTGTATAAATACAATGTAAGGCAAATCCCAAGACCCTTCCAATCAAGTTTACGAAATATCTCTACTGTGTTTTGATTCCATCCTTAATGTTCAGTCCAGTTTACCTTGATGACCAAAGTCGCTCATGTTTAATTGGCCTTATTACAGCTCACGAACAGATGTAATAAAAGAAGCCAGTCAATAAATTCTTAATATTTACTCATACTTCTTTAAACCTCGTAAATGCTTCTTCGGAACATTAGCAACGTAAATTTAGGAATGTATTACAATCGGCGATATCTGTATATAGGTAGTGAATTACACTAATTTTTAATTAAGGACAGTCTTGTCAGTAGCATACCTGAAGTTACCGCTTTTATCCGCTCATGGTAGCAGTGATCTCATGGTATATTCAAAAGACGTGCTCAGGTCTATCAAAGTATATATTTAATAACGTATTATTTTTTAGGTCTAATGTCACTCAGTATTCTTCTTTCTAGTGATCCTTATGATTTTCCAGGTCAGATCCCCGTGCGGTGTGTGTATTGTTCCCTTGTTGCATCTCTATTCGTTCGTTTCCGTCTCCGTTTTTTTGTTAACCTTTTTCACTTTTTAAAATTTTTCTTGTAATCTGTTATTTTTTCAGTTTAATATAGTTCTAATATTTTGGGTACAGTGCTTCCTTTGTTTTCTTCAGTTTATACTTTGCCATAAAGTGAAATTGACTTGAAAAGAACGTATAACCGCGTAATCAGCAGAAGGAGTGTGGGCGAAATCTGTACTAATGAAAGCTCATATTTAAAAAGAAAGAACTACCTTCATTAAATTGTCTTTTTCTGTCCTCCTACTCAGTCAAATCTAACTTCACGCATTATCGCAGTTCTCGGTTTGACCACTTTTTTCAGTCTAAAATTCAACTTTGATCCCTCTTTCTTCTCGAGGGGTTTTTGTTCCAGTGGGATCTTTTTTATTAGTGGGCTGTTTTGCTAAGGGTAAAGGTCACTTCAACCCATTTCTGACCATACAATACTTTTTCTCTAGTTTTGGTTACCAACCTACAGCAATGCCCCCTCTAAAGCGAAGTGAACAGGAGATTGAACATCGTATAACAATAAATGAAATGGCAACAATTCGAACACATTTACGCTTGTGCATCGCCCTTCGTTAAGTCAGCTCTAACATCCAAATCGCCATTTCGACATCTGTTGGTTTCGAGCGTTTAACACCCTGCTAATACATCTCAAATTGACATTTTTGTATCGTTGTTAAGAGGTCAAATAACAGCCTCGGTCTCTAGATTCAGTGGTAGGTCTACGGAAATTTATGTCTTTTGGTTCTTGACGCCCTTCTTTATGATTGCTGACGTCTATTCGCTGCATTTGTGTAATACTGATACAAGAGTTCATATTGTTATCACTCCTTCCGACGGTAATAATCGCGTTCCCGAGCGGTTTTGAAAGGCTGATTTCAACTGCTACTGTGTGCACTCCAAACTTGGCAGGTGGTTACGTTTCTCGTCGGCCGGCTAAGAAATCGAGCGGTTAAACGACAATTGCATTGGATCCTAGCGACGTGTTTCTGACCTGTTCTTACAATTCGATTAGTAGGACAGATGTGGTACTTTCTTATTCCGTATGGGCAGTTGGGTTGACTCAACACTCCAAAGTCTGTTGAGATGCATTCACTTCGCTTGTTCATGATTTTTATGGAGGTTGTGCAGTCTATTTGATAGTCGCTGCGTTCCATCTTCATTGCGGTTCTGATCCTATATCGACTGTCAGTACGCTGAGAATTTAAAGGCATCATTGGTTTCTGTAGATATTTCTAGTTTTTCATCCCTCTTCTCCCCTGAGTATTTGGATTTCGCAGATCGTCTCAAGTAGCCAAATGCAACCAGTGTTCTAATTCTGTTATGAATCGTCCATCGTTATCTGCTTCCGATTAATATTGCTCTGACGAACTTTGCCAAGCGATGTAGTCCGTACAAATTTATGCTTCCAATTTCTCATAACTGAAATCCTGTCAGGTTTTTGCGAAACAGCCCGTAAGACTCGGGGCCACTTTAGTACGATGAAGCCGACTGGTCAGTAAATGTGTTCGAGAGTAGGAATTAGGCCGAGTAGATTTTTGATAAAGCAAGGATGAAGCCGGTAATGAAAATAGAAAATAATAACGATGAGTTCATTGTTACACACCCGTTCACCGGGTGCGGAAAACCGCTTAAAGATGGGATAGCTCAACAAGGGTTCGTTGCACGATTGGAATCGGAAGTTCTTAGCTAAGTAATTTTCAGTGGCCAAGAATGTCTAGGGTCCTTGGTTCGATGCTTCTTGTCACTTTTGAGCTAATGTATGAATGTGATTTTTTAAGGCGACGGTACGCTTTGACATTGTTCACCAATGCACGCCGTCTTGATTCTTTTCGGCAGGGTATTTTGCCATGTCATGGTAGTATTTGGATTTTATCTGATCAGAGTTACTGTACTCTCTGATTCAAGTACTCACGTTTGGTCGTCAAATTTTTGCCAGTTTTCAGATGCTGAGATCGGGCGTCCCCGGTGAATGCATTTTAATTTCACATTGTCCATGCTTATGTATGCCTTATCTTTTCACGTTTTTTGTACCTGGTGTACTGGCTAGAATGAGCAACATTTTATGGTGACAATGGATTTGGGTGCGGCCGTATCTCCTCACTTCATCATTATGACTCAAAAAACTGACGATTACCGTTGGCTTGAAATATTGTTAAACCCTCCTGTCAACATGTAGAACCATTCAAGAACGAAAATGACTGAACAATGTCGAACGTAGTAAAATGAATACCTAACACTTTTTTCGCCTTCTGTTGCTACTCAATCATGCGATGTTTCGTGTTAGTTACCACTGTTTTCATTTTTTTTGCTCGACAGCGTACCTTTAGCCATAACCTCATCAACTGCAAATGATAAGGTCACAAATGATTTGTTGGTGTATTCTCCGGGCATGTTTTTTTCTACAGTATTCTCACGCTCCTTTCCGTAATACATTATTTGTCATCGGTTAATTCTTATCTTACCTCTAGGTCGCCGGCATACGGAGAAACCAGGTGAGTATACGAACATTGAGTAGCTTAGTTTTTCTCCGCTCTTGTCTAGTTTCCTGTTGATGTTGAACTAAAAGATTGCCACAGATACCAACAATTAGGTGTCATGGTCCAATATCAGAAACAAAACAATAGTTAACCCCGTGACGAAAATTTGAACAAGTACATCAATCGGGACGACACAACTAATTTCCATGTAATCATAATAGAAGCTTCCGATTTCGCATGTTAATTTCATTTTTATTCACCAGGATGCTCAGTACCATAGCCTGATTTTCTGGAGTTAATCGGGAACCAAGTTTCATAAGGTGCTCAGATTTAGTATGCCGAATGAGTACATATGTTTGAGGGAAGAAAAAATGGGATCCTCCCTTTGTAGGATATTCGAGCCTCCCGAAGCGCTATCTATCTTGTCGTGAGTAAAAATGAAACAACTGTCGATTTAGGGCAAGCAGTGGTTTGTACTCTTGGTCATAAGCCATCCTTCAAGTATGGCAAGTGGTCTCAGGTCTGATGTCCTGCCATTCATAAAAGTTAGTAGATATCATTTTGTTCAGTCCACCGAACAGACTCCCATTTGTATATTTGCACTTGGCTACTTGAACCCAGGCATAGCTATTCTGTTCCACCTCCAAACTGTGAGTGATCCATTGCATGACGCTGATTGTTTGGTAAATTAGCCGCATTTTGTTCTGATTAGCTGTTTGAACAGTCGGTTTTTGCGCTGGAGAACCATTGATGAAATTGACAAGAAGAAGTTCAGTTCCGCATATTAGATTCCGCTTTCCGTTGTTCTTCGAGGATAGCTGGGTGTGGTTTTCTGTTTACAGGAGCAATAACTCAGATCACAACAGAACAATAACCTATTGAACGCTTGGCAACTGATGTTCAGCTTGTTCTTGAATGCCTTACGTTAGTAGCATGTGGGTCCATCAGTGCGGTGGAAATCAAGCTTCTTCGATCGGCTATTCATCGTGTATAACTTTTGATCCCTTCTGGTTATTGCTGAACATTTCGGCATTCCCCCATCTTCTTATACTGTTTATTCATTTTATTTTACACTGGCTTGAGCACGAGCATGGTGCCAATGCAACAACGTATAAATAGGATCATACAGAAATTGGATAATAATAAGGACGATGCAGTTGTTTTTCTGTCCTTTTGCTGTGCACATTTTGCGATTTTCTTGTTTCCGGTATTTACTTAAGGGGTGTTAGTTCTACGGACAAACCATACAGCATTCGCACCACTGACTTCGGTCCTGTGCCATATTTCCCAGCGTTTCCAACGAACAACAATCCGCGTTTCTTGGGCCCCAACCAAGAAGGCCCAACCAACCGAGGCCGAAATCGAAGCTCAGTTCGCCATATCTCTCCGCTAAGTCATAGCCTGATCGCCGTGTCGCTTTTTCCAGCCTTGCCCATCACCTGCAAAAAGTACGGAAAGGTAAAGGATAAACAGGCATGGGCAGCACGTGTCCAAGTCATCGAAAACGATGTAAAGCGATTATCTCAGTCAGATGACGACAGTCTGTACTCAAAACACGACGACGCACCTCCTCATTGCTCACCCGATATTCCCACCAGACACGAACAGTGTTTTGGAAACATCGGTGGTCGAACAAAAAGTCTCCGGGCATCCTCAACGCGAATAAGCCAGGTATGGCAACCGTAAAGCCGAATACTAGGAATTGTGGCATTGTGCACCCTTTCCTTGAGATATCCGAATTTCATGGCGGCGCCACAAGTGTCGCAGGTTCGTGAAAACTGCTCTGGCTTTTGAATTTCGTGATGCAACCTTCCCAACACCTGCGCCGGGTGTGATCAGACTCCCGAGGTACTTGAAGCTACTGACTACTTCAAACCGACCACCACAAAACTTGAGTGCAGTCACAGGGTCCCGCCAGTCTTGAAGTACTTTGCATTTTGAAGGTTCACAGCACATACCGTACCTAGACGTCTCAATCGCCAAGCGGTCCAACGCGCGTCAAACTGCCTGTCACTCAGCAAGGCGATGCCATCGGCATACTATAAGTCTAAAGCTCCGTCCCCTGGGAGGAGTTCAAATCTATCATCTAAAGGACCAAATGAAACGTTCTGTAGAACATCCTGTGACAAAGTTGGGAAGAAATGGGGATACAGAGCATCCCTGCCGTACACCACTATAGACGACGCACGGGGACGAAAGCTAGCCATAAGCCCTAACCCAATCTGACACGTCGA
>LUCM01003594.1:10859-26089 GCA_008360955.1 Fasciolopsis buskii | reverse complement strand
GAATTCGACGACATGGTCCGAATTCGACGACAATGTCCAGTCAATCGACTAGATCTGGACAGAACCGCGCCAATGGTAGCCTACTGCAATATGATCGATCTGATTCAGACTACCTGTCGAGTTAAAGCGTCGTGTTGCTGTGTGGCGCGAAATATGTCCGCAAATCGTAGATAGACAGGATAAATCGTTTAGATGTCGTCACAGAACTGGAAGAGGGGCCTTCTCGGTGTATCCTGTTCGGTGAGCAGGCAAGCGCGACACCCCACCTAAAAACATGGTCTCGGCTGTTACTCGGTTTTCCATTTTGCGCCGAGTATCGACGAGAGCGGATCACCTGCCACAACTACAAATGTCAGAAGCCTTGGGCCAAACGAGGCGAGCGAACTCGAGGTTGTATCTAGTGCGCGTTGTGCATGTTCCGTGAAGCTCAGAAAAGGACATCAACAATATGTCATCTGCGGTCTGGGCTCACGCTTCTTCTCCATTCCCCAGTTCCGATTGTTAACCTACCGGAGCCTTCTAAAACACTTGTCCATGACGAGTTGAACTAAGATATGGAGAATGGGACACCGCTTGTCGAATGGCACTTAGTCGGTTCCGACACACATGAAGTGACAGTTACCGTTAATACCCTAACGCACCATAGTATGCGGAGTACATGCTCGGCAAAACAGGAGTCACACTTCTTCGCATACCCTTCCGGTGAGAGCACTGGGTAGTGCGGTTCGATCCACGGAGTCGAAAGACTTTCAATCGAGGAGATGCGATCGCTCTTAGGGCGGCGGTTTGTGTGGCGCGTTTCGAGTATTTGTCGAAAAGTGAATACCTGGTCGATGCAACCTCGACCTGGCCGAAATCCGGCCTGCTGTTCACGGATATTGCTCGCGAATCGGTGCCTTATCGAAACTGACACCTTAGTAACTATCAAAATTAAAATAATCCCACGATGATTGCCACAGTCATCTCGTGTACCCTCCAAGATGGGTACAATCAGTGACTCGCCATACGATAACGGAATCAGCTCTTTGTTCCCAATATCATGAAGCAAAGAGGTAAGTGATTTCATCAGCACTTCTCCACCCAGTTTGAAAAGAACTAGAGGGGTCGTCTGAAATGGCTGCTTTCTCCCTCTTCAGAAGTCCTATATTCGACTCCACTTTCAATTCCATTGGAAAAAGGAGGGCCGACAGACTCCTCCCAAGGATATACAGCTACAAACGCCGACCTAAATACCTTGGCTTGCGGCCAGCTAAACTGTTCTTTGAAGTGCTCTGCCCAACGGTTTAACCTTTGTTGTCAATCATGGATGAGCTCTCTGTTCCTATCGCACACGACTTCGCAGACCGGAGTTCGCCGGTGTTGTCTACCGGTGTCACGTATAAGCTTGAACGGTCTTTGACTGTTACCTGAAGCAGCCGCTACTTCCATCTGCATTGCGTAACTGGTCCCGGGAGATAGCAATGTGCATAAATTTTATTTCCGGTTCGCTCACGGTCAGTCTCGATGGGAAATTGCATCCTACTTAAAGAAAATTCTCGTTGCTTGCATATCGTGCCAACTTCATTGACCAAACAATATTTCACATTAGAACCAATTTCTGGTAACTGTTTTTCATCAGTAAGAACTGTCCATTGCGCCAGTGCGAAAGCATTTATTCGGCCTTGTAATTTGTTTGCTGCGCGCATTGTAAATTGATCCTTTTATTTTGACGTTTATTTCGACCAACAGTTGTCTTGCAAACTAGTTTTTCGGGTTCTAGAAAGTCTATCGCTTTTGCCTTTTATTACAGATCCGCCGGTCGACTTCCGTGCTAATGGAATTTCCGGCACACGTGCCATACTGGAAAGAAGTGCTTTGGCAATGGCGACGTCAACGTCGCGACCGATCAGAAACAGCCGACGACTTCCGCATTCCTATCAGCCACAACATCAGCCCTCCAGACGACCTCATCGTACAAACCTAAGCAATATTCACGCTAACTTTTGTACCCGGTCTAAACCAGATACTGCCGTTGGCGAATTCTACCCGGTTCGTAGACGCATTGTAGCGAATCAGATGCGCTCTTTTGTTTCTTCTGTTAACACAAATCAGTCGAACTACCCCTACCCTCACCTCACTGGCTCAACAGACGCTACTATCAGGCGACGGAACTTTGTATTCACTAGATCGGAAGATCGAAGAAGTGAGGAGTGCTGCTATCCCCCACCTACCAACCAACTTGAACCCGTAGCGGAGATGACCCAACTCTCCTTCCAAGCCCAAGACAGACGACTGTGTGATGATGTTCGAAATGTAACTCATTATCCTCAATCTACTCACAGTCCAACACGACTTCAACCTGAGTCAGGTTGTCCCGGGGCTCTGCGAGCCACCTGGTCCTGGGATCCACTTACCGCAAATCCCGGTTAAACTTTGGTTGCTAGTTTCGAATAACCTCATCAAAGTGCATTGCCGCCCCACAGCCCGAACTTTCACATTGCCGTTAGCAATCTGTCTGCTGCAGCTGTCTCCGTGATCACAAAGTCGACCTACAATCATCCTGGTTTTTAATTTCAGCCCTGAGGTCCTTAGTTATTTCAGTCTGTATAACTCAATTGACACATTTGACTATATGAAGTCCCATTTGTCCCCTTGGTTCCGCAGGGTTTGTCATGTGCACACAAACTGGTTGTAGCTCGAGTTGGCATTAAAAGACCTTCCGATACACTTCGTTGTACAGTCACCCATACAGTCATCTTTCGTTCCGTGAAAACAGTACCCTACGGAATGTATGAGAGAAGGAAAAATATAGTGATCTTCTTTCATCGAGTTCTCTTTCCTGACCTGAATCATTGTGGGTCTTGACCTCTATTAGGGTTTGGAACAGCTTGGTTCAGGCATGGAAGGTCTGCCATTGATGTTAGTCCATTCCTCCTCGGTGATTTTCCTGTTTGATCGCTCAGTTCTAGAATGTGTATTGGCCTCACTTCTTCAAACTAATTGTAAATAGTCTCCGATATTAAATTCGCAAATCTGTTATCGATTATGGTGTTCCTCATAATGCAATACCGCTGGTTCAGCAAAAATGAAGTGGTGGATGATAACGTCAGTGGAAGCAGGTTAGTGATTACTGGTGAAAATGAGAGATTTTCCAAAAGATTCTTCACGCATTGTCAACACAACTTGTCATTGAAAACCATGGATGCATTTTACAACTTCCATCCGCGTTAGGAATTATCACCAATTTACCTCTATCACTCCGAAACTGGGATGCGAGCCCAGACCAACGATTGTTAGATGGATGCTTCAACCCTTACACTAGCCGGGCTGACTCACAGCGGTTGATTGAATATCAACAAGTGAGGACGAACTTTTCCGTAAAAAGCGAAGGCGTCATAAGAGTGCCAAAAAACTGTTTTCAGTAGTAAGCAACTCAAGGATCTCCCAGATGAATCATTATGTAGTATCAACTATGATCCCGTGGATGTTGACATTGCATGATGAATTATCCGGAAAAAATAACGATAATGAGGAATCTAGACGAGAATGGTGTTATATTGCATATATATTACATTATATATACATATATATGTATATATGCAAAAACCCCAGAAATGATGAACATCCTGGACTTCGGGTGCATCGTTAGATGCTCGCACATTCGTCCCCCGAATGCAATGCACAATGAGAGACGCAGATCCCTGAAACTTCAGCTAACCAAGAGTTAGAGAAATGACCACGGGCAGTGGTGGATAGAAAAGTGTAGGGAAGCGGAAAATGCTGTGGCTTTCGGAAGTGGCCTCAACCGATTTCCACTGACTAGGTATGCTGGTCCACAGAACCCGGGCGCAAACGAGGTGATTAAGGAATCCGACGACGCCGCCGATTGGCGCGTTGAGCAGAACACTTTAGGGTGCAGTTCGGTTGGTCCACAACCACAGTGCGCCTTCCACTTATGCCTGAAAATTAACCAATGCACATGGACACCACCCCTCCATCTGAAAGGGAGCTGGTGAGGAGATAGGTTTTCTTAAAAGGTATAAGACAACTAGACCAGATGGACTGTCGCCATCCTTCTTCAAGGATGATGGTGAAATATATGCATCAGGGTCAACGAAACTCCTAGGATTGATCTGAGCAAGGGAAGAGATTCCTAAGGACTGGTGTGGATCGGTGGTTGTGCCGATTTACAGGAAAGGTGATAGATCCTCATGTGAAAACCGCGGAGGTATTAGTTTAGTAAGCAATGCATCCATATTGCCCGCGGGCATCATCCCCTGCCGATTTTCTAGTACTTACGAAAGATGTATGCTTGAGAACCAAGCCAGCTTTCATCACGGTCGCGATAGATCTCAAAACATAGACAGATTCCGTAGACCCACGATTTCTCCCTTTCTTGATTTGAAAGCGGCATTTGACCCAGTCAATCGTAGTTCTTTGCAGCTGCCTCTCATTGAAGAGTGTGCCAGAAAAATTACCCAACTCACCCTATTTCTGTATGCGTACAGCCGAAGCCGAGCCCGTTGTAATGGCGAACTCACCACGATCAGAATCGTGTATACACGGTAGTGTTGAGGGCCGTCTTGCTCTACGGCTCCGAAAAATTGCCGTTCAAAGCAGAAGATATGCGAAGACTTTCGGTGTTCGAACACCAATCCTTGTCTTACTGGTGATAACTCAAAAGTCTATTCTTTAGAGCAGGCACTAAATCGGAACAGGTTGAGGTGGGTGGGACATGTTTTGCCCACATAACACTGGCCTCGTTGTGCGCAGTTCTCCGAGGAGGTCAATGGCTGGAAGACGGGTGTTGGCTAGTCGATTACATGAGACGAATTTACAAGAACGTTAACCAGTGGACTGGCTCGTGCAGATGCAGTTAGACTAGCGGGTTGAGGTCCACGAGACCACTCCCCCCTATCTCCAAGTGACAGTTAGACTGTTGATGCGAGTGAATGCCGCAGTCAGTGGCGTCTTTACATTGGAAACTATTTCTTCCTCTGTGCAGTTCTCCAAAGCGCTATTTTGCAATCGATCTTTCATTATTCATCATTCTTTTTCCTGTTTGAGCAGGTGATCTTATGAGGTAGCGGCAAAAGCCAGAGCACGGTGGTGCAAGGTTAATGGCTGTACGAAGTGAACTGAAGGGTATTATCCACCACTATTGGTGATCACTTCCCAGTCTTACGATCCCGCGACGTCCCACTAATTTACTCGTCTTAATGTACGTAGAGTCCGGAGGGAGAGAGTTGTGAGCAGAACAAACGATGTCGAAGATACCATCGTTTCCGAGATCAATACAACTAGGAGACCTGCAAACTCTGTCTACTGCTCTGTGCAGGGCATCTGTAACTGCTCCCAGTATTATCTCAGATAATGGCCACATCTTGACTGCAATCTGACGTGGCGTGACGAATTGCGTCCTTGCGTGGTCCAACGAGCAAAATAGGATGGACTATCTCGAGCCGAAGTTCTAATCATGCCTGCAAGGTCAATGCGCGGTGATCTGGGTTCGATTCGAGTTGGAACGTCAATCGGAAAGAGGGGTGAGAGAATAACTGATCCAAATAGGTGGGTTTCCACTCACCCATTTCTCGTTGCCTTGCAGACAAGTTCCTCTTAATACCAAAGGCTTTGGTTGAGAACCCTAACCGTTGTCCTGCTTAGCGGGTAGACGCCTTGACAGTACCCGTACATCACCTCCCATGAGTTACACGTGTACAAATAATTCCATGCTGCATCGGTCGTCACGCACGATAAATAGGACAGCGTTGCCCATTACATCGAGCGGAGTGGTCAGTGATGGGGATGCTACTGCCCGGAATTCCCTCTATATATCCCATATATAGATAGATAGATAGATAGATAGATAGATAGATAGATAGGCTGTATCTTCTCTCTGCCCGCTCACCCCACCCGTAATGCCTCCACCGATAACATGCCCGATACTTACAGCGGTTCATTGTCAAATCGTGTCGTCGGTGATTTTCAGCTCGCTAGATCATTTCCTCAAGCCCACACTCAGGCAGGCTGATCAACAGGCGTGTTTGGCTCTGATAATGGACTCATTGGCAGTTGATGTATGCTGGGTAAGTGGAATACGAGTTTAAAATTCGAGCAGCATAGTTCAACTGTGCTTAATATCTCTTCAGTTTATTTCCTGCATACCTCAGAGTACGAAGCGGCTCGCGCTGGAAGGCAACGCAGTATCAGAATAGCAGTGAGTCACAATGCTGAGGCGGCCTTTCTGGACTGGATCCCGACGGCGCAAGACTGCACAGATCATTCGGCGTACGAAAGGATAATTGCGATGAGTTCAACTTGTTTGTCATTCTCAAACTACGCCCCAGAAAACGATAGCGCCGACACGCAGAACAACAGGTATTATGACGAATTCGCCACCGTCGTCCTAAAGGGCAAAAGCTGACATCGTAGTGGTAGCAGGTGATTTTAGTGTACAGGCTCGAAAATCTGATGCCACAGAAAAATGTTGCTATGGGACTAGTTTCTTTAATGCTGTGGCGTTTAACATCGACTCACGAGAGTTACATCGGCGAACATCAGGCCAAATTTCGTCTGCATCGACCAGATTTTTACTCTTCGCCAGCTACTTGAAACGCACCAAGCACGCCGCTGACAAATAATCGTAGTTTTCTCGACTTGAAACCAGCTTCCGATCCAGTCCACTGGGCTCTTTATTAGAAGGGTACGCCGAATCCGTGAACCTGTTGCAAGCGTTGTACTCGCATACCTACGGTTGCAGTGGGCATCACATTACTCGAATTCGGTTCATAAGACGAAGCGATCGCTGTTCTTGATGTGGTGGAATGGGATAGCGAATAAACCTCCGACGAGCCGCCATGCCTTCGCCAAGTTGCCAGCTTGGGCGTTGAAGTTACCACCAACGACCACAGCGTCCGGTGAATTCAAAATTTGAAACAATCGAGATAAGTCCCGGTATAATTCGTCTCTAGTCCCAAGTGAGCTGCAGTCGATGGGATCACACGACAAACAAACATCGGCGTTTCAGTCGACTGTTGCTGACGCGCACACAACTGTTTAACCGAACTACGTAAAAACGACTGTTTACTGGGACCCAGTCTAACAGTGCATACTCGACTCACATGTACAAGATAATCCTACTTCCAGCAAAATAGTGATTGCTCTGAACCAAATCACACATCATACGCAGAATGAAGCAAGAGGAGAGTGAATTTGATCTGAGGAGTGGAAGTATAACTTTGTATACGCGTTCAGAGATGCGCCATACACCTACTTGCAAATTTTCTTGTTCTAGCTAGAGAGCAGCCTGTTGTCCTAACTGTCATTGTGTCCGAACGTCGACGGCAGCCAAGAGAACTGAACACTTAGGCTTAAGTATTGCTTCCAAGCAATTTTCTGACCTTCCGTTAATGTCTCCATCATATAACTGCAGTGGGCGGCAATAATTTGTACCATCTTGCATCCCTTCAATGTTGGAGGAACGAAGGTTGGTGTGGTTCACCATAAAAGGGTGCTGGGAGTATTTGTGCAAGCGATACTTCACAGCTTTCCACTCCGCGGTATTTTTTGGGAACTCTAACCGGAAGCTTTGCTCGAAGGCCTCATCCATAAGGCAGTGGTATGTCAACCAGGCTCAGAAAATCTCTCGCCGACTTAACATCGCTCGTTCTGCTCGATGTGATGAACAGCGCGGTCCTAATTACGCTGCACGGGGATCGATTCTGTATGGAATTCTGTGTATGCATGTAACCCATCGGAAATAGTGGACGGGAACTGCTAGAGTTAAGCCGCTATGCAGGAGAACGATCAGAGTTCTCCGCCAAAGCCGTCGGTCCTAACAAGAATCTGTTTGGATCAATTATTCTTCCACTCATGCTTCCGACTAAGTTTCTAGCCAAATTCAACCCAAAACCTGGTTGAATCTTCGGTTTGGAATAAGCCATTACGTAGGGCCTATTCTGTCATGGAAGTCGTCCCACCACATCATTGTGCAGTCCCATTGCGATGGCCTCCACAAATTAGTCGTATAAAGTGGATTCAAGAGGGAATCTCTACATCGCGGAGACTGAAGTGATGCAGTGAACAGCCTCATCGGTAAGCTATTCATCTACCCAGTTTCTGTAGGACGTTTGTTCCTTACTCGAGGTCCATCAAATTCGTCACTTTTTTAGTCTTTTATCTTTTACTTCCTTTATTGATGGAATAACAATGCACATCATTTTTCAGAAAGGGGGCTGCGCCCAACAGAGGGTGGTCAAGTGGGTAAGTTGACCGGCGGTGGGAGGATTCGAACCCGCAACCTTCACGTCCAAACGCCAAGACCTTATCCGCTTGGCCACCACCGGTGAGTGGATTTATTCCATTCATCGTCTGGAAATTTAATTTGTGAGAACCATGGAAACTGCAAAGTCCTGATGAACTCGATCAGCTCCTCTACGTGGCTCACTCCATCTTTTGGGAGAATACGAAGGTCCAGTTTTCGTCCAGATGAGCAGTTTCGTAGTTACCGGCGAAAACAAGATAAGTCACTAGGTATACCTGATGTGATACTCTCCCATTCTTCAAGTCAGTATAAATATCGAAACCCATCGGAATGGTTCACTTGGACCCATCATCTGAAAGACAAGGAATTTCCAAGCTTAAATTGTTAAGTATGCGACAGTCCAGAAAATGCAATAAAAATAATCATCTCCCAGAATTTAGTTAATTAACACAAGAAACAAGAGGTGGAAACATGTTCATCTCCGCTCCGACGATCACAGTGATACTTATTGAATGCCGGAATAAAGTAAATCAAAATTTGGGATCCAGAAAGATCTCTCAGTGAGAAACAGGACATGCGCCTGTGCACAAATCCGTTTCGTATCGAACAACGTCAAGTCAAAGTAACCCTGATAACGAACAAAACCGAAATAAGTGTCTGTTGACCAAGTAGTAGCAGTAGTTGCAAATGAATTGGATCAATCAGAGAGAAACTGTACGCAATATGATTCACTTGGGTTTCACTCCTAGCAATTTATTCATTTGTTGGTTCTGCCGGGTCATTGTGTCAGTAACCGAGTCAACACGTGGGGCCATACGATCAAGCTGTTCGTTCTGTAGTCGCAATTCTTCATTTAGTCCCTGTGCGAGACCTTTGAGACGCGACATACCATCAGACATAAGACTCAGATTACGTTCGAAGTCCGAATCGTTCTGCCGGCCGATCGCGAACTACAAAAAAACATTCAAGTAAAACTTGTCTTAGGAAAAACAACCCACGGTAGTCGAGTGGCAAATCGCATCTTCGAACAACGCAGTGTTGCTAACATTATATAATTCGCAACAAAAAAACATTGTTTAGGCAAGTGATGATAATACAAAGTAGTAAACCTTACAACTTACTAAACAAATCAAACGCATAAACGAGGGCCTTCTTGTTTTAGTCACATGCAAACACCTTTTGGTGCCAGTCTTTCATCGACGTTAGGCATAAAAGTTGGGCTTTTACGTCCTATCTGCTACGACAAAAAATGTGCTGAAGAAATCTCGTGCAGAGCCTCAGCGTTTATATACGTCTGGCGATTGCACACACCATACTCCTGTATGCGACCAGTCCTTCACCTATTATTTAATACTTGCGAAAGGGGGATGCGGGTTCCCGACCTGGTGGGGGTCGCGTTGACCAGATCTGCATTCTTCAATTAACTATAAAGCGTTGGTGCAGTTTCCCCGCAATTCTCTGGCGTGGTTTCATTGTAGGGTGCGCCAGAAAGATCCATTTCCCCATTCTAGCTCTTGTATGCAAACGGCCCAGGCCGAAGACCCCCTCAGGGCGATCAATCATCAGAGAAAGTAAAACTGTATGGCTTAAAATACACCGACGATGTGCTCCTGAGAGAAGACCCAGGTTGCGGGTACTCCTGGATAAACAAAATCACTGCAGCCGTTTAGGATACGTATTAAATCCCGCTGCAGAATCCGATTTGCTTTAATCCGAACCTTCCCCTGAAAAGCAGTAATCAAGCAAAGCAGACAAGTTTTGATTGTGAATGATATAATGTTAATAACACAGCGTTGTTGGTAGATGTAAGGCGCCAACGTTTCGACTACCGTGGGTAATCTTTTTCAAGGCAAGTTTTGCAATCAAATGACTGAAGGAACGTTCACATGCCAAAGGTCACCACACTAGTTGACCCCACCACCACGGCGACGCATGACGTGAAGGACAACTAATCTCTCACCCGACCCACAATTCAAAGTGCACGCATCCACAAACAGCGAAACATCAGTTGGCATGTGAACGTTCCCTCAGTCATTTGGTTGCAAAAATTGCCTTGAGAAAGACTACCCACGGTAGTCGAAACGTTGACGCCTTACATCTACCAACAACGCTGTATTATTAACATTATATCATTCACAATAAAAACCAATACATGGCGTATCGATTTTTCGATGCACTCCTTGCGTCATTAGGTCCAGACAGACAGGTTTTGCTTTTTATGGCAGTCCCATTTCACCAACTGCCTATCGGACGAAGCGTCTTCGCATATGCATGAGGCCTGATTAACGTGTACCTATCCGAGCCACCTGTGGCATAGGCGCAACATCCGATTAGTGATAAAACTGAGTATATATTGGAGCGAATAGACTAGTTTTCTTATGTCTAGAAAACATGATTTCTGAGGGTGAAAGATATGAAAGGGTTTTTAGTGTTTGCACACTTGTGTCGTCGTCGTGTTGCTGGAATATAATGGAGTAACCGTATATCACGGGAAAATGTGCACTGACAGCACGACCAAACGCTTGTGGAAACGCATCCCTGAATGAACAAATAAGTCGATTGCTAGTGCCGTTGCTTCGGACGTGGCCGAGGACAAGCCACGCGGTATGCGTGATCGAAGCCCCCGCCACCGGCGTACGGTCCGTATTTGGATGCGTAGACCAGTGAGATGTCAAACTTTGATTACAGCAGAAGGGAGGGTGACTTCTCCCCAAATCCTTCCGTGTGCACAAAAAACAATTCGTCTTTGCACTGAGTCTGGTTTATCTCAATGATTATCCTATGACATGTATAAGGAGGAAGGTAGCTAATACGGTGTCTGACGTATTCCTTTCTCATCTGGTCTCCAAATGAACCCGTATCATGGGACCAGGGAAATCTGCGACTCATATTACTCCTTTCCCTTACTATGATTACCTAACTGATTAACTACTAAACTGGAACTCCCCTAATGAAAGGAGAATGAGTGGTGTAAGTCAGCGTTTCCTTGCAGAAAAGTACTAGCTTAAGGGGAAAACCAGACTTCGAAATTATGCTTGAGAAACAGGAGACAACACAGACAGAGACTAACAACGATAACAATCGCTTCTAAAGAACTGAAGAACAGTAAAGATAACCAACCGGCAAGTGTTTTCGCCTAGACTCATTATGTGGATTGCTGGCAGGGAAATGGCGATGAATGTGACACATTATGTGCACCTGTAAGTAAAGTACATTACATTATTCAGACGGCTGATTCACTACAAACGGACGTGGCGTGGCGAACAAACTCAGATAGGCAGAAAGGTAAACAGATGCAGAGTGCGCCAAGATAGAGGAAACGGTCTGAAACTAGAGTCGAACGAAGATCTTTAATCTCTCACCCCCAGTATAAACATGCACAGACGCTGGCTTCACTACCTTCTTGCAAGTATGCTCGACAACGAAATTCGAGTTTCAATCAGGGTTGCGTCTTCGTGTGCAGACCAAAACAGGCCCAGTTGAATGAGAAGAAAATGAGTGATTTGAGATTTGGTTGGGCCTCACACGATGACCTCAATTTTCACTTAACCATAACTCAGTATAAGCCTTCTGGTCTTTACAATATGTAGCCTGAGCCACAGATACTTCCCCTTGTTAGTATAAACACGTATATACACATGACATGTAGCACAGGTACGCATGTCTATTAGGTAACTCATTTTGGTGCCGATGGTAGACTGCAACTCACTGACGTCCGGCTCGTTACCATACCTGACCTATGTTACTCCAAGTTTTAGGATCATTGTTGACGTTTCCCCCATCCCAACCAGTGTAGTGGGCCATAGTGTCTATGGGGCATGCTCCTTCCATCATTCTTATGCATGCAGCGTATCATTAGAAAAAAGATTCACATTTTCATAGCTATGGAGAGAAAAGGAACGCGATTTGCAGTATCTGATTAGTAAAATATTGAAACAAATTTCAGATTTTATGATCCGGAAGCAGTTACTGAAGACGGACAATTCATTTGACCACACAGGGGGCAGCAAGAAAAGCTTACATTCTCCTGATTTGCAAGATTGCTACCCCAATTGGGTTGCGAATAAACGGAATGACGCAAGCCGGAAGCGGGACGGGATGGTTCGGTCGGACCGGAATTCGTTTGCGTGGTCGTGGTGGACATATTGGGAGTTGATTGTCTGAATGGGGTAATATAAAAATAGTGTATATTATCCGAAAAACGTTTGAGTACAACCTGAAAAGAGAAAATCTGAAGAGAACAGATCACAAGGTCAACCAATACTTAGTTATGTTGTGGGAATTATTGAATTGTGTAGCAAATGAGCGGCGGTTGCTAAATTCCAGTGTTTTTTAGGTTCAAAAGATACTAGTTCAATTTTGAGTTGCAGATGAACTCCAATTATAGTGAACTAGAGAAGTAAACATAGCCTTTATTTTAACGCTGATGGTCGACTATTTCTTCCGGTACCCTCTTACTGGAGATGTTTGCTGTAATAACAATATTTTCACTTCAGCAGTTCGTATGACATCGAAAAAGGTCAAAGCAACAGAAAGCAAAAATGAAAAAGTACCTACTACACAGGATTAAACACTGATGTTTCCACCGCCCGTTGTTTTTATGTTTATCTAACAGCTGTGTTGTGTTTTTCTTTTGTTCTTTTGTAAGCGAGAAATCAATCCAGACAACAGGCACATCGACCGCGCTGGTTATTTCCATTCTGAGCCATATCCCTCAGTGCCTCTAACCAATCACGGACCTCGGGTGTAAATGGAAGGAGCAACAAACGCGAGACCAAAACTAACCTTTCATTGTCTGACTCCCAGATGGATACATCAAGTTTGTTCAGGGTGTGCGAATAGAGCACGGTTATGCAGACGATGAGTAGATATGCGCAGAACGCGGCCCAAAAATCAGAAATGAATTAGAGGAATTACTTAGACGAGTGGTAGTTATCAGCACTAAAACTCTGCTGCCTGAATGTAGTTCTATTCATCGTTGATGAAGCCAGAAAGTTTTTTTCTAATACAGACTAATTTGGAAATAAATGAAAAGTAGTTTCACAGCAACCCACTGTTTTTTTATCATGTGATTATGCCACCGTCAAATATCTAATTCTTTGAGTTCGTAAAGCATTTGCTTCAAACGACCTGGAAAATGAAAGTCGTCCATAAGTCTCAATTCGGCCCGAAGACGGATGCACACAACAACAAGCGGGGGAAGCCTCGAGTGACTTGACGTCTGCGTACCGTTACCGTTGAAGACCAATACTGTTTGCCTTAAAGGTATCCGTCAATATTCTTCAGAAGAGGAATCTGCAAACGTTGGATGTTTGTCAAGAGTCAACTATGTGATGGATGATATTCTGAGTCTTGGTAAGAATGTTCAGGGAAATAACGAAAGTATTGATTCTTTCCTGCGACGATTTGTCCAAGATGGAATTTCAACTAAGCGAGAAAAACTGATATGGTGTAAAACAGCAGTCAAGTTTCACAGTCATACTTTCATCGATAGAAGCATCAAACCGAATTCGGAAGACAAGCGTCACCCTAGATGTGCCCGCACCAGCCGACAAGAAAAGTCTCACATTTTAATGGAATGATCAACTATCCTAGAATATTCTCACCAGAGTTGGCGGAAGTGAAGAGACAGATCCTTCGGCTAACAAATAACGAGGAAGCGTGAATTTCGACAGAAACCTTCAATCTTCTAATCCATTTGAGGTCCCCTGATCGACAAGGTCTTATTATGTGGTAATGAGTTAGCCAACAGCGGGTTCCCTTCTAATGAGATCTTATGCGGTTCCGTGTCATTCCAAGTCTCTGTGTCATGGCTACCGGTTAACCCACCGTCGGTGTAATGTGCCTTAGAGGCTGTGGGGTATGTCCCATTGTTTACACTCATGCTTGGAGCATGTCAGTAAAAACGTACGAGCTGCAGTCAATAGAGCATCCAACTATACGTTTTCGAGTTTTTCCTGTTATACGGCTTTCAGTATTTATGGTCTCTCATGGTCGGACTTGGCAACATTCTACGATAATCCGAATCCCAGAAAGTCAGGAGGCCGCGTACGAGCAATGCGCTTCGACTCGTTGGAAGAAAACCTATAGTTCTTGACGCTTTTAGGAAATCTGAAATTCTGCTCGTGCTTCTCTACAGAGGTTGCTCTTGCTTGCACCTAGTCCGTGGCCACACCAACACAAAAGACGCTTGTACGGCACAGCTGATTCTAGACAACAACTTCCCTCTACAATGCTAATCGGAATTCTCATTGCGGTTGTCTTATCAACAAAATGCCCAGGGTCAGAACAAACAGTGAGAGCAGCTCAAAGAAGCTGCGCACCAAGTGACAACTGCCACATACTTGACACCATTCGTCTCACATGGTCGTATCTCCACCCAGAAACTGGAATCTCTAAGAAGACGCAAGGAGCGCTTCTACAAATCTCGTAATAAGCCAAGCGTGCGGTATATTTCTAACCTAATAAAAGCTGAAATCCAACGCATCGACATTACATTCGCCAGCCAACTCTGGCGTGGTAACAACAAACAATTCCTATTGCAAGGCATTAGACTGTTGTGTGGGAAGAAAAGAAACGTGCGAAATGTTCTGTGGATGTCGACAGCATCAATCATGCTTTCATCCATCCTTCCAATTCTACCACAGTCATATTTGGAGAGAGTGATGATAGGACTGTTACAAGATTTTCTAGACAAGAGTTGCTCCATATTCTTCTCACCACCAAAATTAACACAGTGGTTGGTCCTGACAGTCTGTCCTCAGCTCTTTTAAGGCATGATACTCTGGCTCTGACGGACGCATTTACTTCCCCGATTGACTCAAAATCAATCTCGAATTCTATCCCTGCTGCTGAAGACCCGTCATTATTAACCGCGTCTCAAAATCTAGCAGTCTCATTGCTTGGGCAAATCGTTTTTGCCCCATCGCCTTAACATCTTCTGGTCTTAAACTGACGGAGCGTGCTCCACTTAAGCGCCTGTTTTCTT
>LUCM01003593.1:90525-171615 GCA_008360955.1 Fasciolopsis buskii | reverse complement strand
ACAGCGGGCAAGGATATTCGGTTGGAGTCAAGACACAGGTTGAATACGGTGGAGGAAACTCTGAGCAGTAGCATACTTAACATTATGAACCCAGCTAGATGCAATGGACAGTGCGGACTTGATTATCTTGCACGATGACGGATGCAGTATGGAATTATTTATAGAAATATAACTCATGGGGATTGATGGACGGGTACTGTTGGGGAGTCCAGCCGCTAAGCAGAAGAACAATTAGAGTTCTCGACCAAAGCCTTTGGTTCTGACAAAAACCTGACCGCAAGGCAGCGGGGAATAGTTGAGTGGAAGCCCATCAGCTTGGATTAATTATTCTTCCCGTCGTTTTTCCGACTGAGCTGCTAAATGAGATCAACCCCGGACTTAGAGGACCAGGAGACTACTTCGTCAGGCCTCTACCGATTGACCTGCCAGGCATGATTGGATCCTCGGCTTGAGATAAGCCATCCTGTATAGCTCGTTGGATCATGGAGGCACGCAAGCCCTCAAACCACGTCAAGGTGTAGTCGCGTTGTGACGATCTTATAAAACACCCAGACCATCTACCGACCCTAAATCCAGCAAAACCATAGCTGAAACGAAAGCTTTGTACTGCAACTTGAACAAGTACCTCTAGATAGTCAGAGACCGGTTCTTCTGTAAAAAGCGTACTCGTAACTGTATCGCTTAAGAATGCAGATTATATCCTGCTTAGGTTATTAGCGTCCTCTAAAAGCGAAAACCAATGGTCCCCAATATAATTATTCAATAACGAAGGACCGCTAGCTTCAAAAAAAGACAAGCTGATTTCATCAGGAAAACTGACAAGGGAAATGAATTGGTTGTCCTAAAGTGACCAGGAAACGAAAGTAATTTATCAGAACACTGTAGAACCGGACCAGGAATAGCAACTTATCAAAAGGAAGCAGGCGCGATTCCTAGGACCGCAAAAGTTCACATATGATTTTACTCACCTAATGTGAAGTCTAGTATTTACAAACCTTGGTGGGTTGCATTCGAACCAAAAACTAGTAGGTCTCGAGGATTTCACGGATGGGCAAAGAGCTGACGAATCCTGTGTTTTCGTTCGTCCAGCCGTCAATTACAGGCTGTGCGGAGCATATTTGTTTGTAAAATATCTCAGTAATCCACTAAAGGACTAAAGAAAATAATTTCGTAAGAAAGTGTTAGATCTGCTAGATGATGGAAGAAAGACAACGTCGGTAGTAACAGATCTGTCATCCAACTGACATGCTATTCAACCGCATTCCTAAGTTCAAAGTGAGGACAGAGGATTGTTGGATTGGCGACCAGCCAGAATGCAGTACTGATTAGAATCGGTCGTTAGCCACATGCTACTATGAAGAGATACTAACAGAAAACCAGTAAACAAGAAAAAATAATATTTTGGATATTCATTAGTCTCAGTAGTTGTCATGTTAGTGGCACCTTTGAATTTCACTTACAATAAAACCGTGAAATTCAAAGGTTCTAAAACCATTTAATAAAAATTTTGATTTTCTATTCTCCTTATTGTTTAGTGGTATTTTTGAGCAACAATGTTCTCAAATGATCATTTACATAGGGCTGGCCCCTTTATTTATCTCACTTTCAAACACTATGTGGACAGGTTGGGGGTGGTCATCCTTGGGATCCCATTCAAGAACAACCATTGGTAACGTTTATTCTCACGAGGCTGAGTCCAAAGCTTTATTAATGTTTTATTACTCCTTATTCATTTATCTCAAATATTATCTTGAAAAAAGTTGTGATAATTTAATCCAGCTGTGTTCTTTTCTTGCGCTGCCTCAAACAGTTAGTGAAATTAAATTGTAATACTAAAAGGTAAATGAACTTTCTGCGCTGTCACAAGACGGCAAACGGTTCCTGGGTTCTCACCAAATACAACCACAGGTATCCTTAGCTCTCAGATAAATGGAAATTTTCACTCGGTCTATTCCAAATGCATTCAGCAGACACCTATCTAATCACTAGACAACATAAGTGACAAACTCTAAGGATGGCGAAACGCACGAGCAAGGAATGTGGCTCCGAAATAGTCTCCTAAACTAAAAACCATCTTTCCCAAATGGCAAGACAAAAGCTATTAAAAGCAAAGGAAAACACCAGGACAAAGGCACTGTTCAGGCGCATTGCAATATGTCAGAAAATGCTTTGGCGACTTTGTACTTTTCCGGAGAGATGATGCTGTTATTCATGATAATGGCCAAACGAATAGAATATGTACACCCATCGGACAATATTGACTACGTTTAGATAACCAGTTTCATGGATTGCCCATGTGAATAAACTGAACAGATGTGTATTCATCCGAAGGTCAGGACATTAGATCAAAAAGAAAGCCGAAGTCCCGTTTAACCGACGAAAGGCGTTTAGCAAAGCCACTCAGCAATCACAATTCATGCAACGGATAAAAGTTATGCATCAGTTTACGATGACACCGAAATCCTTCAAATTGAACCACGAACACGCGGAACGGCCGTACACAGAAATCCTGCAAATCAATGCTTAATCTGCACGCATCATCCGGAACCGCTGGGTAGATATTTGCAGAATTGGGACTGGACTATCGTTGTCACGGTAAAAGGGCACCCTGGGAATCGCGTCACATTGCCGATCTCAGCCGACCATAAGAGTGTGAATAAAAAACCACTCTCGTGCTCCTCGACAGCCCAGATTAAAGAAGAAATTGAATTTCACTTGGGTTAAATCTACATGTGTTCAGAACTGTGAACAAAGAGGAGTGGATAATCAAGACGGTTGGGAAATGTAAGTAAAAGACTCACTATCAAGCTCCAACCTATTGAGGCTTTATGTAATTCACTGCTCCAAGTCCTATATTTTGGATTGCCGGTTCTGTTCCACTAAGCACAACAATTGCAAATCAAATAAATAGCAACTCTCCTTCACCTGCGAACACACCCGCAGAACACGTATTACGCTGTTGCTACCCTCACTAACATTCATGGTCGGAATCGAAATGCTGACTTTCTCCACTCTTCATCCTCAGCTACCTTATTTTTGACAAAAACATCAATTTCTTTTTCGCTAGACGCAAACCACCGTAAATTTCCTAACTACTTCTTTCTTTCTTGCTTCTTTTCGGGGATGGTGTCTGTGGCTATATCCAATGAAATGCCACCTTTTTCCGACTTTCACATACTGACTTATTCAACTGAGGCTTCCCATCTGTGTGGTTGAAAATTCGCTTCCATTTTTTAACCATTATTGTTCCGCCGCTTACCGCTCCTTTAGTAGCAAAAATCCTTTGATTATTGACGTATTTTCTGACAAAAATTAAGACGATGACTTCAACAAACTCCAACTGTTAAACTGACGTTGTTAATGGTTTCAAAACCCACAACAAAAACTGGCTATTTGACTCAATGGACGCCTCGACCGCGGGATGTAACGAAGAGGCTTTTGCTATAATCAACAACTGGTTGACTTACCTACATGGAACTCCAATCCCCTTGGAGACTTCACACGCACACTTCCGACCTTATTCTTAAACCAGATCCCTAATCTCTCTTGAATGTCTTTTCCCTGTCACTTTTGAGGGCATCAGACCAATATTTCAATTCACTTCCAATCTTTTACTCAAGCCAAAATCTAGATGCATCTTTTAACCTTATTTCTGTGAAAATTTGAATGGTTTTGGTGAATTTTCTGTTTGGTATCCTTAGAACGTTTGTTGTTTTGCATCCAATCTTCCGCTCTCTGTTTCTAATTTCACTGAGACTGTTCTTCAGGACATGAGTTTTTATTTTCCACACTTCTCCACACCCCGGGAACCATGATTCCTTGAGTGGTATAATAAGGCTTTCGATCAAGCTATCCACTTGAAAGACGGGGCACCGTTGATGGGGTCTCTCATCCAACTAAACATCTAGAAATCGTTTTTTGAAAGCTAGGAGCAAATGCTTGCTAACCATACGGAAGGCTAAAGATCGCTTCATTGTACTGCACTGTATCGTGTAGACTTTTGAGTACCAAAGCGTCGCATCTCAGACAAAAGCTGTGGTAAAAAGTTAGGAAAATCTTTGCACTCATTATATTATAAAATTAGAGAAAAAAGTCCTTTGAGGAACTACTTGGGGAAGTAAGAGTGATTGCTGAAAAAATCGACCGAAACAAGTTTGCGGTTTGTCAAGGTGTGTGCTAAATATGGAACAGTGGAATTCCTATAGGCATTGACTTCAGAAGATATGAAATAAAAACGAATTTTTCGAAACACGAGAGCGGCATTTTGTAAGATCATCGTGCGAAGGATGTGTGGAATTTTGAAGAATTTTGTGATCAAACGTTCCAAAAGCAGGTAGGTGCTGGTCACATAGTTTAATAGACACATCTCGCTCACCGGTATGATCAACCCAGGGTTAATAATTGATAGCCCCTGTAGAAACATTTTGAAATCATTTTTAAGTAAAATTCGAAAAACAACAGGAGAATAGTAAAGCAGGGTTGGATAAACGCATTGGTATAGGAAACGCTAAATGGTATTTTGTTTTGCCTTTCAGTGTCGAAGCCTCCTTTTTTGAAACGACAACTAGAAGATTCTTTACACAGGTTGGAAATGTGAGAAGTCCACTTCGGATTTTCATCAGTAATACCCCCTGGATATTTCACAGATTTGAACCCGGCAAGTTTTTCTAGGTTGATGATTGACGTTTCTGGTGGGTAGGCTGATCGGTAGAAATAACAGACATTCGAAGCCTCTGCTTGTGTCGTGGTTTGAACGGTTTGTACTGAGAAAAAGATAGGTTGTTAGAAAAACATTGAAAATCATCATTGTTCGAGACATCTTGAGAGACAGCAAAATCATCAAAACACTTTAACAGTTGACAGATGGAACCAGTTGATAAGTCACTGACGTATGTAGAGAAAAGAAACGATGGAGGAACAGTACCCTGTAGCAGGCCTGAGTTGTTAATCAAATGTTTTGAAGTTTTGACGTCAGTTCGTTTGCATTAGGTTCGGTTAGTAAAGTAATTAGACAGTCATGCTAATAAAGGCGTGGGACAGCCAAATGTTTCCGATTTGTAAAGTCGGAGAGACCATGGGACAGAATTGAATGCAGGCGAATGGCACAAGAAGGTGCGACGTGCAGATTTCAACGACGTACCTAAAATCCCAAAAATGTGATGTTTATGCGAAAGAACAACGGAAAAAGTTATATTTATAAGCAAACTGAAAGCGGTCTTCAGGAGAACTTAGGTGCTAAAGCACAGCACGCTCTTTTAGTTCAAGACCGGAAGATTCTAAGACAATGGGGAAAAAAACGTTTTGCTAAATCACTATATATCTGCTAGATTTTCGGGTGTAAACAATAGTGACGGGTCTCCAGCAGTCAGGAATAAAAGATAAGCCTAATGGTATTATATCAGAGAAGTGAGTACATCCGTGAGAGCAACAGCACTGTGCCGTAAAAGAGGTGAGGACAGACTGTCATAACCAACCTCTGCGACAAGTTTAGTGATACGAAGAAGCGGAAATACCTCTTCCCCAGAATAACGTGTAACTGTTATATAATCTGCTTGTAGAAATGTGACTAAGGTATAAGTAGAAGTATGGATGAAAGCATAATTAACACTGTCGACATTCGCAGAACATTTCACGCCTCTTTTTCTTTCCACATAATAATGGAAAGCCTTGTCATAAGGATCGGCTGTTGTTATCATTCTAGCGGTGGCTGGCAAATGCAGTGTCGATGGGCTTGACTTCAGCATTTACTAGGGATTTTCAAAAATGCTTTTGTGTCTCCTTACAGATTCCATTACCTGGGAGGGGATAAACCCAGTTGAGACAAGTAGTTTGCTAAGGGATAACAGATATCGCATTAGTTGTCTGTGTGAAAAATTTGACAATGTCCTTGAGCAGGAGTTCAATAGAAGACCAAGCGGATGGATATGAGACAGTTTCCTGGAGAACAGTAAGGTTGTTGTGTGAAAAATTACAGGCAAACTTGGATTTAATTTGTCTGTTTGAAGGAATAAAAGGCTGACCGAAAGTATATCTTGGGGCTAAACAGAAACAGACAATCGTACGGACGGGTGCACGTAGTTTCGGGAATAAGAAATCAAAGTGGCTAGTGATGACGCTACGTAAAGTGGAGTTGCCTCTAGTGAGAGAAGCGCATAGGTCTGTCAAATTAAATCCAGTCAGGGGCATGGTCGATGCATGATTGAAATCACCTGAAACAATAAGCAAACTATCCTCAAGAAGTGGAACAACAAATGCTAAAAAAGAATTGAGAAAGCTGCTATTTTTGTTTTAGGCTAAAGCGGCCATTTACAAGTTCTTTATGATAGTACTGGTATAGCTTGAGATGACACTGCGTTACGAGACGGTCTGGCCCCGTTAGGTTATACGTATTGATCACTTTGGACTTCCCAGACCAGAAGATTTGTTATCGCACCACCTCCAGCCTTCTTTTCGCAAACTCTGAATCTGTCTATTGTTTCGAATGCATCTGCAATATTTGGGTTCGGCCATGATTCTTGTATGCAGATGACACAAGTGTGAACATAAATTGAAGATTAAAGTGCGAGGAACAGATGCAACCTTTTCGTAAGTAGGGAACAGCTGTTGGTACACAAAAACGGAGAGACACATTTGAGGATGGACTGCCAGGTACAACAATGCGTGATCCGAATGCGGGATCAGAACCAATAGGGTTTCTAAGCAGCAACAGCTAACAGAGGCTATAATGAGACTAAAACACCAGTAAGAACACAAGGAAATCCTAATGACACGGAATTGTAATACCTACGGTCAAGTGGCGCGCTTGGTCTTATCACAAAGCTGGTGGAATAGCCTCATTGGCCCGTCATTCTGGCTCTTTGCAAAAGCAATATTTTTCGAATTCTGTCCTTCCAAATCTCTTCTAATTTGCTATTACCTCAGCCGTCTTTTCTGGGATCTGCGTAACAAATCCGAGGCTTTTATATCTCGGTTTGCCTCAAACCCCACTCTCCATCATTCTGACATCTTCGCCTTCCTATATTGTCCTCAATTATGCCTTTCTTTCTGTTATAGCTCTCAGATTGATCCGACAAGTTCCTTCCAACCCGAATGTTTCAAACTTTCCTGTCTGGACAGCCTCCCGCCCGCCGTCCCGGAAGTATGTGCTCTAAAGTTAGCCCTTATATTGCGTCGTCTTTTTCTTTCCAACCTCAACTGGAACATTTTCCCCTCTCTATGAACTAACAATTATTTTTTCCATCCTAGAATGTGGAGATCATTATTGCCCTAGCAGCGATCGCCTGGTCACCTATACTTCCGTGATTTTGAAACCATAATAGGTCGTTATTTCCCACCTGTTGCGACTGCTCCTTCAGTCTGAAGATCTGGTGACTAACTGACAATACATAATTTGTTCGCGTCGTTTTATGGTCGACCTACTAACTGTCCTTTCAAATTCCTCGCCGATTGCACTCAGCAATATGAGAGGAACTCACCTGGTCTCCTGGATATCCTCAAGGCTCTCGACTGACTTCAGCAAGAAGGTTTGCCGTCGAAATAGTTTTTGTTCTACGCCAGCTATTCACATAAATTTTAACGTTTCACAAGCATATATCAAAGGAGCTTCTTCTGAGAGATGGGCTATTCGAAAAGGATTCCTCTGAATTCCCACGAGGTTGCTTAGGGATAGATTATGTAGTCATTACTCTTCACACTGCCACTACATTCAGTTACCACTCCGTTGGCCTATGTACCATTTTTGAGTCAGCTTCACAATGGAAAACGTACCATAATTTGATTCGTGTGAGTCGCAAGCAGTGACGTTTTGCTGCACTTATAAACACCACGAGGTGTGCAACTAAATGCCTCAGGGAATGTAACACCGGTGAACCCATTTGGTGATCACTACATACAAAGTTGTGATATACATGCGTAAGTGCATGACCTAGCTGGGCCAATATATATATATATATAGAGAGAGAGAGAGAGTTGAGAAGGCGTACTCTGAGTTAATACGTCTATCGTGACGTTTCGATCCAAACTAGGACTCATTGACAAACGTGAATGAGTGATTGAATGGGATCGCTAGTTCCGTTCGGTTTTGTGCACTGTCTGTCTGTTTGTCTCTCTATTCTGCATCCGGGTCTTGTTAAGATGACGTAATGTTTGTCAATCTCGACATGCCGATTGAACGAGTTATTCGAGTGGAGGGCTTCAAGAATCAGTCACTCTCCCTTTCTGTTTGCCCGGATGACTACTTTTGCTTTGTTGATATTGACCTCATGGCCTGTTTCTGCACAGTGGTTCCATATCTGCGAGTGTGGGTCAGCGCGTCGTAAGGCTAAGCTATGTTCGGGCAAGCGTGTGCGTAATTGTTTGCTTGTCTCACCGACATACTGTTTGTCAAATCCGAGGCACGGAATGGCATAAACTACCCCTGACTGGTCGCGCTGGTCGACGCGATCTTTTCCGTTGAATGGAATAGATCTCAGAGTGCCGGTCGGTTTGTGGGCGATTGTGATATCTAGTGGAAGTAGGATGCGTTCGACTGCTTCGGATACTCCCCGATCAATCTGGTCCTCTTAGTGTTTGCCCTCTGCTTTCTGCGAATACAGGCGTTGATGAAAGACTTTGGATATCCATTGACCGCAAATAACGTGAACAACCTAGATTGCTCTTGTTTCCGTCGGTGCTGTGTACTGCAGTGTGTCGGCTCGATGGAACAGGGTACGCACACAGCTCTTTAGATGGCAGGTTGGATGGCTGCTTTTGAAATTGAGTATGCGGTCCGTCTTCGTCGGTTTTCTGCATGCCCCCGTTTGGTTGCCTCATAATTAGTACGTCGAGAAACGGTAGAGCCGAGTCTTTTTCCTACTCCTTGGTGAATTTGTTGCTGGGCACTATCGCGTTTAGGTGTTGATGAAATTGGTCCATTTCTGTTTTTTCTAACACAACAAATGTATCATCAACATATCTGATCCATGAGCGTGGGCGGTTTGTTTCGAATGCCTGTGTCTCGAATTGTTTCATAGTTACATCTGCTAACAAGCCTGATAGTGGTGATTACATGGGCGTTCCTCTTATTTATTTATATACCGTCCCATTAAACTGTAGGTATGTTTCCATGCACAATTCTATCAAATGCATTATATTGTCCTTAGACATTGCTGTTCTATCTGATAAGTTGGAGTCTTTCTCCATAAGCTGGCGCATGCTGTCGAGTGCCATTTGCTTTGGAATATTTGTGAACAGTGATGTGACGCCGAATGAGACCATAGCTTCGTTTGCTTCTAACTTGAGGTCTTTGATTTGTTCCAGGAATGTGGCAGAACTCTTCGTGTCGTTTTGGTCCTGTGGTAGGCATGGGCGTAGGAGACGGAAAAGGTACTTCGCTAGCTGATAGTTTGGTGCTGTTGTTGATGCGACAATGGGTCTAAGCGGCATCCCCGGTTTATGGACTTTAGGAATTCCATATATCCTGGGGACGGGTCCCTCTGCAGGCCTTATTTGATTGTACTGTTCATCGCTGATTTTCTTGCTTTTTCTCAAAGCGTTCAGTTTTTTGTTGATTTTGGCTCGAAGTTCTTTGACTGGGTTTCCTCTCACTGGTTGGTAGATCACGTTATCATCCAGTAATATTTTCATCTTCGCTTGGAATTCAGCATTGTCGAGCACTGCTATTGCATTACCTTTTTCTGCGGGGAGTATGACTATTTCTCGATTGTTCTGGAGTGCTTTTACAGCTTTGATTTCGTTATCAGGTAGGTGATATTTTCGCCTAGGGCGCGCGCGTTGTTGACAGGTTTTTGCCCGTATGTCTTGGCACGTCTCTTCCTTTAGTGCGTGCTTTCGTACTGCCGATTCAATGGAGGCAATGAACGTGGGATGTTTGGCGTTGGTGTGATTGAATGTTAATCCTTTCAGTAGCACGGACTTTTCGCTTGGTAGTAGCTGGCAGCCCGAGTAATTGTAGATTGGTTCGGCATATTGAGGTTTCGTTTGATTGAGCGCGGCGTATTTCTTGGTGAGTCTGTCCCTCACCTTTGAGCGGTTTGTGCTCGATGTGATGTCAATGACCGCTTTTATTCTTCTAATCCAGCTGGCATCTAATATGTTTGAGGCATCCCATTCGAATCGATTTTGATGGCTTTCGTATAGGGCTTTCCTGCGACGCGCGTCGTCGATCAGCTCACGATGCATCTGTTTGCAGTATGAATGTGCAATCTTACGGCCACGTTCCGAGTTCACGAGTGGGTTACACTTGATACATTTTGGAAAAGTGATATTCGTGAGGCAGTGATGTAGGAAGAACAGTTGCTCACGGACAGCAGTGGAACGCTTGGAATAGTTTTCCCATTTTCTCACACAGTTGAGCGCATTGCGTCCAAATGTTTTATTGATGAGTGAAAATATCTACAGTTCAGATTGCATATTTTTAGAGTTGGGGAGGCGTACACTGGGTTAATAATAATTATATATATATATACACATAAAGAATAGTTCTACGGGAAATCCCAACGAAAGTGGTTATTTCATATTTTATAAGGTTCGATGTACAATAAGGTTTGAACTCATGGGCCATTCGCAAACAAGAAATAAGGGTTTTCGTGTAAGCAGTCGAAGACAGAAAGCTTTCACTGGGAAAACTAGCCAGCTGATATTTCTAAATTTTGGTGCGAGACAACAAATACTTTGCTCCTGTGGTTGTCAGTAAAAGGCTTTCGCAGACAAACACGAGGCACGCTACGTGCACAAGGTAAATTATGCCCCGGTCAATATTCTGGGCCTTCCACGCTGTTTGATTATCTAGGTAACACTTTAAAATTCGAATTGCACGAGATAGTGACGCAGTTATGTTTCTTTGCGTTGGTCGGTTACGCGTCCGAATTTCGTGTCCAAAATGGTACTGATTTTTAGATTTAGTGGCTGTTTGTATGAGCATAGGAAATAAATCTTAATTTTAGTAGGACCGCGGCTATTAGATGATGATTGCATTACTTCTACCGAGAGGCTTAACAGAACCTTCGGACGTTTCTCACAGAGTGAATAAGTTTTTTTCGGCACGAGCTTATGTAGTTCAAGTGACAAATTGCAATATCGTACACGATAATCAATTTCACACTGTAACTTTTGACGTAGTGGCTCGATGGAACGACAGCGTGATCCTGTCCGTGCCCTGCTCGTAAAGTCATATGGATGGGATAGTTTAGTCAGCAGAAGATTAAACCTGGAAAGCCGTCCAAAGTACTACTCGTCTATAAGCCTTAGCACTATGATCTCTTAGCGCGGAAAGTAACTTGCCATTACTGGCCAACTGCTGAAATTAAAATATCATCAAATGCACAATTCTTGTTTTTGTTGCTGCATACCTCACATAAGCTGATGGCAAGACCATTAGGCTAACCTGTAATAACTCGGTGATTAAAAGGTATACTATGGAATGTTCAGTTAAGTACCGTGCCACCAAAAATCGACTCCCTGAACCCGAATGAAATCGATGATCTTACATGGATCGGGCAGATGTTCTGTCGATCGCAGAACAATGTGCTTTTGAGAGTTGCATGTGCTATTGCTTAGTGGGGGAACACCTGTTCACCAAGTGGAAGGTTGCCTGTCACATTCCAATTTATGGCGGTGATTTTTAGAATCAAAGTAGGCAAGCACATTTTCCATTGTGTAAGAAAATCTGGCCTTTCGTGCCAGTTCAAAATAAATAAACGTATTAATAAAATACCACTGTTTTATTCATAAGGACAACACATTTGGTGCAATAACTTGATAAACACCGACCTGTTTTGAATAATTGGCTTAGTTATTCGGACAAAATATTCGATGGATCATAAGACCGCTTGTGCTAAATACACGTGAATTGCACCTTGCGTCAAATGTTCACTTGACATGTCCAGATCACGATAACTAGGGAATCAAATAAATATATATATTCAACTACTCCTAGCTGAACCCACACGAAATATTAACAGACGAAGACCATTGGGAATTCTGTTGGTTGTAGGGCCAGAAAGTTAGGTATGGACTAATCAGAAAGACAAGATTTCCATATGTATACCCAGAAGAGCCTAGAAGAGAGGCTGTAATAGCTGAAATTCGGCCGCCCACCTGTTGGTAGTTGATCAGATGCACCCATTCCGCACCTGGAACTGGTGCCAAAGCATACGTCAATCAGCTGGCCGTGGCGCTTTAGCGGACCAGTCATTGTGTTCTTGAAGAACGCAGTTCAATAATAATGCTCTCCTAGCTAATCAGAGCCCAGTTATAGTACAACTGAATGACAAAAATGTCATTACTAAGATTTTTACTAGAGACTGAATGGGAACTGCGAAAACGCAACACTAAGCACACGTTGCGGGGGAAATGTGAAGATCCCACGGAGAGCCTTGACCTATTGCTCGTTTACTTTGCAGATGAACGAATCAACATTAATAAAGGAAAATATCGTCGACAATAAAAGAAAAGGACTGAATTGAGTTGCCTGAACGCGTTTCAAAACGTTCCCAGAAGTATAGCTCGCAATGTGCACGATTCCCATTTGTCCATGCTTTCACCTATTGTATAAATTTTGATCCAGTATGTTTGATAAACCCAGGTTACGATTTCCCGACTAATTCAAGTGCAACAGATATATGGATTGATTGTAAACCCTCAGTTTTATCCGACCATAACGAAACGTAATAACAACTCATTTTATTTGCTTTTGACTGTCTAGCCCCGAGTAGATGAGTCTCACTCCTCATTACTATTTACAACTAGTACAGTTTTCAATAGTTTTCGATGTTTTGATCGGCAGTGGACCCAACGTTCAGTATCTTTTCTTGGAACCAAAGATATTATGCAAGTCATCAAAATTCATGCATTATTACGATCCATTTTCTTCGGACCCGTTTCATTGTAGCAATACCAAAGCTGAAACACTGTTGACCTCAAGGAACTTTGGAAACGAAATCATGAATTCGCACAATTCGTATGCATAGGCAATATTTCACCAGACGAGATATTAATTCAGTGGTGTCTTTTGAGACACCGCATATTTTACTTAGCTGTCATCGTCATTGGACACTCTGAACCTCGACTAAAGCACCTGTTAGCTGCTAGTGACAAAGTGGTCGGATGTAACTGTGTAGTTTTTGTAAACAACATCGGGAATGAGTACGGAAAAGAATAAGGTCCACGTGTATCCCCCCAAGTAATCGCGTGTTGCAGTGAACTTTGCTTTTATACTTAGGCATTCATGCCGCTTTCAGACCTAATCATGTGCCACTGTTAGTTGGCTGCTGTTAGTTCTTTATCGAAACGTCTCTGTTGAACCCTCTGATAATCATCTTTGTCTCATGGATGCATGTTTCTATCAACCAGTTAATTAATAAACTAGCCAATCAAGCAAAACAATGAACCAACCAATCACATGCTGCAAGATCTGCTTTGGGGGTTTTATTAATCAGCAGCTGATGTTTATTTTAATAACCTGAAGTCCTCCTAGGCTAACTGCAAGTTCATCAGCAATAATATATCTTCTGTCTTCCCACTGATATTACACGAAGATGAGTTGTACAATAAATTGTCTTGAAAATTTAGTTTTTTGATGCTTGGACCTACTGCATGTATGGCTCACGTTTGTTACGTAACTCCCGGTTATTGAACTCTCTCAATAATCAATAAACATTTCCCCGTTCAGCAGCTTATCAACGAATTCCATCAGTATAAAAGCAAAGTAGTGGACACGTAAAATATTTGCTTATTTAGCTGATTTTCTTGAAGTCTGTTTAGTCGTTCGAACGAAATCTTTGTTGGATATCACAATGCGAAAGAGGGTTAGCGAATGGAATTTTGTGAGATGCATGAAATTCGCTCTTTTGTGGGGAAAGAAGACAATGAAAGTAGAGGGGAAATGCTTTTGGCCGACAAGTTATGAAAAAATTCCATAATGTATAACAATAATAATACTATTAGTTTAAAAATACGAGGGAAGCTTCAAAGTCAACGATAATGTGAATAATCTAAATCCGATCTTGAAGAGAATGACGAGAACCGGAAGAGCGATTCACTTTATCCGTGTCACCATGTTCATAATCAAACTATTTATATACACATACATACATCTAGTAATCACGTGGTGCAGGTCCCGGTGATTTTTTGCACGGACTGATTAAACCTATAACGTGTCATGTATAATATTTATATGAAGCGAAACGAAAACATGACCAAAACAATAACACACTGTTGGCACAGACCTGGAAGAAAGTAGATTAGATGCGCGAGAAGAAAGATGAGTTTCCTGCTTGTGTCTACGTGTGCGTGCACTGGTATCCGTGAGTGATGACGCCATTCCAGGCATATTCGTATAAATAGTACTCTGTCAGGATGGGCTGAAAACTGATGACTTATGTGAAGATGTGCGTAAAATGAAAGGAAACACATTCCTGTAGTCCGAGACATATGAATCTTTATTTGTATGTATCTTCGAAGAAAGTTTTCATCAGTAGCTTCCTTGTTAATGCACGTGAATATTCTTTGTCCCTTTGAGAATATCAGAGGTTGGAATACTTTTAATACGAGAAACTGCATCCACAATTCACGGAGATTCAGCCACTTCTTCGTCTGCCTCATTAATAATGTCTTCCAAAACGGGTTCGAAAGAGCGTTTCAGATAAAAAGATACCGGACGTCTTCGACGTGATTTGAGGCCTGCCTGTGAAACAGATGTAGGATCAACTTTCGTGGTAGGAAACGATCTGTCATCATTTGGTAGTTGAAATGGGTTGTTAGTTGAATGGGTCGAGAGATCAAAGCATGAATTTGAAGCTCCCGAGTGCACTGGACTAAATCCGTTTCTCGCATGTTCCACTTGAAATTTTCTTTTTCTTTGATCGCGACGCATTGGAGTTTTTCTTGAATTGCTTTGGGAGAAAAGACAACGCCAAAATAAACTAACATAAGATGATACCATGTAATGCTGAAGTTTCAAATTATGCCTTTCGAGGTTATCCCTATGATTCTTCCACAAATGAAAAAAATATCGACATACACGTAAATACATGAGATTTGAGAGAATACAATGGAAAAATGTACCCTTCCTAGTCAGGATGTTCTGGTTTTAGGCTTTTGAAGATGTATATGGGACAAAAGGTAACTATGGGAACCCAAAAAAGTTTTGGTACTACTATTATTTCTTTCGCACATTACAATGAAGATGATAATACGTACATAACCAAGGATGCCACAATGAAACAGAGGCCGATGTGAATTCATTTTTCGGCTTTAGTGAATTTGGGAAAATGCTACTTACAAAACGCTTAGTAGTGTAACTGCGAATTGAATTTTCCCGCTGTTCTTTCTCGTATCGTTACTGATAACCAACCATAATTCCCTAAGACGAATTTTGTATAGGTAGCCAACACACATTATTAAGGCTGTTACCAACATTTTCAAGCTACTATTTTACAAAGCACTTATGGAGAAGTGAGTAATGGAAAATGGGGTGAATTCCGTCGACTTTTGTAGTAAAGTCGAAGTAAATAAATAATTGTCATGTAGCGCATATCCCGATGCATCAGGTACCACTGGGAACAATTCTGCCAAGAGTAGTCAAATATCCTAAAATAAACTCAGTGGCTTCTGAGGTCATCAAAAGGCTTCCTTAGCACGACACAAGTCACTCAAAATTGTGCGAGAGGAGGAAACAGCCTGACCAATCCGAACTAGTTTGCGAGCACTTCTGGTGATATCCCAGTCCTGCTCAGAACAGTTCTGGTTACTAGAAACTGTCTTCTAATGCAGTCCGATTACGAACGTTACCATGTAACTCCATCTATTCGCGAGAGAACAAGGAACTGAAGAATAACAAAACGGACTAGTAGTTAAACTAGGATGACTGTTTGCATATTGACTGTCATTCTTCATAGAGGCACATCACAGCCAACAAACTGCATTCTTCCCCAATCCTCTAAAAAATCATTAACGCTTAGGTGAAATGTCATGTGGTGGTGGAATTCAATAAACTGCTAGGAAAGAACCCCGGTGGACTAACGGCTTTTATGTTCGACCTAATCACTTATCCCAAGTCTATGACTCATTTCGGGCGAGAGGTATACGCATTAGTGCTAGTTCCTAAAGCGAATGGAACGGCTTTACAGTGGTCCCACGACTAACAGCGCGGTGCTGATCTGTGATTTACCCAGACGGATAGTTTCATTGATACCTAGGTTCCTTTCGGTTTGTACAAGCACTGACAGGATGAATTTGAGTATTTATGGATTCGGAAAAATATCCACCGTCCGTTTTAATCGCCCAGATGGATTTGTGCGATATTCGTTTGAGGGAGAAACAGTGTAAATTTCAAGGTGAATATAGAAATTGAAATTCCCATCAATGTGGTAGTGTATACTGGGGTGGAGAGGTAAATTTGTTTTCAGATCATGTGAAATTCAACGTTCAAACGCACTTGCATTCTATGAACTTTAATGATCAATATTGCAAACGTTTTAATATCAACCAAGAAGATAATATCAGTTATCGCATGATGATAAAACGGTTGCAGACAAAATTCCAGAGCACTATCTCAGGGACAACGTGATTTCAGGAGCCAATAATACGCGAATCCGGAAAAACCAGTGCTCGGAGTTATTGGAGTCGCCTTGGTGAATTTCCGAATACATTTTACCGCAATTTGATGCGGTAGTTATTTAACAATTAGGGTGAAAGACCTGTTTTCCATATTGTGCATTTTCTGAAAGTCTTGAAACTCACGATGTGGACTGTCCAGATTGGTGCACCAGCAGTCGTATTTGAACTAGCTGTGCGGCATTACACTTGCCCGAGTTCAGAGTATTCAGAGCATCAATTAACTTGGCCGAACGTGTCTGAAGTCGACGAATCTCCTTACACAAGGCACCAAACAAAGAAAATACTGTAGGGGCATGATCCATTTTCGACTCGTACGAACCTGAAGAACGAGTACACGAAAGTCATTTTTATAAGATGACGATAATTTCAGTTGCCACGCGCAGAGCAACGGTCGACAATGTATTACTAGGAAATGCAATCTAAGCTGATACGCGGAAAAATTCTAACCGCTCAAAATCAGTGGTGATAAAACCGTTAAAGCCGTGGTGTTTGGACATGATGTTTGTGCTTTTGACTATTGCCCCTACCGGTTAATGTTTTATTCGGTAACCTTACAATGGCCAAGGGCTGCTTCCCTTGTTACTAAAATACCCGAATTACGACGGTTATTTCCACTGATAAAAAAAGCTGTAAACTCACTAACGAACTTCCGATGGAAAACTCATTTTAGATTTCATGACCGACCAGATCCGGATTCGCCTTTGTTGATGCTTCCCATCTTCCTGATTACAATTAGACAGACAATGATTGCGATCTGCGTTTTGACTGAATATCGATTTATGTATCGACTTCCAGCATGGTCTGTCCCAGGTGACTGAAAGTTACCGCTTTGAATCATCCACGCAGCAACACTGACACGCACAGCCAATCCACTGTGGGCATTGTCCTTCGATTTTTATGATAAAGATTGGTCAAATCAAAACGATGTTTCGACTAAACCATCCAGTTTTGACAGATGATCATTTAATTGCTTAGTATGTGGTTAGCTCACAATTTTGCCCTTGGTGCTAATCTATTTTTCGTGCAGTCTACGCGGAGGGGACGAACTACAAACTAAAGAGCCTGGTTCAAAATGAAATCAGCAGCAGCAGCACAAAAAATCCTTTAACTAGAAAACTGTCATGGACATCAAGAAAACATGGTGGAATAAACACAGGTAAAAGGTTTAGCTCTTCTTCCAACCCTATACATTTGATGTATTGCATGAATTCCGATCGGTCTGAATATTCTTCATTCCCGAAATTAGTAACAGTTATGTTGCGACGATGACTGGGATCACATATTTCATAGCTTGCGGTGCAGACAAACGCACCCTTTGGGTGGTTTTATTCTTAAGCCAATACAATCACTTTTGCCAGCGGACAAAATAAGGGGAAACAAAGAATCACATATTCGTTAATCAACCAGATTGTTTGTCACAGTCAGATGAATGATCGATCGGTCAGTGACGTAGGGAACTGGGGGGAACCAGGTGAGCTAATGCATTACAGCCAGTGCTATGGACCGGCGTCGTTCATGAGTGTGGCTCATTGAACCTCGGTCACGGGATTTCAAGTGCTGATTAATTATGCGATAACTCAGATTCCTTTGTCCCTCCTGTTTTATTACCCTGCAAACATGACTGCAATAGATGAGCAGTAACATCACCGGGAACGTGTTCGCCTTTAGTTTTATGTTCATCGTGGGTTTTTCCGTGTGTGCCACAAAATTTGTTTTTATCCAACAACTACGAATCCTTCGGACGTCTTCTAATAATTTTTAGAAAAAACAATTCCCAGTTCACGCTTCCATGAATGCAGTAGAACTGTGACAGCCACATAGCATCTGTTGCCCATCCAAGTCGCTTTACCTAACGGCATTCAGATCTCGGACACCGGCTGCTAAAAGCAGAAATATTGACCCAATGGGCAACATACTGGTTGTCAGAGCTTCAAAACTGTTCACATATAGTCCATATTAGAGGACAATACATGTTTCACAGCACAAAACGATCTCGTTTAAGTTAATGCAAAAGGAACCGCTAAAGGGCAGGCAAATACCACTCATCTTAGAATCAATATAAGTAAGGCTTTGGTGTTTCTCATATGGGATCATTTAAAAAGATAGATTTCAAATCTTCGTCATTTCCGAAGCAATCCCATTGCGTCTAAGTGGTCCTCATTTATGGATTACAGTGCTGATGTTGTTTTCTAAATCAGGAACTTCGGCTTGTATAAACACCGAAATCCAGTTGAAATAATTCTCAAAAAGGTTTGTTTATTATGACACGTGACACGACAGATGAATTTATTTATCTATCAATCATACTGGATGACGTCAATGATTCGGCAGTTTTCTGTAAACCAAACTGCATATGATTATTGATGCTGCATCAGAAATAGGTTGTTAGAAACTTGCCCATTTTATCAGGGGAAGCGGTTCAAATGGTAGGAAGTTTCTTTTTGATATGTTGCATTAGGCATTTGCATGAACACTGTTGAGTGGCATGAGAAAACGGAGCATCTGTCGACTGTAACGGGCGAATGAATTTAACAAATACGGTAGCTTGGTGAACAACTGAAGTTTCATGGTCCTACGGATAGGTGGGAATGGATGGATGCCGCGAAAACGAAGCAGGTACTACTGCTTTGCTTAGGTAAATGCCAGAAATGGTGTCGAAGAGAAATGCTATCCCATTCAAAGACTTTCCTGAGTTTGTTTCATGTCAAGTATTCATGTGTCTCTGGCGGGAGCAATCAATTATTATTCGGCAACTCATTAGATCCCGTATTTGTGAAATAATCTGTCAATGTGTTTCTAAGCTTGGGCTTTTACCATCAGCAAAACCTGTTGAAAATGTTGGGGGATGAAATCAACAACCATACTGAAAACACCAAACCGATGTTTCACAGTCTTTAACACCTATCTAGAAACCATTGTTGCGTGCGGTGTTCTTTCAGAAGCCGTTTTACGATCTGGTCTTATCAGGAAACAGATGCTGACCATCTGTGCATTAAAAAACACCACCTTTCTAGTCATTTTTCCAGCTGAAAACTCCAAAGGTCAAGGGTGTTTTTAATTCGCCACTATGTCTGGTTCTTTACTGATCACTGCGCTCTGTCAGTGGGCATGAGCTTCATTTGGGTGTCATTCGCCCCAAACACTTCTCACCTGAGAAATCTGATGGATAATGATGTATTCCGGTTCACGAAACTTATTACACAACATTCCTAGGATATTTAAACTTTACAACTGAGGCCTCGACAAGGTTCAGTTAGGTGAAAATTGGACGGAACATTCAAGTGGTCGATCGAATGTCGCCGAAGACGATGGTGTAAGCATCCTAAGATGGCAATATAATGATAAATTTTAGCCTCTTTTTAATAACTCTATGACAAACGTTCAATATGACTGGATTTCAATTGCAGCCCTCGGAAGGTCAACGAACGGGGAGATGATCGGGGGAGGGCAGTGGGATGGAAGTCTCCACAGCATTCAAGCTCACAGACCGTGGTATTGATCGCGTAACCAACACCGATCAATGAAAAAGAGCTGCTATTTATTGTCTTTCCAGCATACGTACATTTAGGAGATGTGCTCGCCTTAACAACCGATGCATTTTCCCGTAGCACTTGGTTTTTACACGCCTAGTGTCATTGGTATCAACAGAAACAATAGTACTGGATGTGCGGGATTTCAATAAACGATCCGCAAAATGGAAATTATTCTTCCTACATAGTGCATCATCCGGATTTTTCTGTCCATGAATCAAATCCCCACCTGTCAATGGTTGTCTTAGATTTTCCCATCGGCATTCAGACATCAACGTAATTCACCGATCACCTTAGCATTTGTTTCCATCGCCTCACAGATGATAACCTGGTTTGTTGACGTTGTTCGACCGGGTAGACTGCGCAGTAGATGAAATTCATCTTGACAGATTCAAGACAAGCATTGAACAGTTTACTAGAACAATAACCTTTCAAACTTTACAATGATAATAACAAAGCTAAAAGTAGACCGATGACACGAACACCGGAAAATTCACTCTTCGTTATATTTACAGCATTCGATGTCAAAACAATAACATAGCGATGCATGCCAGGTTGAAGGTTACGGCGTCAAATTACGGAATCAGAATTGGTATGAGAAATTTCTACCACTCGAAATCTCTTTTGTAAAGTTCTGTCACAGACCAAGTAGTTGAGATGAAGAGAAATTTAAAAACCATATTTTTGAATTTTTATAATCAGTCAATGGTGCTGACATAACAGCATCAGCTAAAATAAGACCGAAGTTCCAAAACTCTCGAAAGAGGTGACAGTTTGTATGTCTGCATGTGTTAGCGCTACTGAGTTGGGTTTGTCTGTGTATCATCGACCTGGTTGACCGTCTATGTGCTATCAAAGTTTGTTCGGTAATCCGCCAGTTTTTTCTGTCCTCAGTGTCTAAGTCCGTTCAATCGTTACCAGCCAGTAGATTTTAAGAAATGTATCTGCTTTCATCTTAAAAGAAGATAGCCACGATGATTGTCGCTCGGTTGATTTCACTGAATTAAAGAATCAACAAGGAAGGTACAAGAAAGGTACTTGCAATTTATCGTGCTGTCTGCTAGTTTAACGTCGTTCGGTACCATTAAGTGTAACTTGTCCTCATGTTTTAATAAAAAACAAAAGAGTGATGCTTTTCTGCGTTCAATCACTCTCAAAAATTAGTTCTCCATTGTTCGTGAGTATTAGGATACTTCTATAAAATCTAAAGTGTATCACTCACGAATAAACATACTTTTATAACATAATATGTGCCTACTTTGAACAGACGTTTGAATATCTGTTGTCTATCGGCAGAAGCCGCACTAAGCATTCACCCTACAGGGCTCTCAAGAGAAGGTTCCAGGTACCAATTACAGATCTGAACTGAGAGCAGTACAATGAACAATTTTTGACTAACCTGAATCCGTTAAATCTTGCCGTTTTTTCCAGGCCAGCTGTGCTTTGATTAGCGTGTCTTTTTGTGGCGTATCCGCTTGATGTCCGGTGAGTAAAGCCAACCGCTCGCTAAGTTGCTGGTTCGCATACAGTTTCAAATCGCGCTCGCTGGCCCACATTTGCGATACGAAGTTGAACTGATTAGAGGGGAAGGATCGATGAAAAGTATCACAAAGGTTTATGATCCAATGGACTAAAATGTGAAAAACTTTACAAACCCGCCAATTAGTGGCTGAATGTGGACCTAACAAAGAAGTTGTAATCAGAAGTTGGTAACAGCGGACCCCTCATGTTTCGCTTTATTATCTGGTACGGATTTTTTTCAAATGTTATAGATGCACTGTCGATTCAAAATTTGTCGATAAGTGTGTTGCTCAGTTCACGCGGATCGATGAATGTTACACAAGAAGCGAAGAGCCAATCAGTTTAGACGATCACAGGGTGAGCATCAGAACGGTTGAAATTGTATATCACCAAACACCGGCAGAAAACGGCTGCAATACACAGAAGAAACTTTTAAACACCAAATTGTATTCTCAGTTTGAATAAAATTAACGACACTTTGAAATCAAATGTTGTCTCTAAAGCGAATCACTGATGCCATCATAAAAGAAGTTTGCTTGAGATAGAGAGAACTAATTGTGCATCGACTAAACAAACAAATCGTCCATGGCCAGGCGAAAACTGATTAAATGAACGAACTGACTCCAAAATTTTGAAACGAATTTCAGCGCAGACATGGAAAACAATTATCATGACACGGAGAGGTGCAACATTTAGGATACGAAAAACGAATGCTGAGTACAGCCGATGATCGGAATCGCTCTATTTTTCCTCTATCCTTCACGATCGAGACACCATTTAAAAATTCTGGTCATGCAAAGCCACGCTGTGTGGACGTATTTCGATGGGCGGTTAGACATTTACTATCTTTCTATTGTCTTATTCACACTGGTGCAAAAACATGCTGCCTGAAAACGACTGTTAACATTAAGTTTTTTACAAACACAATGTCATCAGTGACCGACTATGAAACAGCAGCGGAAAATACTCGATTTTCTCAGTCTTATGAGGTTCTAATTTCTCAGCTGCACGCTTTTTTACTCCAAGTTCTTGACTGAAACTCACGTATCACAGAAGGCAGCTCTCAAAGAAGCGGCGTGTTCATTCAACTGACCGTTTCAGTCTTGCTGGTAAAAAAGCGCACATTTCTTCTCCTGAATTTACGAGGGAATTGGTAATGGTTAAGGAGCATGCTAAACGATTTTGCCGGGATTAGTAAGTATCGGTTCGAAAACTGGCTTAGCGAAGCAGTTCTGTTATGTTGCTCGGTTTCTGATTGCACTACGTGAAAAGGGGCTTGTTTACCTTATTTTCAGCAATCGATCTTAGGATGCCAGTTTGTCAAGAGCGTTTGATGAATGCACCGGGAAATTGCGATGTGTAAGGCTTTGCACAAGAAAATATATTGGAAAATACGAGTTGGAAAAACAGTTAGATCTGTGTTTGGAAATTCGTGGTAGTTCAAGGATCAACGAAGCGATGTTTGTCCATTTTGTGCCAAGTAATTGACCCATAACGGGCTGTGAACCAGACCAGACGGGATGCGTTGTGTACACGGACTTGTAACACAGTGACCGAGCAATAAAAATGGACAGTTTCACGTCTCCGTACAACATATAATGATTGATCTGATCATGCGGGGATGGAAAACGAAGCAAAACCAGACGCACACAAAGACGGAGTCAATACCTCATTTATCACATTTGCCAATTCTTGATATTTATTGCGGATCAGTTTTGTTTGTTCGTAACACAAAGATTTTGCCTTGAATTCCATCTGCTTCAGTTGGTGTATCCGCAACCTGTGGGAGTTCAACAAGGTCGAGGGCAGACGAACAGGCATATGACAGAAAATGACCAGATCGGGCAGAATTGAATTTATCAACGCAAACTCAAAGCTAAAAAATCCTTCACATTTATATGTGTATATACGCATATGAAAGCATATGATTTAAAAGAAAAATTCCGTGCAACTATTTTGACTGCGATCCTAGTCAGGGAATTGAATTTCTGTTCTCTTGTATAAAAATAGCACGCAAATGAGAGGTGGGAATTTCGTGAGAAACACGATTAATTGCATAAGCCAAAGCAAGTCTGAACGAATCTAATGTGGGCCAACAGAAGTAGTCATTACGTAAAGCCATTCAAATAACCAAAACTGGCATAAAAGAAATGCTCAGATCACATACTGTGTTGACCCTACGCGGGCTGCTAAAGATTTGAAACCAATTACAGAAACTAAGATGGCGACTACAGTAGGATTCCGGCATCAGAAACTCGTTCGAATACGATTTCTGCATCATGTTGCATCGATCCATATGTGTGTAATAAAAAAGACATAAATAGAAAACAAACAAAAAACACGAGTTTATCTGAATGGCCAATTTAAATTTGAACAGTAATCACGATTTTCACGAAAAAACAACAAATAAGGATAGGTGAAAGATGTTGTCCACTGTGTCTGATCAATCGAAACCCGTTGCAAAACACTTCTGGGAAAACAGGGATTTCGAGGATATGTTTCGATTTTGGACATCGTAGACGGTGAAATCATACTGTCCAGCTTCACACCGGCTACTACGAAGTGTTATCAAATTAATTTTGATTTAGGTGGGGTCAAACACAGCGCCCTAAGGGTTCTCCTCAGTACATCCACTGTGCACAATCGCATTATCGTGTACACTGTAGTTAATGAATAGATGTGAAAGCATCAACTGATGTTCACGAATTTTCTTCTATTGTTCGTCCACCTTCGGACTAATTGCATGCTAGGAAAATTACGTTTCTTTCCAATGATGATTAAATGAGAAAATGTCAAATGTAGGTGTTTGTTCACATGTTTGTCCGAACTTAAATGGAACCCGAAACCGTTGGATTACGGACTTATTTAGCGTCGACGATGTGCGACGAAAATTCGATAAATCGTTGACATTTTCAAATAAGAATTGTATTATTGCCAACGCTGAATTTATTCAGAATCTTAGTGCGAAAAGAGCTCCAAAGACAAGATTTTACTGGGATTCCATTCGCGCTCCACCCCAGTAGTCACTAACCATTCCAGCGAAGTTGCAATTTTTTCCCCACCTCGATACGGTCATCCCTCGGTCGATTCTCTACCCAATCATTCGCTAGGAGAATGAAAGAGGATGTTGTGACAATGTTCAGTCAGCTGATCAAATACCTGAACAGGTGCTATGCACCAGCATGGTGTGATGACTCGTTTTCTTACTTTTGCGAGCTGTAGTAAGCGATCTAGCTTCAGTCGGGTTCTCGAAGGTCCTGGGTCGAATGTTTTGAAGAAGATTATACGAAGCTGACCAAATAATGGCAAATTTACTCAAGGGAATGTGGGTGAAGAAGCTGAACAACAGAAATTTTCTCACTGTCTTCGAAATGTAGACGAAACCAAAAAGGAATCCTAGTGAGTAGGTAAGCCGACAGGATTTCCGCGTGGCATGAACTCACGTGTTGCGCAAGACGTTCATCTGTTCAACGTTCTCATTCTCTAAGCGAGACTGTACAAACGGAGAGTCAGAAATAATATGGTCTGTCAGTCCACAAGTCAAATACGGAAATATATTAGTTTGGAAATTAAACAGAGGTTTATCGTAGAACCAGACGCCTTTGTGTAGAAATAAGGTTTATCTGAATCGCCGTTTTATATGTTGCTAATAATTGATTTTAGATGTCAAGAAAACCCAATTACCGTCAGAGGTAAGATATTTTGCGTGTTGTATGATCTACGTTTTCCTTGTCATGTTTCTCGAAGTGATTACGAAGAATCCTAAATCCTTCGTCCGGCACTGTCCACTAACAGTAATGATTTTTTGCTAATAGTCAACAAATTGTTTATGACCGCGCAGTCTGCTTTTATCTGCATGTGGAACATTCATCACAACGGTTGTTGGAAACTCACTTATTCTCTACCTGATTGTATAACAAAGCGTCAGTCGCAGGCTCAAACATGCTTCTCTTTCCGTTCCATTCTCAACAGAATGGCACATCTCAAAACTAGGACATCTCACGTTTGGTTCGAATTCTCATAAAGTCGGCCATGCTTCTCAGTGACGTTTTACGACTGTTCACAATATTTTTCCCATCGGCTTTCGCTTCTCAGTTGCAGATGGGTCATTGAATGTATAAGTTACAAGGGAAGTAGAAAGCCTCCGAGAACAAGAGGGTTTCCAAGTAAGATAGGTCTGTTTTGGTCAGAACACAAACTAATATTCAATCTATTGCGATGAAGCATAGAGCGAGGTATTCAGCTCCTAAAATGCAGCTATCTTACGGGGCGAATTTAACCCTCAAGCCAGCAAGTGAAGGGGAATTTTGGAAGCAAGTTTTATGGTTGATTTTGGGGCAGAATAAACCGCGTTAGTAAGCAATTTGTCTCACATTATATTGTCGAACACTGCGCAAGATTTGCCAGCTTTTGAGGACAATGTATTGACGCAGCACCAACAGCTTGACCCGAATACAGACACAGTTAGACTGAGATAAATATCAAAATGTCACGATGATTGCTATATAAAATGTATATGGCATTTGCAAGGCGGGACATTTTTTCCAAAACTCCAGCAAACAAAACAGACGTCTTTTTGGTTAGTATGTGGGGAATCGAAGTTGACAAAACAATCTTATCGTATTCGCGGTCTACATTCGCATACAACACTTGACGGAGATCACAGGAATATAATTGTACAAAATAAAACAACCACAAATGGTAATCATTTGAGCTTACCTTTGCTGCCTGCACCGTGTGACGCAGCGCGCTGTTGCATTCTTCAAGTTTGGTAATTTGGGTGATAGCGTGATCAGAATCTGCCCTGGCACGGTGTCTAATGTCGTATGAAAAACACACAAGTTGTTCAAGACAGTAGCAAGTGTGAGAAAAACGTAGGGCTCTTGTAGCGATTTTAGAACTGATACGATTGCACAGAAACTCATACAAAAAAACGAATACTAAAGTGTGTGCTCGTGATACCTAACCGTTAGTTCATGAGTGTGACGAAAACCCTGAATAATAGCACCGGCTTTCTTGATTTAGTTACCTGGAGCAAACCAAAGTATAGTCATATAATCATACTAATCTCGACCCAAAAGCTTGGTGGATATCGTAGAGTAAACAAAAGAGAGAAGAAGAAGGAAGGCAGAGAATGCTTTAGGTTACTCAACAGTTCACGTCTTGTCATTTCCGAGTCACTCGGGAAATTATGCATGGATTTCATGGGATCATCGTGTCTTTGTAATCACGACTATCGTTTTTTGGTCCGCTGACTTTGATACTGAACTACCTGCCAGTTATTCTACAATAACCAATCTCTAGGTCGTTGTCATTTGGAAAATAAATCATTTTACACACAATTCGGGTCAAATATCAAACTGATTTCCCGAAAACAGGCAGATTGTTTTCCAGTTTGCATTTGAGCCGAGTGTTTTATTTCCGTTGGTTTAACGGATAAAGTGAAAACGCTGTTTACAGTAATACTGTTCATTTAGAAATAACCCATATCTTGCGCATGAGAATACACAACTACGGTAAACAATATACCCAGAGGTGACATTTTAAAAGCACCCTGATTAAGAAGCTAACAGGTGAAAACAATACATAAAAGTAAATTTCTTCATGTGATCTGATTCGGGAGCATGAAAAAATTTGCAGATATTGTTATTTTTTCTTGTGTGTGAATAAAATAAAAACGCTTTTTCCGGAAATCGGTCAAACTAATTCACCGATTCAGCCCGTTGCAAGTAGACAGCCACTCTAAGTAAAACGTACAGTTTTTCCAAAGCATTGCGTGCTTCCTTCATTGGTCCGTTTGACAAATGAGAAATTTCGGCTTGAAGGACACTGATTTCAACGGACGATTGTCGAATGCAACCTTTCTCGTACTCCACGAGACCACGTTGGAAATTTTGCACTAGTTCCAACACCGAAGACGCTTCAAGATACTACAGAAAAAGCAACAGAGGCAAACAAAAACGCTTTCATTTTCGCTTGTCGGACCGCACATTAATTTGCCCGATGCGATCTTTGCCATCATAAAATGAAAAGCACAAGAAGAAGAAGAAGAAGCAATTATATTGGTCTGGGACATTTGGAATCTTCAACGTCCGAGGTCACAATCAATCGGATTCATGATTGTGCGGCAAGACCTAGCCTTCAAAGTAGTAGGCCATAGAAGAACTCACAGACAGTAAAGAAAAATGGTAGAACAGTTGACGTGCTTAGTAAATCACTGTTTTTTTGAAACCGGGAGCAAATCCCTTGTAAAGATTAGGGTGTCCGTACGGCTACGTGATTCCTATCGGAAAGAGATCCTAGTGTATCATGAACTATCACTAAACTCTGGCGAAAATCCTAGGTGAATGAGTGAACCGAAGGCTCTCTGGCGAAGGCAAATGCGGGCAGGATATCATGGTTATGCCTGCTGCATGATGATGAAACATACGTTTATAATCCAGTACTGCATGGCACCCTAATATTTACAACACCATGCTCGACTTAAGGAAATAAATTGTCTCCTTTTGATTATGAATGGGAAACTACAACTTTTTATGTTGTAAACATTTGCACGTAACACCGGGTTCAGCCTGGATGTTCAATGGTGAAACCTGCTATGGATGGGATCAGCCAGTGTGACTGATATGGGATAAAGTAGATCGATAAAAATGGGTAAAAGTAACAGCGTGATTTATCGATTTTTGATGCGAAACCATGAGAAATAAAAGACCCACAGTGCAGACCAGTCACTTCGACAATTGACGGAATAATTACTACTTAATTTATTGCGATGTACGGCTTTCGTAACACAATAGATAATAAAGAACGGCCTAGTTCGGATATGCATCCCAGACGACAATAACAAATGTGGCAGAAAAAGGCAAGTACTTGAATGTCTACCAGAAGAAAAATTTGTGATGTTCCGACTGATTTTCCCTAAACCATTTTCCTGCAGTTGGTGGGCAGAAACACCAAGGTCGATAACTGACAGTGCGTGACCCCTGGGTTTTCAAACCAGTTTAACGCCAGCTTAGGGCACATTATAGCGGCAGATTCCGTGGTCAACAAATCTTAAATTCATCAATAAGTTACTTTAATCGGCGGTAATTCCTAAAAGGCATTATTGTTCCACGAAACAAGAAACAATAAAAATGGGGTGTCCTTTCATTTTACTTTAAACGAAACGAGTGACAAAATTTTAGTGTCAAAAGAACTGATGTCTTTTCCCCGGCCGTAGAACTGGAGCATACATGGTTTGCCTAAATTTCATTGGTTTATTTAAATGAATTTATATCAACACACTTCGATTCGTCATCTACACTAGCCTTCCGGGAGTGCAAGGTAAATGAAGTGCTGTTATCTTCGCCGGACTTTCCTACGTTTCCTCTGGAATCGAGTGAGCATGGATTATAACAGGTTGATTCACTCCTATTATGGTTTTACACAAAAATTGGAAAAAAATCTGAACGAATTCGAATTGTTTTAGATAATCTAACTGGGTGGTGCAAACGTTTGGTGATACCAAGCCGAGCGAGTGGCATAACAGGACACGCAAAATTTGTCATAATCTTGATTACTGATGGCTCATAATTCATATCCAAATATGTCCAACCACACGGGACTGAGTGATATTTACAGAAAAAAAATCAGACCGGGTAATTTCGCTCCGATTACCAGCTTACCATCTGTTAACAAAAGTGAATCATGACGGGAACAAAACTGGTTAAGCTCGAACATACGAAGATGCCAAAATGTGAAGGGTTGGGAATGAACGTGTGGCCAATTTTTGTACAAAGATTACTGAAGGATGCGAGTCATGTTGCATTTGAAGACGAAAAGATTGGAAGTCGGTATTTAAACAGGCGAAGAAAATTTCTGTTTCATGCATCCAATTCATGTGCAACTGCATCACATCTGAAGAGAGAGTTGTAGCTAAAAAAATGACATACGACGAATGTAGCAACTTCATGGCATCTGAATCACAGAAGCAGAGAAGCAATAAACAAACACATTGGGCGGTTGACCGGGATATTTGAACAGGTAAAAGGGATGGCTGGAGTTCATATTGACGGAGGGAGTCTTGGAGCAGTGCCTTGCCAAGTGAAAAATAAGAGACAACTTTCAAGGTGCATTGAAATACTAACAATCTACAGGGATCAAGAGCGGAAAAGCTGGCCGGAAGGTGCGGTCGCTCTTTATTTTTGGATTCAATATAGTCTGCGATCGCACTTTCGCACGTGAAACATTACCGTCAGCCATGCTTAAGAAAAGGAGGCTTCCAGTTTTCATATGAGTATACTGAGAGACTGCTATCCGCCAAAGATCCAAAATACCGATAGTCCGCGACGGATTTTCAACATGAAAGTGAGGCTGTTTCCATAGGTAAGTTTGCTAGGATACGGCTACTTTGCATAAGAATCGTAACCAAAAAAAGACCTGCTTGCACCCCGTGGGATATCCCGATTGGGGATAAGGAGGATCTGTAGATGTACAATGACGTTCTTCGTCTTACTGAGCGAATGCAGGTCTGTTATTCCAGGTGAAATAAGTGAAAGAGAAGCGGAGGTCATTAATAACGTTCCTGGAAGTATTCCTAAGAGACGAACGGAAGACCTTCGTGTCACCGAATCAAATTTTTATTCTGCTTATCTGTTAACAAGGAGGTCATTAGCATTTTGAACGATTCTTTCATATGTCGCGATAAGTTGATTTAATGTGATCACGTTTCAAATGTATATATGTAAGTTAAAAATGTGCCTACTCATCAAATAAACAAATTGTATCATCTCAAGCCATTTGCTGCTGGAAGAATTGCAACAATAACTTTAAGATTAACGAGGTTTTCGTCCTAAATCTCTCGATTTCCTATACGTGACGAATACCACACTGCAATCCCGGACCACCAGGGACCTGTAAGCACTGGATAGTACAAAAGCAAGAGTCCAAAATTCTTTGGAAGGCACATTATAACAAATTTCGAAAAGAACGAGTTGCTGCTCGTTTTCACCCGTAATCCCACATATTCAGGGTATAAGCGTAAACTAAACGGTACAGAGTATTCATAATCCGCAAAATGTGAAACAGCATGCTGAATCTATACAATTACCTAACTGCTTGTGGGGAATTAACCTATGGAATTTCCTTATGTTTATGCTTCGACCACTGTGCAAAAACTTATGAAACCGGTAGTCTTTGTATTCAGTATTTTACTTAATTCCTGTTAGTAATAAGAAAACATGCACGGTAGTCACTGTAAAAGGTAGGGGCCGCTGGAGAGCTGCCGAAGTAGGGCAGTGACCGGAGACGGAGAAACTTAAATTCAGGCTATTAATGCTGCAGTGCTGCAACGGTGGTCGCTGGATATGTATCCTCTATTTGTTCAGTTTATACATTTACTGTATCTAAACAAACTGCGAACATCTTTCCTCATATTGTACTTTTCTGTTTGTGGATCCAAGGGACGACTTGTCAAAATTACGGACAAGCTGACTAGTTAAAAAATATTCCAGTAAAATTTTGTAAACAGTTTCATTCTTTTTATCCAAAAGTAGGGTGTAAGCAACTATGCATTCACCCCGTCCGGCGTATGAACCAACTAAAATCTCAGCTTAGCTTAAGGTTCTTATTGCATTAACGCCATCTGACTGATCTATAACGTACAACCCGGGGAACGTACGAAACATCCCGCTACCGTCAGACGTGAGCAAAGTATATTGTCACCAATTCCGCGAATGAAATCAAAGGTGGCGTTTCACAGAAATAACAGAAGCGACATTGTGGATTTCTTCATTACTGTCCCGATCTTACTAACAGAATCGCTTCCATAGCAGAACCGATTAAACCCAGTAATACAGCGCCGTTAAACCCATTGTGATTAGCACATATTTGAGTCACACTGACCAACTTTTTCCGATTTTAATCTATGGTAATTGTCAGAAATTTCCTGGGAAATGCAAAAAATTTTCTTCTACTCAAACGAGTGGCTAAGTAGAGTGTAAGAGTACAAGTCTGCTATGACTAAATCTCCTAAGAGGTAACTCACTAACATAGATCGACATATGATGACAATCGGGCGTTATCAATAAAACACTTAGCGCAGCTTTCCTGCGGATCTTGTTTGCATCGCGACTAGGAGTGTCAATAGAGTTGAAGAACAAAATTGTTGATTCAGCGGCCAACTCCTGTGCGTATCCACTTGTTTCTGTGGGACAGTGTATTTCGGTTGCACTGCCCGGTTACTGTTGGAACACATCCTTCAACGTCACCCAGTACATGCGAGAACTGGAACAATTATGTCAATGAGTAACAGTGTTTTGGCACCACACTTTAAACAGGATTAAGGCCCTTCTGTAGCTCCGGATATATTCCAGGATCAGCATTCTAGGTTACCAAAGCATCAGTTTGTTAATTCTGCTTACGGAATTACAGCAATAAAACCACGAACAACTTCTGAGAATTGCTCTGTAGTACACAAAAAACAGTTGCACTTGTAAAATACAGTTCTTTAGCGCCCACCATTCCAAACCAAATTAGTGCTGTCTATATGTGTCTCTGTATTTGTCATGCAGTGCCGAATTTTATTTGCTACGTGACACTGTTGAACTACTCTAATAACAAAGATAAGTGAGGACAGTTTTATTCTTAACAGGTGTTGATCTCGGTTTCAGTAGCTTTGAACTGAACGGTTTGATGCTTCAAGGTCAAATGAATTCTCAGCAAAATGTTCCCACGGTTTAGGTGAAACGACTGTTTTGCTGAGCATGAAAAATCGATAATACGATCACGAAAGCACAACCCACTAAAGATAAACGAGAACATCTGTGGAGTAAAGGATCGATCACTAATGAAAGATTAATCTCTAGACACGCGTTATGAAAGAAAAGTGCCGGCATTGTCGGCCATGCCGTAATGACACAATATATTGGACATGTTTTTGAGGGTGGAGTCAGATAAAAAAATGAAAGGCGGAGAAAAATTGAGTATGATAACATTCATGATTTTCGAGTGACCTCCAATCGGATGAACCTGCTTCATTCCAACTGTCGTCCGGTTTAATCTGTGCTTGTACCATAGCTCCTTCTGGCCACACATCCCATCCGAAATCAAACAGTGACCCGCATGACCAGTGAAGCAAAACAAATCGGTCCAATTTTAGGTCATTTATCGATCAAGAATGTTGTCACTGGTAGTCTTCTTCTTGCCATCCTTTTTTAGTAGATCTTATCTTGAAAACTTGTGCACTATACAGTTATACAATAGCATATACGAACTACTAAAATGGACTTGTTCGCCAACATGTGCTATTTTGAAAATGCTAAGATTGATCAATTAAACATTTTATTTCGTGCGTTTGGAAAAACAATAGGGCCTCGTCTTAATCATATCGACTGTTCATTTTCACAGATAGGGCCGTTGCAATCAACGAACAAAGCCATGAAAATTTATCCATAATCGCTTGGAAACTGGTCAACAAATCTAGTTCATTGTTACTCCAGCAGAGATTTTCATTCCTCCAAATAAACGCAAATTACGAGCGCGTAGTCAACTTTTACCAAATGTTTTATAAAAACAAAGTTGAATTTTGGAGAATTGCAACATTTCAAAAACTTACCGACAACAATTTACATTACCTTCTACATGTTCATGGCTTAATTGACAATAGCATCCATCATTCTTCGTGTTTAACATGCGGCGAATTATTCTCTCACGATCACCCTACACACAATTCCTTTGATTAATCCTGTATCAAATGAAAATATCTCTTTTGTCCGCAACTTTGTAGACAAAGCCCATCGAGATATTTGCTCAAGTTTGTATTTAAACAAACCGTGGTCATTGGTTATGCTAAGCTATTGCAAAAGGAGTGTGAATCTGATTCGATCTGGTTCGGACCTTAGCAAGTTGGGTATTTCCTGGTTGTTCATCTTGGCATCACTTTTCCCGTGATTCAATCAACGATAGCTATTGCGTCTGGATATCCCTTTGAGAACAGTCCTAATCGAGCGATAGCCTCACACAGGTTTGGATTGCTGCGGTCTAATAAATAAACGAAACAAGAGGGTGCATTTTACTAATGGTACCCCGAATGACGCTAACTACTGGTGATTCGGGGTTGGAAGCCATCAAAAGTCCCGTGTTTTCTAGCCTGTAAATGTTGATCAAAACCTATGAAATATTTTTTCTCTTTCGCATTTTTTTGTCCCAGTGGTATTGAATGGTGTCTACTGTAGACAATCGCAAAGAACTACCGGTGTCTAATCAAAAGCTTAGTGTAAATCTGGCCCATTTTACTGAAATACACCCTGCTCTTTCGGACCATCACACTCTCTAACTGAGCTGACTTAAGCTAACCACAACAGCATATCTTTGTGTCAAGTATTAATGCGAAATGGGTCACTAACTTCCTTCTTACCTTGCCACTGTCAGCCACGGTTCCGTTTGCACCGTTAGCAGTTGCGTGTAACACGGATCACTGACAATTGCGTTGAACGAATAAGTTGTGGACATCCGATCAGCATGCTAGCAAATATAAATGCTAGCAAAATAGGCGTCTGTCACACGAGACACCTGGTAAATGCAAAATATTTTATCCTCTATGCTTATTCACAGCAGAGTCATGTCTCTAACACTAGGAATGCAAACTAATAGCTAGCTGATCTTGCATTCCAGTAAAACTCGAACAAAATAGATAGAGGGACAGGGTTGGGACATTTGCAAACCAACTGCAGCCTCGCAGATTATTTATCCTCTGTGCACAATAATTAACAAAGCACAATATTTGTGGCTGCATCCAACCCACCCTGACGTGGGAAAACAGATATTAAAAATTTGGGATATTCATCAATCGAATTCATTTTCAAAGGATTCACCGAACAGAAAAATGTTAAAATTCGTTAGAAAAATATCAGAACACTCGTTGAATTTTTGTTTAGTTTCGTTTAAAGTCCTAGTCAGTACTAGACATTCGAACCAAACCCATCCCTACGCGGACGATTGGCGGCTGATGCGGCATTCGAAACTTTGGAGACAACAATATATTGTGCCATGTGACGATAATGCTTCAGCTCGCACATTCTACAAGTGCTTGTGATTAACGCCCATTCGATTACTCTCACTGAGCTGAAGTACCAGTTTGGCAGAAGGGATAGAGGCAGCTTCGTGAAAATACACGTCAAATACTGGTCCTCACAATGATCTGGCCATACGAACTTATTTTAACGTTGTGATCAGCGTGTTTGCAAAGTGGATAGCCATTTTCCCAGCCTAGATTTTCTCACATAAAACATCGAAATGAATGGATTGATTACTAGGTTTCGTTTTTATCATAAGGAAGTCAGTAATTTAACGTTAGACAAAAGTAAAACATCCGAAAGCTTAGAATCACAACTGTTTCGTGGGAAACTCTGTTCAACGGCAATTGTTCGCCGACCTCCGAAAAACGGTCGGACAACAGTGAGGAAGTGAAGGTGTAAAATATGCGAGCTACTACGGGTGCAATCTGGCCGGTTAAAGCAGCAGAATCGCTAAAAAAACACAACATTGAAAATACACTGGTAGACACAATATCCGCTGTATAAGTAACACAATTGCACAGATTTCAAACAAATATCCGGCTTGAGAAGCGCACGGTTCACGAAATAATAGAACTATTGAAATGAGAGGTGTCTTTCCTCCGCAAATACCGATCAACATATTTCAAACCTAACGGAATGAATTAGACGTGGTCTCTTCGGAGATAAGCTCGAACTTGACACTCACGCAAATACAGGTTAGGAAATTCATGTTTGAACAAACGAATGTTCGATAGTTTCTAAATGAAATAGATATAAACAAACGATCGCTTAACTAAGGTGTATTTTTAACTGAGTCATCGTTCATCGCTGGCGCCGAAGCATTCATTAGGAAATAATTGGTTGCACTTGTACTCTAACCTGCGCTCATTAGTAACTGCCGCATTTTACTATGTATTCGCCATTGGATTTAAGCCTAAAGTAAGGGCCTGACGTCACTTGAATTAGTCACATCTTTATTTCCGTTGTAGAACGTTTTGCTTGGACAGAAGTTTGCACAAACCTACGACTCAATAAAAACCATCTTTATTCAGTAAGAATGGCAAACCACAATGAGCCTGCGTTTGTACGTCTTTCCACACCAGAAGGAAAAACGAAAAGGGTAAAATAACGAAAAGAAAGGTCGAAATAATGTCTGAGATACGGAACACAATCACAAAACTAGCGGCAGGCACCAAAATATTTGATTTTTAGCACACGCGGAAAAGAGGTGTGATAGCCTCGAACCGAATAATATCTTAATCTGATGGTTGTGATCGGTCCGCCAGCGTGTCGAAGTCCTACTCACGGGACCGGAAACCATCATGGGACAGATCAGTTTTAATTGAATCAAACAGATGGTTCAGTTGGAATTTGAGCAAGCAAACACGCGTGTGCAATTGTGTTTGAGTGCGCGTGCTTTAGAGTGGAAGGGCATGGATGACATAAGATTGGATTTTGTGCGACTCAGCAAGCTCGCTGCATTGGCAACGCTTAACTCAGACATGTTTATTCTCGTTATCGCGAGTGTGCGGGAGAGCTTGTTTAGACGAGAGGTGAGATGAGTGGGAAAGCGATGTGCATGGAGAGGCAAGGAAGAACACAACGTCTTTGACAGATACGATATCAAACTGAAACTGAAACGGATCAATGCAAGGACAAATAAGTGATCACATCACACGCGCATACTGGCAGATAAGACCGCACAAAAGCCGGTGGTGAGGCACAATGTCACGGAACACTCATTTTAAAACAACCAAGTGTGAAGTGAATGGGTACACAAAGACATGCAGACACAAGTTCGATCAAGACACAAGGCGTGAGGTGTCAATGGGACCTGGGTAGGATTCCGTGTTCAAGGGGCTGGAATCCGTCCTGAAACATGCGACTACGGCCTCGTGATATTCTGTGGACTGAGAAGGATGATACACGTGAGTGGGTTTAGTAGTACGCCTAATCACAACGCTGGTTTCAATATCGCAACTCCATTACGAACAATTAGTTTGTGTACTTACTACCAATTTATCAGGTGACAACGTGTAATGTTCGGACAGTTAACGTCTCTTCTTTTTTTTTATTTCACTTCAGACGTGCAGATATAACGGGAAGGAGGAAGTAATAAACAATGATCATCTGATTTATTGTAAACACCTGATGTCCAGCTTGTCACCCAAGAACGATGAAAAATATCCTACAGCCGTTCGGTCTCTTCTGGTCGTTACAATATGAGCAGAGTTACGCAACAAAACAACGGCCCCATGCTATCTGCGGTTTTAGAATGTAAGCATAGCAGTGGTGGTATGTAAGGAACTTTGTGATAGGCTGGGTAGCGTGATACGAACCGGAACTGGACTCTCATTAGTCAACGTTTTGGGAATATCTGTAACAAGCAGTAACAAAACGGAAGCAAACGTACCTTGTCGTTTGTTTTACTCTCAAAAATGTCTTCCTTTTTCTCGCTGAGATCCGGGTTCATTTGATCGAACTGACTTCGTTGCTTCTGCAATTCTTCTAACTATAAACAAAAAATGCAAAAGCGTTCGTCAAGCTAGAATGTCTGCAAATCCGCTCGCAAAATATGGACAGCAGTATCGTATTCCGAACATGTTAGCAACGTGTACGTACTGATAACCATCGCGAATTACAAGGTAAGCAGACATGATGGCCACTTCTCAGTACTATGTATTCTGTAGCTAAAGCCTCATACATTGTTGAAAGCTTAGGAAGCTATATGTGTGCCGTTTAATTGACTGTCTGGAAAGATTTTCCAAATGCTTCATTCAGCACATGTTTCCCAAGGCTAGCCTAGGAAGCCGTGTAATATTCTTTTATAGGGTTGGGTAAGTTAGCAAAAAGAAAAGAATGTGACGTATTGCTGCTACCAGGCTGGTATCGGGTACGCGGAATATGAAATATGAAGGACGAATTCAAGTCACTGAGTTTTTACTGTGGAATCTAGAAGAATTAGGCAGACCCTAGTCCAAGCGAAGTCTAGACCTCAGTTCCCGCCTCGTGTTTGTTACAGCATTTGGCATCCTTGACTAACCCTCACGAAGCAGCACTCTCCGGGGCTACGACTAGTAAATCGTCTTTCTCTCGGACGGCAACCAGCCTGTTAAATACATGTATCGTTAAGCTCATGAAAGAGGGCCACGAATACATGTTCGAAAGCAAGTTGAACCACTACATGACCAGGTAGTGGCAAGCGCAATGGTTATGTTTCCTGCCCAGATTTTGGTTGTGAGTCCCAGGTAATCGTATTGCATTCTATCCCTGTTCCTCAGGACTGCAAATTGTAAACTTGCTTGTTAATGGAATCAGTAGCTGGAGTCACATGATTAGTGAAAGGTAGGTGCGAGGGCCTCGAACGCTGGAACAACTAGCCATCCAGAGCAAATATGAACAGTGTAAGGAACAATAATACGGATAAGATGGAGATCGACATCAGTCGTGGATTGAATTCCACGCCAGTCAACTGCATTTTGCACAGAAATCGACCTTATTTATGCTTTCATCTAGCACTACTTGGGATTCCTAATGAAGCTAAAAATGGGTTACCTGGTTTCCTGTACGCAACGAGGATATAGAAGAGGAGTAGTTATTCTTTCGACCAGTAAAAGATCAAGCCAATGAACATCAGAGTTACAACTATCCTCTCTTATTTCGAACATCTTGGCAGGTTTTGCCAAGATAACATTCAATTCTCTTTCGGAGGGTTAGGTTACAGCGTCAAAGTTCTTAATGTTTTGCCCCGTAGCTGTGACTTTTTGTCAACTGAGGCGAAAAACCCACTTTTTGGTGGCAATGGTGCGTGAGTAACAATGAGGTCTCCTGTAACTTATAAAATCCGGATAAGTTCCAGTCAAACCAAGTGAACAATTCGGTGGCATCAAATATACATTCGTTTTGCATATTCGTCTGCTGCTATGTCATTGTGACAAATAATGTTCGCAGATAGAAATAGGACAGTTACCAGGCTATGATCTTTAGTCGAGAATCTCACTTCGTCACTGAAGGTAGTGAGTATCTCTGGACAACCTGTTTTGAGAATCGCGAAAAAAAGATTAATTTCATTTGTGGATAGGGTGGACAGTCCCGTTCAGTGGTCTAAGTGCGTTTGGGATTCAAGTGTGCTGTTACTCTTCATCCCCTCAGGTCATTCGAAGCTATTTTCAAGACCGAGTGTGATAATTCGTGTACCCATCTCCTGTAGTAAATGAATGGTTATGAGAGGCTTCGAAAACCAAACAAATGTAGGGAAATCCTTGGATAGTCCGCGGGTATTTTTACCTTCAGATGTCACTTCGATTTCGCAACTTGATGCCTTCCGTACCTCATGCTGTTGATTTTTGCGACATCCCAATCACTGAGCTCGGCATTTCGGAAGCGGATAGTTCGTCACCAAGGCGGGGTGACCAGACTATTGATGACTTTATTTGGAGTGATGTGAACTGTTTTCTATATAGATGTCACTTAAAGATCATGGCTTCTATGAAAACTTCGGAAGTTAGCTACTTATACCAAAAGTAAACCAGAAACCATACATTTACACGGAAGATTCTTGAACCATTCAATGCTTTATCCGTTCCCTTGAAAGCTCGTGAATAAATAAACTATAGACGCCCCCTATCATTATGACGAGTGCTGCGCTGAACTGTACGGTTATCTACATAATTAACCACTCAGTATTCAAACTACGGAAGGTCTGCTAGAAGAAACAAATGTTCGATAGTCGACAGGTCACCGATCCGGTACAACTATGAGGAGATAAACTACTAAATTAAATTGCACATTAGTCCAGACAACCGGCACGCAAAGCTCTCTAGTATCTGATAGATGACTCACTTTGTGTTTCAGGGATTCACGGCAGACAACCATTTTACATAAAAGTTGATCGCATTGTCGCTGATGCGCTGAGCTGACCCGCAATCGCTCAATCTGACAGTTCACATAATCCGGACTGGTCACCTTGACCTCGATTTGAGTTGGCAGCTCGGAAACCGGTGAACTTGGTGGACTAGGAAAACAAATTGTTAGTTTGGGACGGAAAACGATTACAAAATTAACTAAGTCCCTATTTTTGGGTAATTCACGGATGTACAAGGAATAACATACCCGAATATAGTAACCCGCTCAAAATCACACATACCGAATCCATTTCACCGTTCATTTCGGTTTGTGCAATCATTAAACTGAGATGAACATGCTGTGATTTTGGTTGTCATATCTCAACTCCAAATAACAGAGACATAGTAATAAAAAGGTTATTGAACAAAAGGATTAAGGAAAAGTAAAAAATAATTCTGGTGCAAGTGTCACTGACCACAGCTTTCTGCTATATCCACCAACCATCATTTTTTAGGGTCCCGTGGACTGCAGTTCGGTTAATTTTTCTATACTATTCCTCCAAGTGATAGATTTCTGTCTGCGCATAGTGGGTTATAAAGGCTGCTATAGAAAAGTTATTTAGCACAACCACTTTCTACAAGTAATAATTATTGCGTCTTGCATTTTCCCATTTGGACAAAACCATCTTATGCCGTATCGATTGTTGTATTTGCGTGCACATAAGCTGGTTCGAAAGGACAAAGTATTCTTTCGAATAAAACTAATTTTATCAGGGCCAATTAGTGCGGAGTTCCAGGTGCTGCCTAAATTGATCGATAAGGTGCCCGCTGCTGGGCACGTGAATTTCGAAAGCGTAGTCCTTTTTTAATGTGACGAAACCACTATGGATGTGAACGGGTAGCAGGAAATAGTACCTAGAAATCGCCCCTTAATGGCAACCAAATCCAAATGGGTATCGGTGGTGTTTACACACTCCATCCTAATATGTTAACCCGACGAAGATTGTGAAATGACATAATTATTTTGTTTTGTAAGCCACGCTTGAGATAAGTACCTTCCAAGCAATTTCTTTTTATGAAAAGGCCCACAGTAACAAGATCCAGACACATTCAGGCTAACAGAGATGCAAATTCTGACGATAACGTGCACACTCACGCTGATTCTGGAGGCGTTTCCGCCTCGTGCTCTTCGATCGCGTCTAGTGAATGTTTCCCAGGGAGTTTCACATTTGGTGCGGAGCATTGTCCAGGCTGATAGTGAAAGTGAAATCGAAAACACAATGTAAAAGTGAACTAAACAGAAAACTCTATCTGCAAAAATGCTCTGAGGTAATCTTAACTGGAGAACAGCAATAACTGGATGACAGACATGCAATTCTCGAGAAACAAATGGCATGGTCACGAAACTCTCCTAGTAAAACTATCTGTTTGTTGACCTCTAGATGATTCCGCAAATAAACACTTTTCATTTGTGTGATGAACAATTTGCGTTTTTTTTAATTTACGACCCGTTCCAAAGGGTGATACGTCGCAGAATATGGGGTTTCCCTAATGAATAATCGTAATACAGTAATTTTAGTTCTTTTTAGATGACTAGGGTTTGCTAAATTCAAACGGGATGTCCATTAAGTTTGCATTTATTGAAAGGACACTGACCATCCACTGCGATCGACCTGTAAACGGCAACGGGTTTGTCAGGACCTGGGAACTATTCACGTGCGTTCATTAGGCATGGTCAGATGTACATAACTTTCACAAGGAGAACACTCACGTGAGCATGAATATTAGTTCCACTAGATGTAGACAGTTTCGCGACGGGGGACTGGGTCATCCGTAAACTGAGGCGTTTTAGTTGAAACAGAAGATTTTTGGTCCTTTCGTATTCCTTGAACAGCTGATCATTCATGGCGTCCAACTGACTGGTTGATGGAAGAGGTTTGGACTTCTACGTGTGACACGTTGTTTGTTGATGAGAATGAAAGAAGAGTAGGACGGAAAAATAAGTGTGAATATTAGCTGAATGCTACGCGGAATGTGACCTGCTCTAACATGTACTTACCTCTTTTTTCGACAGACGAAGAAAAAGATCAATAGACAAATCGATAGATCAACGATATGTACCAGCTGAACGAACAAATAGTTTGCTGCTGCTATGAGAAGGCAGCCGATGTGTTAGAGTGTCTGATTTCGTTACAAGTACCCTCAGAACCCAGAGCACATTAAGCAGTGGATTTGGGCAAATTTCTAGTCGGTTTCAAAATGAAACCATGGAATTTTCCAAAATATTTGTGATAAAGCAAAGTTGAAACTAATGCTATTGTCCCAATTTCCGGTCCATCAATGACAACAATCTTCAATTCCTGAATTGTAGATCACATTAGCAAGGTGAGTAATCCAAAGTACCATTAAAGATTTTTGATCACGACGAAATAATGGTTCATAAGAAAAGTTTCGTAGCTGCTTGGCTTCTTGAAGTAATGAGATTTCAATATCAAACAGAGAGGTATTTCTGATACTTAGTATCACGAGGTACGGTATAAGAAAAATCGTTGCGGCAAACGAAACAAATGACCCAAAGTTAAATCCGAGAAAAAACCATTATGCAAACCCAGTGATTGTCTTTGGCGTGTTACGATCAGTCCAGTAGTGTAGCCCAGTGACCACCCACGTGGTGGGAGATCAATCCCTAGATGGGCGAACTGGAGAGGAGATAGTGGTAACGACAATTCTGTCACCTTACATTTGATCCAATTTTCTGGAGTGGAACATAAAAACCAGCAACGGAAGAAGCACGACAAACAGGCGGATATCAATAGGAGATCCAACGTAACAAACAGCTTATACAAGAATAGACCAAAGAATGCTACTGCGAGACGCAAATCAGTTGATTCACATAAAAAAATGTGGAGAACAGGGACATTGTTTTGAAGGAATTGAGAAAAGAGAGGTTGTGGAGACCACAGGTGTAAGAGAACGATGAAATCCTAAGAAAATGTGCTCCAGACCAAAGTCTAATAATGCATCTGCTATATTACAGCCAATTTCGGCTCTTGGTGTTTGCATGGTCAGCGGTGCGCGAGAAAGAAGAAAGAATAGAGGATGGCGTCTTCGGCAAAAGAAAAAAAAACAATTTGAAAGTAGTCTACATTAAAAATAAAGAAAGAGATTAGACTCAATTACTGAACCTTGAAGAACATCATTCCTCACATAAAATGGCTGGGACAGAATTCCAACAACTTGTTTGGAGATGGTTCCCCCATGGGCGGGGAGAGCCCAGACCCTGGCAGCTTTGCCCGGGGCCCTTTTGTGCCAAACTCGCTTGAAGATTTTTTAGACGAATTGGCCGAGACGAGGTTTGGTCCTCTGTGGTTGACAAATGTAACTAACCTAAAGTGTAGGATGAGATCCTTTAGATCGCCAGTGGGAACACCAGGTCAGAATCCACACTGGCCGCAGACAACAGTCATGAATAATTTCTAAATGACAGATGTGAACGGAATCGGACTACGGTCCTTGGAGTAAGAAGAATTACCTGGTTTAGAGATAGAAGGAAATAAATCCCGTTTACAAAGCACTGGATGGTTAAAAAATACCTAAAGGCAGATAACAGAGTGTAAAAGAAGGAACAACATAGAAGCACTAAGTTTGGGGGTGATGGACGACATACCGTGTGCACTGGGAGAGCTACAAAGGTTCAAAGAAAGCAGTACCAGACGGTTCTTGTGCACAGGGAAAAATGGGCAAAACCGGGCAAAGAAGAAACTAGTGCATCAATTAAAGTGAACCTGGACACAAACCAGGAAGGAAGAGCTTCGAATTTCCCTTGCGGTTTACAGGTACAAGAGGCAGGGAAGCTACTTGTTCAAGAGAAATTGGAACGACAGAAATTTATGGTAGCCTGCCTTCGATAAGGATAGAAATGACTAGCTATTGGAGATGAATGAGAACATATAGTTGACATTACAATGGAAGAGGTGTCCTTTGGCTGTCTGAAGGATTAACGAGCACTCCTGGCATACGCAAAAAGCTGATCAGACTCCATACTGAAGGATCAGTTTCAGTGCTTCAGACTTGCTGCACGATCGCATAGAAAGAGTGGAGTTCCTTTGGTTTGGAAAAGAGTGGAATAAAAACACTTATTCTTTGGAGAACAATGCCAGTAAATCCAGAGACATAAATGTCCGATGAAAAACAATAGAGATTTCAAGATAACCGCACGAAGTGATTGAAGTGCCAAAATCTATGTCCCGAGGTGATTGGAGCGTCGGGGCACATCAGTTCCACAAGGTAAGAAGTCATACAGTGTTCTGATGAACCAAGTAAATGAAGGATGGATGCGTCTGAGAAGATGGGAGAGACAAATATGATGACAAAAGGAAGTGCATAAGATAGTTTTGTCGGGTATATTTGGCGTAGATCATTGACCACCGCAGAGTTCGGCTTCGTGCCGCAGAACCGATGAGTCAAATAGGTGAAAAAACCACTGACTTCTGACCATTGAAATTACCTAAGACACTGACTTGGCATTTGGGGTATGTCATAAATCAGTGCTCAGTTTTTGAGGTCCAAAATCCAAAGACGGACTAGTCACTACAGTTAACAGAACGATGAAACATATGCAGATAATGTCTAAACGAAAGTTGACGCGGCTTCCCTCCACTTTAGCTGAAGCTGACTTCTGGAATAGTAGCGATTTTATGTTGAAATGGCAGCTGTTTAATGGGAACCACAGTAAAATGGGAGTGAAGTGTAGATTTACGGAACTGGAGATGGGCGATGGCTGATGCCAATAGGATTTGAATTTCATTCAAATAATAGACAAAAGAGGAAAAAGATTAAAGAAACTGATGTAGGAAGACACGGATTCGGTTCAGTCCACGAATGGAAGTAATGATGATGAACTGACAATCGTTAAGAAAACAAGAAATAGGACAACGGCGTTTGAAGTTGAGTTATTTCACGATTCATAATTGAAAGAGGAAACCAGAAACGATAGTTCTGAGACTTCAAGCAGAAAACTCCACGTGGCTCCAGTACGCCGAGTGTGGTAATGAGTCAGGTGACAGCCATTTGCTGCCGTTAATTTGTGCAATATTTGGCAGCAACTGGTCCTCATGCAAGATCCGTGACTCTCAGATATTGATGCTGTGTAATCGTGTCTTTAGCGATGAAATGAAAGAAGGTGTAGAGACAGTATTAAGTCAGCCTAAGCGAAGAAAAAACATGGCGTTCAGGAAGAGGCCTCCGGATGACGGGGCACACGAACTGCTGCATTTGTGAAGACGGATGGCGAATGTGAAACTGTTACGTGGTGTAACAAATCCATAACCATGGCTTTATTACATTTGAAGAAAAAACAATAAATGTAAGGAGGAAGTTCGTAGTGAATATAAATGAAATTATTTAGAGGAAGTCAGGCATGGTTTGGTGCGTGCAACCTCAGGCTGATTGATTCGCACACAGAGTGGGAGGGGCTTTACTGGAACGTTTCTGTTCTTCATAACCACGGAAATGTTAGGAGTGCTGCTTCGAATCAGTCCGTAGTCAAACCGTACACGACTTTAATAAGTCATCAGCTTTCGATCTATTTCTAGAGGCATTGGGATGTGAAATTACCAATCTATAACTTAAATCTACTTAATCGTGTATGCCATGCGTGGAGAAATAAGAGAGTAACAGCGTCTGGGCCGTTAATCGAAAAGGAGTGGCTGTGTGCCGGGTAAAACAAACGGTAATCCGTAAAGTTCAACACTCAACGTCCCGAACAGGGAAAATCAAAACAATTAGATAACAAATGGATGGTAGACATGGGACGAATTTTTCCAAGACTTCTGATCACTAAGCCAGGCGATCAGATCCCCATAAAAATCAACATCCTAAGCTACGACTAACACAAATTTTCAAATCCGTCGACACTGGACGAAATGTCAGGCCCCAAGGAGAAATTGCAACCCATACTGATCACACTGTTCAAATTCGAACCAAAGGCCGTGTTGTTTTGGTGCATTTATTGGATGGTTCTCAAAATACAATTACATCCCATCGTTTCTAATTACAACACGCGCTATACTAGTCCATTTTAGCCTTGGAATTATTCGGGCCAACCTGTCGTCCTCAATCATACCTGCCGGTTTCGTTGCACGTAGGCGTTTCTGTGATCTAACACCTTAATTTCGTTCTCCACGAACATAGGGAAATTTTTCGGTGACATGCAAGCAGCGTTTTGCAAGAACGTAAGAGAAACAATGCATAAAAGACACGTAGTGAAGGATATCAAATGGAATATGGTTTACAGATGAAATAAGGTGACCATTCGCAGTTTAGTTTGCCTGATAATGATGGCTTCAAAAAAAATGACGACCAGTCTAAGAATTGTCTAATGCTGTATTCTGGTATCGGAAACGAAGAATGCAATCCTTTCCTCACCATTGTTAAATATGTATACGTAACAAACACAATATTGCAGATATATACATCAGTTGATGCATGCAAAATCCCAGCATAGCTTAGAGAATTCTCTTACCAGCGGTCCCAGTGTTCCGCATCTGTACTGTTCATATACTTCCGCAAGTTCCTTGTAGCGTCTAGACAAATAGACAGAAAAATTTGACTTGATCTGACCCCAGTGGTGTAGCAAATTATGACAAATTATAGTACAAGTGAACACAAGGAATGAACTTACTCTGAAAGAAAGCTAGCTAGACATACAATGCTGAACCCTTGCCTAGTTACCGAAACCAATTATCTTGGTAGGCCCGAATGGTTCACTCTTTAGATGATATGCTGAAAGTCCCATCCACGAGGCCATTCACGTATGTCTAACATTGGTGATATCCGTGAATAATGATGATGAGACTTTGACACTGAAACTGTCTCACTGCATTACTAGCCGGTGGAACGAAAATCCGGTGACAAAATTATCATGTCAACTTAACGAGTCATTTGATTACGATGGTCACGTGAATATTTATTTCATATTGTTACGTGTATTCTTACAAAACTCGCCCAGACAGCCTTGTAACTGGGAAATCCCCAAACGACCTAATTTCTACTCCACTAAAATATGGCCTTGAAATGTTGTTTATATATTTAAACATTTCGGACTTCAGATGGAACCCTAGAAAGGTAAAACAATCAATCAAACAAGCGTTTCAATAGTTGCAAAGATTTTTGTTAAAGGTAGCTTACTTTTTTGGTTTTCATGAGATTCGAATGGCTGAGCTAGGCCATTTGGTAGCGAGCATTGCATCACTCATCACAGTGGCATCATCACTGTGAATGCAAAGTTGGCGTTTTATGTATTCATATTTTTTTTTAAATAACGTCAGACTAGGACCTATAAGTTCGTAATTTCACTTAGTATCTCATCCTTTGGAATTGACGTTTCGACTTGTGACTGAGAAACCATGTTTGACGTCTCTCAAAAATGATCTTTATCAGCCCATATGACAGTACCTCCGATTTGCTTTAGCGTAATTGTCAGTATTTACGATGAGACGATAGACAATAGAATGCAATGATGGAACCTGGTAAATAATAAATTCGATGGCTGCCAGCTGGGTATTTGTTTCCCCTATCTTCATAAAATACCATCAATGATAACGGAGCGCGAAACCTACAAATAACAGCCACAGTGCTAGTAAGGCAACGTTATTACACTGGTTCTGCAAAATGAACCAAACTTGATCGAATCTAGTGAGACCACAAAATACTAAGCATATGAATAAACATACAGCGATCCTTTCAGACGCGATTATCAGGCATTGTCATGGAAATATGGAGTCGAAGGCCAAAGCAACAAAACTAGAATAAAGACTTTAATCTCCGTAGCACCGTTTATTCTATATGGTCAAACACCTAATTTCACTCATCAACCAATGCGAATCATTAAAATTTCGTGGAAACTGAATTTTCGTTGAGAACAACCGAATCAAAAAACGAAATACCTTCGTTGATCATCCAAGGCTTGGGTCACTTCGGCGCGAGCTCTGTAAGCCTCGACGACTTGATTTTGCAGTTCGACCAGTCGATCTTGAGCACATTCTATCACAATATCGGCAGACAAACACTTTGGGAGGTATGAATGTAGAAGACTGTGTGTCGACTCGGAACTGCGGTCGGGTGATTCTGTCCTCGAATATGCCGAAGACAACTGTGAAGGCCGAACAGTCGATGTTGATGTTTCCGATAGAGGGCTGGACGGCTGTTGACGACTGCCCGGGCCTGCACTTCTTGAACGCAAGCGAGAACCAGCTAATCTTTCAGGGCTTAATGTCCGTGACCGAGGAATGTGATTAAGCTGATCACACCAAGACCCTTTCAGGGTGCGTAGTGATTTGCGACTGTCCGTTATAGCCAGGCCGGCAAATGAGTTCGGTTTCAATGACTTCGAAGGATTTCGTATAGCAGAACGCAAAGATGGACAGGAAACTACAGAATTTGTCTCACCAAAATCATGGCTGGCATTCAGGTCGAAAGACACCAGCAAATTCGTTTTCTTAGTCAACCGAGGAAGGGTTCGACTACGTGTTGAAGGCTTGGAAAAGAACTTCTCCTGGGCAGACTGAAATGAATTGTAAACCAGCCAGCAGATGTGTGTTAGTCAAGATTCTGTTACAACTAATAGTTATGTTCAGCTATCTAAAAACTAAACACTATTTAAGTTATGCAACTAAAATATGAGAATAAGTAATTATTTTTTAAACACAAATGAAAACAGCTACGAATTCTGGTACACTTCGAGCCCATAATGCGATTGTTAACATCAATGTCAAAGTCACAAATGGGAAGATTTCATAAAATAAGCAGAATCCTTAATTTCACAAAGATTTACATAATTCATAATGACGATCCAACAAAATTGGATTGTCATTGATCGCTACGAGATTTCAAAAGATGAATCAGGTTGATCCAACCTCAGAGTCAATGACGAGCAATGAGGCAACATCTTGACCTTTTCGCATGAGACGGCTTCTTTGAAACCGAACAGTCAAACGGGAATATAATGACTATGGGTAGAAGCACGACGAAGTGGTCTACTGGCCTCGTGGATCGGAGCGAAGTTTCAAGTGTCAACTCACTCGGAAAAATGAGTGGAAGAATATCTGGTCTCTGCGACTGCACTTCCACCCGGCTAATTCCCGCTGCCTCGTGTGCAGGTTCTTGTTAGAACTAAAGGCTTTGCTTAAGAACTCCAATCGTTCTCCTGCTTATAGGATGCTTTCTCTATCACCATCTGACCATGAATCTTCCGGAACACCGCAAACACAAAAAATTCCAAACTACATCGACCATCGCTCATGGCAATCAGAGCTGGGCAACTCATTGCTTCAGGGTGTTTAGCTGTAGGTTAGATTCTGCCCAAAGTTCCCGGTCTGGGTTTATTCACTATAGGCCTGTGGGTAACACGTTTGAGTGAAAGTTTCCTGTTAGGTTTACCAGGGATGAGGCGCAATGGCCGCGAAATAACACCCTTTCTACAGGGAACCATTCTAATTTCCGTTCTTCCGATATAGAGAGCAAGCAACATGAAACGAGAAATTACAGATGGCTGGATTTATCTGATGGTAGCATTAGTACCAGCCCAGGAAAAAGTTTAGAGGCATTGATTAAGTCTAGCACTTCACTTTCTTCAGCTGCCTTTATTGTCCGCATTTTAACCTAAAAAGCAGCAAGCTGTGCCAACCGGGACCTTTGAAAATTTCAAAGTAGATGTGTTTTACGTCTTATACAATATCCCACCTCTACGGCCACTGTTCGTAACACACAAAAATCTCAATCTCTCGCTCCACTTTTCGTAAGTCACGTGGTTTGGTTTCCGGTTGCCGTGGTTGTGCTGGCATTAGAATCTTTCTGAGCGCGTTAGCTGAACGTGCTTGATGTGATCCCAGTCAACAGTCTCCTTACACTGGATGGTTCTTTATGCAACAACAGCAACGGATTCAAGCAACATTGTTTATCCGGTGTGCGTGCACCCACTGATTTCAAATCACCTGAGGCTAAAGACGAGTTTAATCGAAAGTTATCTCCAATACTTCGAGATATGCTTTCAACAGAGGTTGTGGTAATTGTCGGTGATCTAACGCCGAACTTGGTTACCTAGAAAAGACAGAACGGCAAATCGGAGGTTGATTTTCTGTCCTAGCCGATTGAATCGAAAACGGAGATCGTTTGTTCAAAGTTTGTTCTGACCACAGGCTGCTTCTAGCGAATACCAATTTTTGTCATGAAATGCGATATCAATCTACCGGGTGCCGTCTACCGTCTCCACAGCGTAGGGTATACATTGATCACGCTGTGATCGGTCAGCGGCAGCATGGATAAATGGAAGATTGTCGAACATTCTCGTCTACACCCGTGGGCTCATGCTTACGTCCATGTCCATCTTCGTTTGTGTCCATTATGTTGTCACGTCAGCAAAAAAATCACGCGCTATGCACATCTGCTTCAAACGATAATCGCCGACTTCAATTCCCATTTGAACTTTCAACGCGGTTGTCGCCTCAACGAAGTGCTGAGGATCCGAGCAGACAATGGAAGGAAATCAAAAAAAATTCTATTTCGCGATAACTGCTACGCAGGACTTTGTTCCATGAATGTATCACAAATGCGGATATGCTTGACTTTAGGTGCACTGGTGGAAGCTCGCAGATCCGTCAAACCGGATGCCACATACAATGAGGCGTGTAAACCCATAAAACGTAAGCTGACCAGGAGCTTGATAAATGGCGACGGGCAGTGATGGATAGAGAAATGTAGATGAATAGAAAAGGCTGCAGCCATCGGAAACAGTCTCAACCTTTTCCGAGTGCTTAGGGATACTGGCCGACAGAAGCTGAGCTTAAGCGAGGTGACTGAAGTATCAGACGGATGACTGACTCACTCTGGGGAACATCGGCTGGAGCGTTAGGCAGAACAACTTAGAGAGCAGCTTAGCTGGCCGATCACAATAGTGGTCTGCAATTGAGCCCATGCGGGTAGATCCTAATCATCCATCCGAAATGGAGGTGATGAGGGAGACAGGTTTTTCCGAAAAGTCACAAGGTAGCCGGACCGGAAGGACTGTCGTCGTACTTATTGAAGGACGGTTCCAACTAGTAACATCAGCGTTAGCCAAACTATTAAGATCAATCTGGGCAAGAGAAGAGGTTCCCAAGGGCTGGTGTGAATCCGTGATTGTGACGATTTACAAGAAAGAAGATAGGTCTTCATGTGAAGACCACATTGCATCCAAGCTGCACCCGGGCATTATCTTCCGCGGATTTTCTAGTACTCCAGAAAGGTTATTGCGTGAAAATCAAGCCGATTTCATTCCTGGTCGGATTTGCACCGATCACGTTTTCCGTTTGCCACAGAAATTAAAGCAGAGGCATGTATTCTGTAGACCCACCGTCCAACTCAGTCAATCGTGCAATTCCGTGGCGTTGCTTCTCAATGAAGGATGCTCCAAATAAATTCGTTTCACTTATTCAGTCTTCGTTTCCGAACAGCCGAAGCCGAGTCCGAGCTTACGATGCTGCTTCACCCGAACTCACAACGAGAAGTTATTACTAAGATGATTGTGAAGATAACCCCCTCCTCATGTGAGAATAGTGGCATTGACATTTGCTCAGACAGAAAACAGTCTACCTTATAATAGGGGAAGGACATCGGGACACCATGTGAAAATTCAACAAAATTGCAAGTTCTTCTCGACCATCTGAACATCACAGTAATTCTATTTGAAATACGCTTTCTGTTTCCTAAATTTAACATACTGTTGCAGGTCTGGTCTAACTGTAAACCAAACTTGTTCTTGCATGGGAAGTGGCAGATACACTTAGTTACTTGGTGGCCATTATTATCGGATAACGTAAATTTGAGTGTGCATAAGGCTTGATTGGCATCCAAGAACTTTAGGTACATGCGGCGTCTGCGCGACTTCGGGTTATCGATTATTGAAGTCGGTCCTGCTATACAGCTCGAATTCATGGTATTCAAGAGCAGAAGATTCGTGAAGGCTTTTGGTGTTTGAACGCCTTTGACTGGTATTATTTGTGGGATATTGTAAGACAGAACTTTGTCAGTAAATCAAAGACTAGTCCTAAGTTACAGAACCCCAAGTTTCAATCCTTAGTACAGATGATGAACATAAACAGGTTATGTTGGTTGGGTCATGTGTTGAATGTGGTCACTGAACAGCTGCCTCGCGATACACTGTCGTCCGAGAAAGGTAGTGGTTGGAAGTTGGTTCGAGGTGGTCGCTCGAGGATTTGGCCAAAAGATCTGAAATCTTAACCGGTGGTCTGGCAAGTATAGGTCCAATTAGTTTACCGGGTTGAAGTCCACGAGATTTTCATTAGCATCAGGTTATATGGCTCGGTGTCGCAGTGAGTGGTTTTATTGCATTTGAAATCTATCCTCTCTTATGTAGCTCTTCAAGTTTTTTTTGCAGTCGACCTTTCACTGTTTCTCGTCCACTGTTTTTTGAGTGGACGGTGTTGTATGGGCCACATTGGCTCATTTGCGTTTGATAACCAGTTTTGGTCTGAATCAAAACGTCACAACAAACATCGTAACTCAGTGTACGCCTTCAGACGTTTTTTGCAACATGCAGCCTGAGCTGCAGATATACTCACTTATGAATTATACATTATATTTATATTTCAGAGGTTAGAATGCATACACTGAGTTATAACATGTACTGCGACGTTTCGATCCAAACTAGGACTCGTTATCAAACGTGAATGATCGCTCATTTACGTTTGACTCGAAACGTCACAATAAACGTTATAACTCAGTGTACGCCTTCTAACCTCTAAAATATGCAGCCTAAGCTGAGGATATTTTCACTCATATATATATATATATATATATACAAATATATGTATATGTATATAGACATCGCTGGGTCTTCAGTATTCATGAATAACTATCATCTGAAAAAAACAACGGTGATGATATCTCCATTCTACCAAGATTCACAGAGTACGTTAATCAAAGATAACATCATAGACTTGCCTTCATTCTCCTCAGCAAACTGATCTCGATGTTTACGGACGGGCACAGTGAATTTAGATCCGTAGGATAGTCTTAGGAAGCACTAATTAACTATGTCCCTCAGGTTCCTCAACCCAGGAGTTAGCTCTGATTTACAGTCTTTCCCCTTGTGCGCTAAAAAAACATTTGTTCCATGTTCACTCTGCAAACTAACGATCAAGGTCAAAGTATTTAACGCACCGCGCTCCAAATTAGGTGGGAAAACTTTGTTTTCTTCCAATTCTCAAGTAGTCGGATTAGTTTTCACTTGCATTTTATAGTCCACATTCAGTGGCGCGATGCGAATTTGTTTTGATTGAGATGTAAACGTTCACTCCAACAAAATCCAGACGTTTGGTAATGCAAACCCAATTATGAATTATTAACATCTCAACGAAAATTGAAATTTTAAAGACCTTCTGAGTGGGTTAGACGCGACTGTCTACATGAGGGTCGGTTTAAGCAAGCAACATTACAGCCAAATTGGAACTTCCGAATAGGATAAAATGCTAACAGTTCCTGATTAATGTTCTTTTCAACATGTTTCTTAGTTCGTAAGAATTCTTTCATTCAGATGATGGAATAATCCGTCGTTCTAAGAAGAGAACGTTACCGGTACCAATTTTGGGCAAGACTAGATAGGAATGAAACTTCATTTCAAGTGGTTGAGTGCAATCTCAAGCGACGGAAATTCCCCCAGTAATGAGAACCCTGGACAGAGTGATCAGCAGCTATACAGTAACGGGTCCACCGAACTTTTATCACAAGTCCACCTGTCGTGCACACGCGACAATCGGAATAAAAACTGTTTGTTTACTCTAATTCTAATTATGTTTTCTTAGCCTGGTGCAATTTCAGGTAATTTTGCCAAAAACGGTTGTTTTCACACCAGAAATCTACAATGGCTTTGCAAAAGTGCACTTCAAAAGGCGTTGTTTCGAATTTGATGGACTGGCTCGCCCGTAGCCTAAAGACCGAATAGCGTGGTCACATGTTCAATCAATTTTATCCGGAATAAAAACAGCAAACAGATGAACTGACTTTTTCATTGTGAAGAAAGTTTTCTTCCGGGACACTATAATCGCTTTGTACATTAGTGTGCGCGAAATCTGGTGTTTAAAAATTGTGAATGTCTGTGAGTGGCCCCAGATCGTCAATAGGTAGCATTGTTAGTAGAAATCAACGGATTGGGTTCAAAAAAATGTGCACTATATTTCCGATGATCAGCGAGAGCATGGGCTTTGTATGGGAGTGAATGTATTTCCACTAAGAATACAAATGATTACATGGAAGCGGGCAATTATAACAGATGATTGCTATCTGTTGGCCATTTGTAGTTCGCGTGGAAGAAGACAATATTTTCAATATTCGGACAGCTCCTTTTACCATATAATATGAATCCTGATGTGTTCTCGGCTGATCATTCTTCCACAGAATACAATATTGGTATACATGCGAGATTTTGACAGAAAACGTACGCAGAACAGCGGTTTTTCCCAATATCAGTCATTCTCTAATAACTACGAATGGTGTGCGTTCACCAGTAATGTTGTGTCCTGATGTACCCAACGTAGATTTTTTTTAATACTCCTCCGCTCTTCTCAGTCCCAATTTGTACGATGCTCATAAAAAGCACAATGCGCTGTTTTATCACTGCCCCCTGGCACACTCCAATTTCAGGTAGAGTCAGTTTTATTCTAGAAGGTGCTTTCGACTGATAACGTTGTAAATCAACCTCGTCGGAACTAGCCTGTTCATGGGTTCTTATTCACCACGCACATCGTTTGTCTGCGTTTGAAAATAGTTTCACTTGTAAAACGCAAATTTGTTACTTTGAGGCGGTTTCGTCATTTGCAGTGTCAGATCAGAATGATGCTAGAGGTGAATCAAGAAAAATGAGGCACCGATTGATGTGTCGTCCGGAAATATGTGCGAACCAAAAGCGGATATTGTTGGAATTCCCAATGAGCTGAAGTATCGGTTATCGGAGACAACCGAAATGTTGGCTTATTTTTCCCCAAAATACATGCTTTCAAATGGGGAAATGGATGGTGCTGAGGGGACTCAAAGCCACGCTATTCACATCAGTATGCTATATTATGGATCTCTCGGCCACAATCGGACAGCCGTAAACACGATAGAGCCATGCTCGTAAATGAAGCCGAGTACAAAGGTTTGGGCAAAGAAATAATGATCCCCAAGTTGCAAATCTGAGAGAGCCTGGGTGGCCTAAAATCATCGACCTTTTGTAGCACCAAAGTTGGTTGCATAATCACCGACGAATCCTTAGCCGATCCGAAAACTGCACGTCAAACAATGCACTGAGGCAGGAGACAGATTGAAAGTGAATTTACGACAACTGTTCGGGATTGAATTTCATAGTACCAGTTTCATCTCCGAAGTAAACAACAACTTTTACAGTCCAAATCACTAAACCACTGACATAAATTACTAGCAAACTGGAGCTGACTGACCGGAAAACTCTGTAAACATACCTGATTGCTAGTCTGTGAGTTTGGACTGCCAGGAGGTTTCCATTGGGGACGGGCGAATTTGAATCTATCGGATTTCGAGCGCTTCATGCCTCGAATGTCCAAATCCAACAGTGAGGGTCTTGTGCGGGGATTGATATCTCCTATCACCGACGTGAATGGAGTATTACCGTGCCGAGTGAATCGCGCTGAGTTGCTGCGACCGAGAGAGTTTGGTTTGGTCAAACTAACACGACGATAATCCAGGCCATTTGTGTGTGGTCTGTGACCAAGTGTATATATGTATACATCCATGCGTGAGGGTGCGCACGTAGGTGGGATTGAATGAGAAGGAAGGTGTGAGAGGAAGGCAAGCAATGTGTCGCTGTTAGTGAGCCAAACAGGGGAAATGTATTAAAAAGCAATAGTGGAATGGGATCGCCCATGTTTTCGTTAAGGTGGGAAGAAATTTTCTCTTGGACTATATTAGAGCTACTCCACTGGTAAGATTCACTGCTTCCGAAAGTCTAAATTGGATTCAGTTTCTACATTAGTTGGTGATATGTTCGCAGGAAATTGTAAAAATTACACATTTCTTCGAAAATGTTTATTTCCAAGATAGTGGTTCTCGCTGCGAAACAAATTACTTCACTACAATTTTTCGTATTCATGTCATTGAAACCTAAAATCTGGAGGATGCTGCTCTGCAAAAGGATATAGGTATTATTATATGGACTGGTATAGGCTAGTCTCGGAATTCCATTATACGGTGAAGAATTTTCTATCCAGATACGGTTATTCTCGTTAAGTTGGAGGTTATACAATAGGTCCACCAAAAATGTTTGGGCTTCCCAGTTCCTGGATGGAAGTGGGGTGTAAGCAAGTACCGCCGATGCGTTTAAAGTATGAATCCCTCCGTCGCAGACTATTTTTCCATCTAGCGAGTTCTTTATGGCCCAAAGCTTCTTTCATGAATGTCGCACTCGCTTTGTAATAAGTAATGAGAATAATAGTCTTTTACCGGCGGGATCGATAGAGAACAAGTGCTAATAAAACGTCAGCGAAGTTAGTTTTTTGGGGTGCATCCTACACCGGTGATTTCAATGTTTGCATTCGAGATTCGTACTGCTCCGAGTAATTCAGCACGGAAATCCAATGCTCCGAAGCTGCACTGTACAGATTTCTAGTCTAAAGAGCCAATATGCAATGCGCTTCTCATGGGATTTAACATAATCAACTTGGTAAGGTGTTTGTTGCCAAAGTGAACATACTATCAGGAGTAGAAATTTACCCTATCGATGAACACTCGATGCAATCAAACAATCTTTCGGTAGATCGTTAACCACGAAATTAGGCCACAAATAAGTTGAAAAACAGCTGCGGTATGAGAGCTGCGCGAATCAATGGCTTTCAGTCGTAAATTCATTAACAAGGGAAATATGAACACATCTAATATGAAGCAGGTTTGCCTTTTTAAGGAATTGCTATCAAGGAAATCGACCTGGCTGCAAATCCTGCTGGTAACCGGCTAGAATAGACAACTGACACCATAACAGTCGCGCAACAAGAATATTCTGCGGCTGGCTTGATGTTTACAAACTGCTCAACTGCCGACCGTTACATAAAACATAGCGATGCATTCTGGGATTTTGTAGAGCCTGGCACTATCTGTGTAAGCTGAATGAATAGTCTGTCTCTCTGTATTCTGGTAATAACAAGTCTGATCAAATCTTCGCATGCGATTATTACTGCAAGTCATTGGTAATTAATCTTCAGAGGGTTTTTCTCTGTGGTCAGTCTAATTTTTCCGGTGTTTAGTGAACTTGCTAACCAGGACTGTTGACGATTACACCTGAATTCTCGATCGGAAAGAAGTGTTGTGTAATTATTATTTTACCAAATACAATTTATGACCGGAGGAAAACAGAACCTGGACATTGTCAGCGAGTAACCCACTGGTTACTAGCAAAATTACTTGGAACAGGCTGTTACGCTTGATGTGCAGAAAATAGGCTTTGCTTGCACAGTGTGACTATTTCCACTATTATTACGGCAAAAGCGTATTCTGTTACTCAGTAGGTTCTAAGCTCTGGAAGTAATTTATATCAACCGATTAGAAAATATAATCAAAACCTTGTGGCATTGAAAAAAGTTGTTCTACTTCAATTACAGATAGAATTAGCGCTAGCGAACCTGAGAAAAGTTATACTTTGTGGTCTGAATTTTTCGAAATCAAGAAATTTCGTGCAGAATTAGTGTGATTCAGAGGAAACTGAAACTTAAGTGTCGACGCAGGTAGACACAGTCCCGGAATGGGCGATGAGGAAATCTTCAATGAGTTTCAGTCTGACGCAATGTTTTTCGGGAAGAAATCGAGCTCACTCTCCCGGGTGGTAGCTTGCTTGCACCTCCTCACTTCTTTCATTCATCAATGGATCAGTTGGGATGGCCAACAGTTTATTTTCTCGCCATATGTTATTTCATTCCTTATGTGACAATCACTGATAAACAAGAGAACTAAAACACTTTTTGATAAAGTAAACACAAAACTCATAATTGGAGAAATTAAAACGCAAAAAAGGTTTGAAGAGGAGAACGTAAGAATACCAAATAGACCTGGGAGTTTTTGCTTGGTGCTTACCTGGATGGCATTTGTAGAAACACACTTTGCGGAACTAATCTATTTTGGACCAATTCAGAGCTAGATTTTGTTCGTATCAATCGATAGGCAGAACAAATCAATTAGAATTCCACATACCAATGCGCTGAGATTAGCTGACAGAATACCGTGTATGTCACGAGAAGTTTCCTCTAAAGGTGGCAAAGATTTTTGGTGCAAATAATACATGCTGCAGGTGCTCCTTATAAAAAAATCAGCTATTTGTTCATATTCAGTTAACTGATGTGAGTAGTGCAGTGTTTCTTTCTGTATCAGGTTATCTGGATTGGCTTGGCAGTAGCCACGATTACCTGCCTATCAACGCTAAAGTTCTAATTTCGAAACTTATAGTTGCAATGCATGTTCATGATGAACAGTGTGAGCGAGTGAACTCCAACTTTAATAAAACATGGTAACATCTTGGTAAATGAAGCCAAATCAGTGACCACTTGCAGATCTACTGCAGTCTGAAAGCAAACAGGTAGCACAAACATCGTTTTGGGCAACGAAAAAGGTTTCAGATTGACGCACGTTGTGTGCGTTACCGTTCTCCAAAACATTCAGAGGTTGAACTCCCATTCCGACCAGGCTGGCATTCCTGCTCCGTTCTGTGCGATAGCTAAAATAGCATGAACCAGTCATTTTTGATCCCCCGTACTCCGCGATAATCTGAATTCCTCGACTGACAGTTTGAATCGTCCCGTTAACTTGACTTCTGTTGTTAATTTGACCATTTGCCTATGATGTGCCTGCACAAGTCATCAACTCATCTTCTCCGTCCGTTGCAACTGCATATTTCCCAACACTAGGATTCTATGCCGTGACCTGTTACTCTGTAGTCAATAATGAAAGGACCGTATGAAGTTAAAAGGGCTACGCAGATGCAACCAAACAACCAGCGATCGGCTACCAGACAAACGGAACGACTACCTAGCATTAGGTAACGAACGACTTTGACCGAGCAGGATAGAAGACTAACCAACAAAAATAGGTGGGAACGGGAGAATGGCATGCGAAACTACTGCAGTCAACAGCATTTATGCTAGTACGTCTACACATCAGACCATCCTCCTATAAGAAGTGTTTTTGATTAATGAATGAAATTTCACGCCGACAGATATTTGGAGTAATTGACAGAACAGCTAGGGAAAGGAGTATTTCTATGACAGCACGTGGCTAAACTCCCGTGTCGACAGATGGGATTGTTAGCCGATTTAGGTCACTCCGGTTCCAGCTGGGAAGTGTGCATATCATGGAGAACAAACCTGTCCCGCAAGAAAACAGCAGGTATGTTCTAGTCTTGTAAAGCTATTCTTTGATGTCATTCAAGATGGCGGCGTTGCAATTTCCTAATGCGATGACGATTAAAGGCTGACATTTGTGAGCAGCAAAAACCATATTCGGGTATACTCGAGCAGTCTTATTTGGGCCCGAATACCAGTGTCATTCAACAACCATGAAATGGACTGCTTATACAAACTGACCACAAAGGGGAGTAATGAAATCGTTTGCTTGAAGAAAAACTGAGACTAGGATAATTCGGCAGTTTTCCTGTGCGCTGGCCAATCGAGGATTAGTGTGTTCATTCATCAGCCACCCTTCTAGTCATTCCAGCAGGATTTCACGTAGAGTTTCTGTCGAAGGAAAGATGTTAGCCGTGCTCGTTCGTCACCGCAGGAACAAAATTCAGGTGTCCTTTATCACCATGAAGAGCACAAGGATCAGTGGTATACAGAAGTATCGTTACAATCCTGAGTCCCTATTAATTCCCTTAAAGCATCGTTGCCACCAGGGGAGGTCAGCATAGTTACGGAGGCAGTTAATCGGTCTATTTAAGGCGTTCAGAGCCAGTAAATAGTTCAAACATGCAGTCCATGGTTGTGTGCCAAAACAGTTAGAACCAGCAAACCGATAGCGGATTACGACGAGATGTGACTGTGCCGTTAACGAGAGTGACTGGAAAGACGAACGTGTTTGTGGAGGAGGGTACAGGCGTTGGGGAAACAAATTCTGCTGTCGAATAAAGATTGTAGTCCGTCAGATGCAACGTGAAATATTGCTGGTGTTTTTTCTCTTCACTACTTAGTGGACGTCGATGTGGTGCAGCGGACCTCGACGCAGAAAAGCTTGGATTGTACCACATCCCAGTTCACGCTGTGGATAAGTTCAGTTTTTGGTTAATGGTTTTAGACTGTTTTCAGGAATGCATCTGTCTGCTGGTGTAAAGCTATCACCAACAAATTGCCAAATACACTGGCAATATTAGTTTTACTTTTTCCCCATTGTCGACTAGTTATGAACACATCTAGATGTGAGATTTCGGCCTACCTCTTGAGTACAGCGTCACCGAATTCTGGAGCAATAAACCAATGTGATTGTATCTAACAGTGCGCTTATAGAGTAAACAAAAACGATTTACCTCAGGAATGGTTCTGTTCGAATTCGACAATTTGGAGAGTGTCTACCTGGAAAGAAGACAAAGAGAAACAGAAAATATCCAGTGAAAGTCGTGCGGAACTCGCAAAGCACACAGACTTATAATCAATTATCACTACATATCAGTTTGGAAATAAGTAACAGTTTGCACAATACTTGAAAAATGATGGAATCCAAGTTTATCTCAATTTCATACACGAGAAAGTAAGGTCACTACCTGGGATGCAATATTTTCAGTCGTGGAAAGCGAATAAACAACTGGTGGGAAAAATATACAAATCAAACGTCACTGCACAGAAACAACATTTAACGTTTCTCCCATTTCGTTTTCCCCCAAAACCTACACTTTATTCGGGATAAACCGGAGTACTGCGGAAACAACTTTTGAATGACACAACAAGTAATGCCAAAACCTGTGTTTACATAAAGAAATGGGACCTGATAGGCCTTACACGGCAGCACCAGATGAGACAGTCTCGCTGAATGTATGTGTGTGCATGCTGTGTGCACCAGCATGTTTGTGTATACTATGGGACCATCTGTTGGTCGTTTGTCTACTTTGGAAAGAAGAGAAGAATACTCTGTTTTAGAGGGCTTAGATACAGCACGTGAATTGTCAGATGCCATTTTATCACTTCAGTTCGATATCCTATCAGCGCTAATTGCAAACAAACGTGACGTGCTGACAAGAAGCGAGCCCAGACGAAAAACTGCCATTTTCCAAATTCAAAGGTGAAGCGACTAGCGGTGCTGGAATGAATGTCCAGGGATTATTGGACTTTACTTTCACACAAAAATATACGCAGTGGCAAACGTTTACGCAGACAAAACTTAATGGAAGAGTAATCTGCTAAGCAATCAGCAAAAAATTGGTCAAATTTATCACTTTTTTGGTGCACATGCCCTTTGACTGGCTGTGTTACATTTCTGTTATCGTTATTTCGTTGAATTCTTGTCGGATATTTGGTTCCATTATGGTCTCTGTTCGTTGTTACAATCGATTGGAATTATTGCTGTTTAAAAACCGTATTGTTTCTCAACATGGACCGGGATCACACATTGCTGAACCTCAAAGGTCTTATCCATCAAAAAGAAGCACTCGTGCTAGCTGACAGGCAGATCTTAAATGCACCCTTCCAGCCAACATGTCCATTCCGGCATTGTTGAGTACCAACATTCGCTCTCTGTTTACGGAAATGTCGGATCTGTCCCTAGCACCTCAATCACCGATCCATGTTCATACTTGTGTCATCTGCATATACGAATCGTGGCTGAACCCGGATATCACCGATCCACTCGTGTCGATAGACAGCTTCATACTCCATCGGCAGGACAGTTTCGGACAAGAAGACTGGAGGTGGTGTGGCAACATACATAAATTCCTTCTAGTTTGGCAGTTCTGAAGTTGTTTATACGTACTTGCTTAAACGGAGTTGACTGCCTCATAACATAGTGTCATCTTAGGTTTTCTCGCCATACCGGTACTATCGTAACGAATTTATACATTGCCCCTTTTCGCTCGCAGCTTTTTGCGAAGTTTTGCTAGCATTTATTGTTCCTCTTCTTCAGAATGGCCTGCATATTATTGTGGGTGATTTCAATCATACGTCTACCCTACTACCGACCGCGTTTGATTTGACTGACCGTTGCGCTTCTCCCATCAGAGGCGGCTCCATTTTTCGGGGTAGGGTTATTACCAACCACCCTGATTTATTCCCCCTGAAACTGCGTGCTCCAATTTCAAGTAGTGATCATTGTCTGCTTTTGTTAAGGCCCAAGATATACTCTAGGTCAGCTTTCCATTTCCTCAGGCAAACAAATCAAATCCGAGTTCGCCTCCGTAACTTTTCAAACAACAACCTTATTCTTCTTCAGAAATCNCTTTCACTCGCGTCCGCCTGTTTCTCTTTTGAACCCATGCTCAATGACAATGTCAAACTTTTCACAGAGACGACCAACGCAATCTTTGATATCTGATGTCCTTTAGAAACGCTGTTCGTCTCAAATGGACGTATCTCCACCCAGAAACTGAAATCTCTAAGACGACGTAACAAGCACTTCTACAAATTCCGTAATAACTCAAGCCTGCGGTATACTTCCACCCTAATAAAAGCTGAAATCAAACGCATCCATACTACACTCGCCAGACAACCCTTGAGTGATAACAATCGATGACTGTGGCGAGGCATTCGACTGTTGTGGGCGAAGGAAATGAAAGATGCGAAATCTCCTGCGGATGTTGACGGTATAAACCATGTTTTCATCCATCGTTCCACTTATACCCCGGTCATATTTGGACAGAGTGATGATACGGCAGTTACCAATTTTTCTAGGGAAGAGGTACTCGACCTTCCTCGCACCAATAAAATTATCACAGGGATTGGTCGTGACAGTCTGTTTTCAGCTCTTTTAAGGGATGATACTGCGGCACTGATTAACTCATCATCAAGTTCGTTTTCTATCCCCGACGAACATTTCAATCCCAAAATCTACCAGTTCTACTGCTTTAGCAAAACACTTTCGCCCCGTCGCCTTAACATCTTATGGTCTTAAACTGACCGAGCGTGCTATACTTAAGCGCCTGTGTTCTTCCATGCATCCTCCTGACCACCGTTTTCAGTCTGCCTATAAATCTAACAGGTCCACTATAGACGCTGTCGCCTCCCTCACTCACCACATTTGTAAGTGCTCAAATGCATCAATGAAATCTGTGTGTTGAGCCTTTCTAAACTATTCGACGGCACTCAATTCGGTCCTATGGTCTCTTCCACTTCACAAACTGCAAACATTTGGCTGTCCAACGCCTTTATTAGCATGGCTGTCTGATTGCTTTACTAACCAAACCCAGTGCACACGAATGGACGGTAAAACTTCAAAACCGTTGATTAACAACTCTGAAGTGCTTCAGGGTGCTGTTCTATCACCGTAGCTCTTCGCTACTTACATCAGCGACTTATCTACCAGCTTCCATTTCCATCCTATTAAGTATGTTGATGTTGCTCTCTCTCAGTCCGTTTCGAACAACGATGATTTTCAAAGTTTTCCAACAACCGATCTTCTGTTTACGATTGTTCTGCACGAGCTGGTTTAAATCTCAACACATCTAAATGTTTCGAATGTCTGTTCTCACTCTCTATCTCGGTCAGCCTACCCATCCGAAACATCTTCGGTCAACTCGAAAACTCTTACCAGGGTTGATTCTGTGAAATATCTAGGAATTACCATTGACGTAAATTTGAAGTGTACTTTTCATATTTCCACGTGTGTAAAGAATCCTTGAAGGTTGTCATTTTAAATCAGGAAGCTTCGGCCCTACGATGTGAAACAAAGATTTGTATACCAGTGTGTTTCTCCAACCCTTCTTTACTGTTCTCCTATTAATTTTCCAGGTCTACTCAGAAAAGACTTTAAAATTCTTCACCGGGGACTATCAATTATTAGCCGTGTCTTTCATACCACTAACTGAGTTGTTCTTCAATCTGTGTGATTAGCACTTAACAGTATGTGAGAAATTTGCTCACAAAATTCTTTCAGATCCCACGCATCCTCTGCACAGCGATCTTTCAAAGTGCCGTTCTCATATTTCTACACGATCCACTTTCGTTTCATACTCCCTAGAATCAATATCTATAGGAACTCTACTGTCCCATATTCAGCAGGAATTTTGACAATCCGTGACCGTTTTAGCTGATTTCCTGAGCAACCTATCACGATGTGCTCTGACTATTCCTCGTTGAGTGTTTTTACATTTTTCAACGGTGATGAGTGTAATTGATTTCATAGTTTATTTCCTACTCCCACGCTTTTTGACTGAAATGCGACATAATTTTTTGTACACAAAAGTCTATATCATACTGTACTACAGAACAAAATACAGTACAAAACTTGAGGAACTCAGTCGTTATGGCACGTCAACTACCTCGCAAATTACCGCACGCGAGTGTTCAACTTTAGTGAAAGACGATATTAATCCTATTCCTGATACTGAGCCCAGTATTAAGACTAATAGGAAATAAAAAAAACCTCTGTCTGCATGACTATCCGCAAAAAACAAAACACGGTCATCGTGAGAAATTTAGCTATCAAACACAAAAGATACGATAAACGAAAGAGGACCTGCGTGCCAGTATCCCTCCGACTCTGCAGTAACTTTTTCTACGAGAAAGTCAAACTTGGACATATTGATAGTCAGTTGGTTGAAGTATTCAGTTTGAGGAGTTTATTATTTGTGATCAGAACGAGCAACTCATGAAAAGTGGACGGAACAAAACAGAAGATGGAAAAACGGGAAAAAATCCTGAAATCAGAAGTTGCTAGCAAACAAGTAAAAATAAAAATAAAAAAAATAAAAAAAATCTTGGTACTAAAATTAAGCAAGACGATGGCTGTTTCAAAACACATTAAGTGAAGCTAATTGTCCTAATTGTATGGGGTAATGTGTTTTCGTTGGTTGTGTCCTACTGCCAGAAAGCCAAGAGCATATTCGCCATGGGCATGTACAAGATAAAGGAATAAATCCCATCCATCAAGGGACCAGAAGCACTGGTACCCTCGGTCATCCACATGCTCGATCGAAGTTCACTAGGAGCTGAAAATCCGAATAGGAAATTATTCATTTTTTCGTTATTCGGATATGCGACTGGATTTCACTTGAAAACCACACTGGGAATTCAAAGAGAACAATGCAGGCTGTTAAAAGACCGTCTACTAAAACGGTTTACGGAGTACGGGTGCAAAAAGACGGACGAAGTGGGCAACTCGCCCGAATTCGATACAACTGGTAAAGAATTCATTTGTCCCTTCTAACTAAAAGAACGGTTAACCCATTTCGTTCACCGAGATCGTTTGCCATCTCGGTCGCATTTTGCCAAGTCGGAAAACCGAATACATACTAGGGTTTAAAAAAACTGACGGTGCCGAGTCATGTCGATGCACATTCTTAATTCCCAAGTAGCATTTTTCTGTAACAATTTAGACTCGCAAGTATTCAGTTTCATAAACAATAAATCAAATGAGTACAATTAGGAAGGAGGAGAAAAAATCAGGCAAAGGTTTGGGCGTGTAAGCAAAATACCAACGAATTTTTCTGTAGTAAAGCAACAAACACGACAAACGGGACCACAGATCGCAAAATCTACATCGCCGTACTACGTAAAAAACAAAATTTATATTTGTTGTATTCAGACGGAGTCGCAAGAAATTGATTGGAACTTATCATTTTCAGGCAAATCCGCAGAACGATTCAGAAAACGGGTCATTGAGAGTGGACGATTTATCGATAAACTGTTGTCTGGAAATGTGAAAAGGGCTTTTGTACCTACAAAAATGACCAACTAAGAGCAGTTTCCATATCCAGGGTTTGGAATGGGTTAGCTTTGAAAAGTAATTTGTAAGTAACGCGATTTAGAGACTCGTTCTTCTGTATCATGTTCCAGAAAAACACGAAAAAATGGATATTTTGTAAATAATAAATTTCTACTTAGTGAACAAGTACATACACACACGCGCGCACACCATACGCGAATGCCCAACGGCCGTTTTCATTCTGACTCATTTTGTTTGCCGATTCGTATTTGCTTTCCCCATCGTCGATCTACTTGCCTCAGTTTTACGGTCGAGTGCATTTACTTACGAAATAGCATTATCCCACCAAATTGCTGGCGCTTCTGACATTCACTTTCACACAGGCCTTGTGAGGTTCACTTTCCAATTAAGGATTTGTCTGCCCCTATGACCCGGTTCCTATGGGAACTCTCTCGTTCGGCTAGCGCTGAGGAAATTACTTTCATCTGTCGCACCACTAGTTCCCATAAACGTATGCCATTCTGTTCTAAATTCCTCACTATTTCTAAATGTATACATGTTGCTCCAGCTCAATCACCTGCATCAAAATGGAAGGTACATAGTTGATTTCACAAAACCCTTCGTTAGCCATCAAGGCAGCGTCTATTAAAATAGGTTTGACAATAAAATACAAACAACGGCAAGTATATTTCTTTCTAAACACCGTACAAAAGCACTGGTTTCCGCCCACCCCTCTACCGGAAAGCATACCGTTGATAAACCGAAAGATGTTTTATTATCCATAGCTTCAAGGACAGCTCTGCATTCTCTATTGAACATGTGATTAGCGTCATGCCTTTCGCCGAAATGCCGCAATTAAGTTACCCGTCATCTGCCAACCATGATTATGATTACGATTATACTCATCTGTTTCTACGTGGTTCGGCCAACGGTAATACTCGAACAGATTGTCTGAATTCTGCTACTCGGTTTCGAATAAATACCCTTGCCATTGAAAACTCAATGCACAGTATGTTCGGATGATTTATCGGGAAAAATGTGCATGGTGATCCGTTCTGAACCGCAATCAGTAACTTCAACTCACAACAACCAGTGTCAGCCGCGGAGTACAACGGACTATGAGTCTGCTGTATTCTGGATAGAGTTACTCGAAAATCAGTTGCTGTCACTGCGAAGAGATAATTTATTACGACTGAAAACGTGGTTCAAATATGCAGCGTATTCTGTGATTCAATTTGTCTCATCTAAGAGTCATCGTCTTTAGGTATTTTGTGGAAGTTCAGATCTTAAAGCGGTCCCTGGATGACGAAGCACAGTGTGGTCAACCTATGGAGGAATTTACCGAGTACAAACGTGCTTGTTTGCGCACGGTGGTAGACGAGAATGATGAAATGATTTGGGCCTAGTTAGTGAAAGCTATTGAGAGTCCATCAGGCTTCACCGGTGGTACGCCGAATTAGAAACCAGTCTAGAAAAAGTGATCACAAATTGCCAGAGGTAGGTGAAGGCCACAATATTCTGGCAAGGTTCGATGGTAAAGTTTTCAATATCCTGTAGGATATTACCAGTGATGGTAAGTCATTTGAGACCGAAAGATTCGGCAGCAGCTGTCTCCGTGGACACTTGCTGATGGAGTTCCGTTCCAGGAACTATGGAGTGAGCAAATTGTGATTGAGCAAATGGTAGCTGATTTCGTAACCAAAAATAATCACATCTCAACGGTCCCACTTCTACCTTAAAAGAAAGGTATACCACCCATTGTATCCCGCAACCCCTAGGAGTCATAGCTGTGCATCTTCTGAAGATTTTAAATCAAGAAAATTTGCAGTACCATGAAAATATGCCTACATAAGGATTTCCTCTCCTGGAAGAAGGCATCCAAAAAACTGGTCATTAATACAACAGTTATGAACTGGTTTCGTATCACCTTAGTATTACCAAATATGAGGCGGATAACGGGTGAAAATACTTAAAAAATACCCCAAAACTGTGGAGAATTGCTTCGTTAAGCTACCTAGAGAGTTCCGCAGTTTAGTATGGTTTGAATGCTTCTAAGAATGGTTCGCGTCCTTAGAACTTTAGACAAAAGCTGGTCAGGAAAACTTAGAGAAAAACTGCATCCACCTTTAGGTTCAGGACTGTACATACAAGAGCAAGGTACAATAAATCTACCTAAGGCGACTTGATAGCACCACTATGAGTTATTATTGTACTATTGGTTTAAAACGAAAACGGAATATCTAGCTAACCATGTTGGATGCGTTGTTCTTAAGTGCACCGTTCGTCCCTGGTGATGTTCACACCAGACGAAATGGTTTAGATCTCCTGGTGAGCGGTACACTGTTAGATTCTGCGCGACATGTTGCCGAATGTCTGTTAAGAGACGGATACAACTACCGCAGTCATGATCAATGTGCACTTCACTTACTGACAAAATCTAGTCAAATTTATGGGCCCGATGTAGTGACTGGAGGTGTTCTGTCAATTACCTACATGTCACAAAAGCTCATTATTCAACAATGACGGTTTGTATGCATTTCAAAACCTAGATGCTTTATTTTTGCACACTGACATCATTGTAGCAGATCAAGTGTAAGATATCGGGGAAAGCATTATCAAACACCCAGAATCACACCACTAGTCGTTAACCATTGCTAAACGATCCCACGGCAACCGATTGTGTAGAGAAAAATCGCAGCCGTTTCACCCAAGAACCAATTTCGGGACCAGGTTAAGCGCAAATTTAATGCCTAGAATGTTCGACGCGATCTTTCTTGGCATTTTTAGGAAATTCTTTTTCAGAAACAAGACCGACGGTGGTCAGACGGACAACAACGTGGCTTTTCGGCATGCAGGTGGCGGGTTTGGGCTCTCCCGTCGCTAGCCAACTTCTTTAATACGCTTATTCCTTGCCTGAAAATAATACAAGCCGTAACTCCATCAACAGATTGATTGAAAGGTTAAAAGGCGAAAATTTCTGTAGAATCTGTTTTTCGTGCCGGAAATTAAAAAGAAATTCACGACAAAATTGCCTGAACCAACTAGTTTGCTTCACCGTTAAACTTCTGCACTCCAACTTGTTGAGTTTTGCCCATTTAGGTACGATTACATCTAAGGTGAACTTAGGAAGCGTCAAATTTGCAGCTTTGTTGACTTCAAATCCATCCTAGACGGAAGAACATTAATGAAATATCCAAACGCTTACTGCATGGTAGCACAGTGCGGTCGAAGTAGATGACCATTCCTCTACGCTCCGACTAGCCCGAATGATCTTTTGCAAGATCCGGTTACAGACGAACGAAACTGGCCCGGCGTCATTGCCACAAAGTCAACATAATTTCGTACGACAGTCGCCTTTCTCTTCCCTAAAAAATAGTAAAATTTTTCCCCAACTGATATTGACAAGTGGATTGATTCAGTCGGAAACGGAATAACTGAAATACCGCAGAACGTTTTTCGTCTACCCGACTAGGTGATTGTAGGTTAGTGTGAAAAAGGTATTCGATTTCGACAGTTGGACTCCGACTCTAAATTCACACCCACAAACACACACACACACACACATGCACACGCACACACAGAATGGATAGATCACATGCGAAATTTCTAGCTATTTTTATTGTGGCATTTGTTTTTTCAGACGGACTGGGATTCGGGCTTCGATTTTGCCGTAGGTATAATGAAAAGTTGGCACGTTCGCATATACTGATTGAACTGGCCACTTAAATTTATCGTGTCCATATGCAATTTTATCAGAAATACTGATTTTTGGATGTGAAATTGGAGTTAGGGAAGGCCAGTTATTATGCTATGTGGATGGAAATCTCTAATGCTGCACTGCTATTCGTTCTGGTCTGCGTCTGATCAATCCTTGGTTCGGTCCTCATTTACCACCGTGCAGCACGAGATATTAGAAAGGACGTGTTGTTCACATTTTTGTAATTCAGACATAAAAACTTAGCATAAGATGTCATGCAAATTTGAGTAGGAACTAGCTTCCTATGCATTTTGGACCATTTCTTTATCCTCGAATATGGCAAACCACAAACAGGTACCGTGGTTGAGGGATTGTAGCCCAGGATTCATGACTGCCGACTTACACTACAGAAGCCACCCGGGTAGAGTTACTTGCCAGTATCCGTAACGAAATGCCTGATTGGTGCAGCTTTCTGGTTAAGTCATCAATGAAACATCCTGAACGGTTTGTTGGCATTTCCAACAGCTGACCTCCTAATAATTAGAAACGTTTTGCTTACGTTGGCCCAGGTGGACAGTGTTCCCGAGCTCCTGATTCTTTCCACCCCAGGGTGACAGGACAGCTGCAAATCAATTACAGCACGATGGCACCTGAGACCGTTGCTGATCAACTGACCAAGGGCTTGCTCATGAAACGAACTAATCTCTAACGTGTTCTACTATGCTGAATTAATTAGCGAATTTCAGTCATTTGTTGATGCATGACGAATGCGCCTGTTTCTGTGCTGAAGATGTTTTGATTATGTCGTTTTTTAAATAAAAAATGATTTTGCACAAGAATTGTGTGATTTGTGTATGTTTTACTAACGCAGACATTTTTCTAACCCGATTGTCTTTTTGAAAGTTACCGCCATGCATAGGGATACGGCGTATTAGGAAACATCACTGGTGCAGATGAATATCTGGGACAACTACATATTACCAACTCATCAGATTTAAACGCTCATCTCACAAATTTCGAAGTGTGGGGGAATAGTTTATACTTCTTTTTTCCTCTGCCTGATTCAGACCGTAATTTATAAAAACATTTCAAGGAATCGATTTTGAATGTAAACTAAACTAAGAGTAGTTTCAACGTTCTCCCAACTCACCGGGTTTCAGTATTTCATGGTATGAGATCATTTACAGCCGCTAAGGCGCACACAACAAAATGTCTATGTTGTACTAATAAGATGTCCTATTGCTAGGTAACGTCGACGATTCGCTCAGGAGGTTAGTCACTTCGTGCACAGCAAACTCCCTCTTGTTCACTTTCGTTGCGGTCAGATTCACAGACCCGAAAAAACATTTCTCCTGTTACTTCTGTGGCTATTTCTATGTGTCTGAGGATATGTGTGTTTATATAAAGGGCCGTTCTCGTGTACTTTTTGCGGGCTGAGTTCAAGAATAATAGTGCATATGTGAAGACTTTCCCAAACGGGACCGGTAATCGGATGGCAGGACGACTCAAAGTAAGGCAGCGAAAAATACGGCCAACGTTATATTTCGTTCTTAGGTAGAATGATGAGGGACGAAAATTAGACATAAATATTACCTGAGTTGAAAAAGTTTATTTTTATCGTTCACTTCGGTGTATTCGCTCTGATTTTGCTTTCCCGTAAGTTTTGTTTGGTACCAGAAAAGTACACAACTAAATCAATGAATAATTACCTCTCGAAATTACTGATTATCCCTAAAAGTGGTTTACAAAAAACACTGGTAAAAAAAACAACGGGAACCCCGGACCGGACAAATACTTGGAAGGATAGTCGTGTCCACGGTTAGGCTGTGTATGTCCAATGCTAAAAACGAACAAAAATTAAACACCATGGCGACAATGTTGAATTGTTCCTGTTCGATCGTTTGTAACACACACCTGTCGATCGCCAAGCAGGTACCGGGCACTTTCATACAAATAGCATACATACTTGATAAACCATATCGTAATAATTATTATTGTGAATGATATAATGTTAATAACACAGCGTTGTTGGTAGATGTAATGCGCCAACGTTTCGACTACGGTGAGCAATCTTTCTCAAGGCAAGTTTTCTATTGTAAATCTTGCCTTGAGAAGGACTACCCACGGTAATCGAAACGTAGGCGCATTACATCTACCACAACGATGTTATTAACATAATACCATTTACAATAAAAAACCAGTACATGGCGCACCGATTTTTCGATGCACCCCAAACGTTATCCGCTCTTGATGTTTACGAACCGACCAAAATCAGTCGATCAAATTACGACGGAGCGAATCTGCCAGAAATTTTTAACTGTTGTCCGCCGAGTAGTACGGTTCGATATGACTTGATTTTAAGCACTGATCGAGCTTGGTATGGACAAATCACGGGTTTGCCTGAGTGATCGATTTTTCGTGTTCCAGTGAGAGGTCTACGTATGCTATATTTGTTCCTGCATTGAGTTAAACAGTTAAACACCTTGTTTGCTGCAGAGACCGAAAGCTCGAAAGGTGTCAAATTTTGGGTTTCGATGCATCTCTTCACGTACCATCTTGTCAAAACACACCTATCCTGACCTTGAGCAATGTTGAATCTCAGTTTTCAATCCTGGTTGCTTGGTTTTTTTATTAAGCCATTAGTTGATTGATGCTTTTCGAGATTTAACTTCTACTACCGTGGTCCACTTGCTTTTTATAATCATCTGTGCATAAGAAGGAGCTAGATCTCCTAACATCCTAAAGATTTTGATAGTGTTTCAGACCATTTGACTTTTCTTTGTCAGTCACCGTTTGTTGAAACGAAACGAGCGATGCTCTAACACCCTATGAGGAAACTTCAAGGATAACTTGTCTACAATTTACGTGCGCAAAAATAAACCCATTTTGTCCCGAATCCCTGGTAAGTTCTTGAAATTGGCTTGTTGCCACTGGACTGTTGTTTTGTCCAAATTGCACAAGTGAATACCTGCCATTTCCCAACTACCACTTTAACCTTGGAAAAAACTGACATGAATCTAATGTAGCTAGGGAGCAAACGTCATTTTCGAGTGATGTCCACTTAGACTATCTACCTTAAACTCACTAATGGAAACCAGTGGAGCACCCTATAATTTACGCATTCTTGTTAAGAATAATAACAGTGCTGCGTGCCCATCGAGCCCAAACTAGGGAACAAATCGGGACAAACAACTTTCCGTTGCATGTGAAAGTTGATTTGTCGACTTGATTGGATATGAAGACTTATCAAGCTTCAAAAAATTTACTTGCAGACAACATTTCTTGGGGCATTAGTTGATCGACATTCACATGGAAACACCATCCATTTCCGATGCGATAACATTTCAACCGAATTGGCTCGAAATGCATACATATACGCTTACGTGCATAGCAAGCGAAAAAAACGATATAAAGTTCGCTAACAGCTAAGCTTGTCGTCAACTCATTTGTGCGACGAATTGTCTGCAGCGTTTTTTTGCCATTTTTGTCGGAGTTAATGAAGGTTTCAAATTCGTATAACATGTGCTTCTGGGTGACCGGGAGCTATAAACTATTCATTCACTTTCGTCGGAAGAACCGTGCCTGAAACCACTGAGGCGCGAATTGCGAAATAACGTGCTTGAATTGGATGTGAAACTTTTCATGCTAGCGCCACAGTGGTCGATAATCAATAAAAAGAGCAGATGAGAAGGGAGGTTATTGTTCCCAAATTAACCACTGCAGTCTAACGTGGATCACTTGTTCTGTTCGCAATGCAAACATATAAGTTAGTCATTTGCATCATTCGTACAAACCGACTGTTGAATTGAATGTTCCAATCCAGTTGCTCCGCTGGCAACACCTAGATTCCTTGATTCTAAACCAACAAGTACTGAGAGTCTCAGTAGATCAGATGATACGGTGCGAGTCATATATCAATTGCCTCGTGACGTACAAGCTATTGGATATTATTCTTCCCCAAACGAAATCATCAGCAATGCTATATATCGGACTAAACGGAAAAACTACTTTCGAATGCAATTCGAACTGAGAAGATGGAATTATTGGAAATATTATATCAAAAGTTGACCCGTCATGGCCAAGTGGGCGAAAATTTTGTCAGAATAATTCACAGACTTAAGTTATACCAAGGTTTATCAACTCTCAGCGGCAGAGTACAATTAACTATCGCTCACATGCTTCCCAAGACCGTCGACAGATCCCTTTTAAGACTGTTCCATTTAATGCTTTTGTCCAGTAACAGTGCTCGACTTTGCAGTTATTTAGTATGTATTTCGCTGTCACGTGGCTAGTCAGTGACTATGCCACCTTTCAAGAACCGCACTGATGATAGTAACCACCGTGGGGACGGTTTAATTCTGTTGGCTGTCAAGGCTTTTTACTTTCTGTAATGCTGTACCATTTGACCGCAATTTGCGAGAGCAACGCCCGCAAACGGCAACCCACGTTTCACGCAGATCCAGGTGGTAACGGGCAGATTTTCAGCTTTTGCCGATTGCTTAAAATAAGTTTTGGACTTTCCTACTTGAAGGGAATCCTGGACTCAATCCACATTCAGAACCATTTAGTGTTCTTTGAGGGAAGTGCATTCCTAAAAAGTTCGTGCATCTCCTCCGGTTACTGAACTAGCGTATCTCTCTGGTCGTATTGACGTACATTGTGACTTATCCAGTTCATTGTTTAGGAAAACACATTTACCTGCATCCATATGTCTCAGATTATCAAGTCGACAAAATATGCCACAGTGAGCCGGACACTGAAAATAGCGGATACCATAGGCAGTTCCATCGTGTTTGCCTTTAGGGCCGTCCAGGACAACACCTAGAAAAAATAGAAAAACATGTTATGCCGAATAATTACCGAATGGCATAACGTTGAATTTTGGATTTTATACATGGAGAATGTTTGTTAGTTTACTGCAGATTCCTTGACGTTGGTTTTCTCGTTCTTCAAAGCAACAGATGACAGTTAAATCTCCTCAGAGTATCACGTGATTTGCAGCTCCTCATGGACTTACAATTACAATGGTTTCACATTAACATGTAACCTGAAAGCGCACTCTCATATTATTTCTATTAGAACTGTGCTCCGGAAAATACGTCTCTAATAGCAAACATCAGAAACCTGACCAAATGTACCACTAATCCACTCAGGGGAAAATACCTGACTGATTCTTCTTCTGGAGTATAATTGATATTCCAACTCTCTTTGGCTGAAATGACAAAATTTGGGAAATCACAATAGTTTAAGGCTAGGTGAATCTCGATTATTGTAGTTTCCGCAGTGACCTTGATCAAAACGCGGAAAATTTAATTCTGCGACTGGATTTTGAAAAGTTCAAACATCAAATCAACCCTAAATCATTGTTGAAAATCAAAGAAGAGCAATGGAACTATTTTGATTCTATTTTGTACGCATCAGTGATGCAACTTTGTCGTGCTTGAGCTAAGGTTTCATGATTCCCAATAGAAACAGCTCTGCGTTAGTGATTTTTGTCCATAATTTGGGCTTTCGTTGACCACGACAAGTCAATTAAAAGTTGAACGACCCCTGTCTATAGTAAGGCGTTCCCGCCAAGGAGATTGCGGCGGACTCAGTCCAAACGTGTGTTGAAATTCAACTACTGTGGGTTGGAGCATTCTTTCGACAAGGCGCCTTCAGAGTAGAAAAAGTGGAATCAGTAAAATCGAATCGGAAGGTCACCATCACTCATTACTGCAGCAGGACCAAGCGCTAATTGTTCTTGACTGAAGTAAACCTTATTTGTTGGTGGACGGATACACCTAGTTGCTGTTGACGCACCAGCATTTTTGTCGTTCGCTGGTTCAAATCCAACGTTTTCATCTGCACTATGCGCAATTCTCGGCCCATTGTGCTTCAAACACGTTTATTTTAGGATGATATTCAAATCGGTTTCGAGATCGACAATGATCTATGGAGTCGTGGTTTCGCAACATGTCTAATTGCTTGGTGGGGATAAAATCCCTCTTCCCTCATGCGGTCTCATTTTGCGTAAGTGGTGACAACATTACTGACTACTGTTTGTCTTAGATATTCTCAAGTCTTCGGATCAAAGCGACTTTACCCCGAAGGACTTCAGCATAATTCAGTGGCGACGTCAACTACGAACCAAAGCTTTCGTCTTTTGTTTTATTTTCACTCATCACCGGCTGTTTGCATAGTGTTATCTAGGAGAACCTAGGTGGACTGTTTTGCTTCTGAAATCAATGGACTGAGACCAGGTATTTTGTCACAAGTGTAGTGAATCGGAAAGAACCAGCTGATAGCAGATTGTGAATAGGTCCGAGATGCTTTTCTTAGATAAAAAAAAAACTGGATGTAATTCACAAAATGCATGGTGTGCGCCTTAAATAATTAATGAAACCGTATTTCTTCAACTGTTGATCAATAACCAACGTTCCCGGTACCACAGGCAGTCCTTTTCGAGTAAACTTGAAAACAAACTCTGTCAGGAATGTTTACTGTTTGAAGAGAAATCATTTCGTGCTTATTGCTCAGGCTTGTCCAATTGGAAACTGGACTTGGAAGTAGTTGCCCACAGCAACCAAGGAATTGATTGATTTTCTACCTTCCAAACACCTTGGCCTAGTTATAGCATGCATGCACTTGTTCAGTCCATTCTGGTTTGTCTCATACACGTGATCAGTTATCAGATAACGGAGTGTTTCTCCCGTATTTTAAACAAATTTGCCTGTCCATCCAATTCATCGTTTGGGAAACTAATTTAGTGACTTTTTTGTTTTGCAGTTTTGAAACGAACAAGTCGCGTGAAGAAATCTAAAACGATTGATTCAACATTTTAAATTTCGTGGATTTTTGTGCTATCTTAAGTTAATCTTACGAAGTCTTCATGATCAGTGAATTCAATTGAGATTAATTCATCAAAATGTTTTTTGGTGGTTGATCAAAACTCATTGTTGAATAGAAATTAAACGTAACTGCCAGTATAATTCTACCACATAAGTAGTAGGTATACGGTCGGCCAGACACGATTCATAATGAACACTTGGAATTCACAAAAGCTGGTGTCGTCCCCAGAACCAATTACGGTCAGCATATTTGTGCATACAAAGAAACTGAACAGTTACAGATACGCGTTGCTGATGAACGACGATGGTCGTAAAAACCAGTTGTGTTTCTAAAGGAATTTTATACTCCGCGTTCGTTATAGTGAATTCTGGTCTATATCTCCATTTTGACCAAGCCGGGATGCGACTGAGCAAGAACTTATCTGATAAACTACCCATCTTCCTGTGAACAAATTCATAGAGCTGAACGTTTTCGAGAAGAAGAAACAAAATTGTAAATCGGCCTTTTTAAGTAGTCGGATTTCTTACAACACGTTACCACAATCTTATTCCTAAGCAGACTGATTAGCAAATAACAACCCACTTCTTTCTGCCTGTTTTACGAGTGACCTCAGAGAACTCACTTCAGTCGCAGAGAAACCCTATGCACATTATTATTGTTGGAAATGTATTATCTAATCGATTTTCGATAATATCAGACCTAAAACAGGTACACATCGGAAATTGTAAAATATTCACTCTAAAAATTCGTGTCAGCGTAGAATTAAACCTGGAGAATAACGTCGTCTGTAATATCCAAAATAAGCTGTATTTACCGAAAATGGTAAAGTGATTGCTGATCCCTTCTGTGTGTGTGTGTTTGTGTGTTTGTGTGTGTAAATCTTCAAAAATGGACGCTTTGGATTGGGGTTCAATGATTCACAGGCAGATATCCGGATGGAAACCAACAATTCACGAAATCCTTATTCTTTTCATTTCGGCTAAACTGTCGAATATCTAGTCTGTTTAGAGTGGAAAACAAAATGCTCTGTGAATGGAAAATTGTGAGCTAATCCAAATTGTGTAGATTATTTTCACGAGACATCTGAAACATTTTATTCGTCCTGAATTCACGGAAATTCGTGGACAGGCAAGTTTTAATCTCTCAAAACTGCGAAGCTGGAAAACCAGAGTGCAGTCAAACGTCCCCTGTAAAATTCTGTGCTTGCCTTCAGCTACCTACAGATCACGTTGAATTAAATATACAAACAAATTTCATTTCTTCTAGCTTGCAGGATATGTCACTGTTTGATGAATCGCTGAAACGCATTTATGGAACCGTACTCTTCTGGGAATAACCTGAGACGGTTAAAATTATATAAAACGTACCATATTTTCACGCTTGTTTTGCAATCTTTTGATGTTAGACAACAACTCAATGCCCCCTGGCTCGATACCAGACTTGATCTAGGAAGACCTCATGTGATACAATGTAACTTCAGTTTTCCGGGTCACGGTTGCCGGTCGCTCTCTCCCTCCTCGTGTAGTAGGCCTTGGTGGCTATGAAAATGTTACTGCTACTACACGTAAGCTTAAAGCATATCATGATAGAAAAACCTTTTGCACTGAAAAATGTAACCTAATAAATCAAACGCCGGTCCCAAAAGGACGATAAACAATGCTTAAATTAAGTGTCATCTTGGGTGTGGGACTTATACAAACCGTCCCGAAGTCTTCATATCAATGTGGGTCCCGTTACTGTTCAGTTTAAGTAAATCTTGCACCTTTGCATTTGGAGGTGATTTATTAACGGCCGATTTGCACTGATGTTCCTTGGTTCACCTCAAGAGCCAAGCCATGTTTGGAACTCGCAATATGCCCAGGGATAATTTTCCACAATGCGATCGAAAACACGTATGGAACAAAGTTTGGCTGTACCTTTTATTGCCAGGTAAATAATCTCAACAGATTAGTCGAAAACACTCGCTTCTAGATTCCGGCACATAGATCTGTGGTTTTAAGTCCAGTGTAAATAAGGTAAATTGGGAAGACACTAAAACACCGTATTGTAGGATCACACGTTTGTTTCACTAAAAATGACGAGTCTACACGGAGAGCAGATCAACAACAGGACTCGTACAAAACCAGCTGACTAATTAACACAACGGAATTCGAAATATTCTGTGCGTACAAATTATCTCTGTGCTTCGAGATGATGCGTTATTTTGTGAACCTGAAGCGTTATCATCGCTCAACTCACCATTAAGAAACCATAAAAGCACTGTACAGCTGTTTCATCCTTGTTAGGAATCATCGGCAGTGTATATCCACCGCGCCCGAACTGGGACGCGAACCCGGGACGAACGATTTTGAGTCGAACGCCTTAGCCATTACGCTACCGGGCAGGCTCTCAACGGTTTGTTGAACTTCACCACATGATGTTGCACCTATCCGTCACTGGTTTGCACGATTACTGTCCGTTACCTCACAGCGATCGACCCCTACTGATAGATTACTTCTCTGCAGGTAGCCTAAGTACGACGAAGGCTTTGGGTATGACCTACAGAGCTTGATTACTCGATACATTTTAGTAGTAGGAGATTGAATGTTTACATGAAATAATTCACCATGTGATATCATTGCTCAAATCACCATAAAGAAACCATGGAAGTACTGTACAGCTGTTTCATCCTTGTTAGGAATCATCAGCAGTGCATATCCACCGCGCCCGAACTGGGACGCGAACCCGGGACGAACGATTGTGAGACGAACGCCCTGGCCATTAGGCTACCGGGAAGGCCCTGAACAAGGATGAAGCAGCGGTGCAGTGCTTCCATGGTTTCTTAATGGTGATGTGAGCGGTGGTATCACATGGTGAATTATTTCATGAAAACATCCAATCTCCTACTACTGACATGTACTGTCACAGTTTGGAATTGAAAGATCTAGGCTGCAAAGTGTGATATGTGTCGAATGATGCGCAAAATGTTCTAATTGGTACCAATTATTGAAATAAATTAGGATAAGTCATTAACGGGTAGTAAACGAGTTTGTTTTTGAAATGTGTTTCTGCAGATTCAATACCCACGTCCTGGATATCTCCTAGACAATTTGACGCCCTATAAATAGGTTATTTTTGACAATTTACCCACTATTAGCCGCATTGCTGCACACATGCCAATAAAAGTACACAGTGCATTTGACGTATCTGAGACCCACAAAATGGTGAATTTGTTGAACGGGGCAAATGGAAACCTTGAAAATTGACTGAAAAATATATAATTGGATTTCGGGATTCGTGCACGAGACTGAGTGCAAGCATACACCCGGTGTACATGCGTAGCTTGTTCTCCATTGTACTAGAACTGAGGAACACTGCCCTCGATGCTGGATTTCATGAAATCGGCATCGCCACTTGTTAAGCCCTGTTCAAAAACGAGTTCATCAACCGTAAGAATTCGAACCTGCAAAATGACAACTTATCCCTGCAGGAACATTAAAACAACAAGGAGAGCTAACAATCAATTTTGTGGTTCGATTTCCAATTTATTTTAAAATTAGCCGCTTGCTTATCATGAGACATTGTCGGAAAAAAGTCAAAATATTCAATTCATTACCTATACAGTATAAATCCACAAAACTCGTTCCATGAGATCAACTGAATTCTAGTACGAACAAAATGTACATTAAATGGAAATAACCGTTAAGAACATCCTGCGGTAGTCCATTGAGTGAGGGTGATCTGGCAACAGGAAATAAACAAACCATTCGCAGTGTGAAATCCCGTGCTACTACGTACCTATTATATAGCCCAGTTTCAGGACAAATGCACACAGCCAAAAGCAACTAACGAAATGGCTTTACATCTGTAGCCATCAAAGACAGATAGAGGTCAACGTACGGAAATTTCAGATCTAGAAAGCCAGTGGTGGCCGGGGGGGGAATTAGTCAGAGCTCTATCAAGCTGCGTCTTTTTTTCCATCTGCGAATCACAGTCCCAATCAAACTGTGTGTATGGACCAGTGACGAGTCCAAGCTGATAGGATCCCATATCCCGTGATTCGACTGCAAAGAAACAGCCTTTGGGTTTCGTTTTCTTCGGCCTTTTACAAATAAAAAGGTTCAGACTCGTTTTTAAATATCATGTCTACCTTGTCGTTTGGTCTGTATCGTTCTTATTCGTCGGAATGACTAAGAAGACCACCCGATAGAAGAGCTTACAAACAAACAAATTTGAATAATATTTTGAAGGATACTTTCTCGTAGCACGTCATCCAAATCTAAACTGATAGAGCACTAGTAGGTATTACGGATTACTCTTTCGCTTATATTCCCTATTGTTTTAAAACTTTCGTAGTACTTTGCTATCCATTTTTCTTAAAATTGTTTCCGCACTGATCTTCCCTATAAAACTGAAGCATTATGTTAACTAACAAATTCCAATTTGACTTCAAATTGATCAATACAGTCAATCTGTGTTGTAGAGAAATCAGTGAATTAGGGAAGAAGAAGCACGATATGTGGAGAATATATCCATTGCTACGAAAAGTACGTTGTTCTGTTGACGACCATTGGAAAGTTCCTGGCCACAATAATTAGTCGTAGTCATTTGCTAGCGCAATTCTGACGTAAACAGTGCGACATGCGGTCAGTTAATTAGCGTCCAAATTGAACGGCGTTTGCGAAAAAGATAACTTCACATCAAACAAAGATCCCAGAATTTTTACAATACTTACGGATTCGAAAACATGATGTAGTATACTGTGTTTTGTCGATCAGGCGAACAAATGAGACAAACATTATTTTCACCGCATGCAGCGGGCTTGACACTTACCGACCATATCGCCTGCGGCAAAATGTGTCGGCCCCATATAAGCAACCGTGCCAGTCAGTCGAGAGGGCCCCACATAAACGCGATCCCCAATAATGATAGGCACTTGCACGGACAACGAAGCTCGTTCGGATGGGTTGGACGATCCAGTCGAACTACGAGGACTGGTGTCATATTGGGACGAAAAGGCGCTGTCTGAACTTCGATCCAAAAATCGCACCTCGGTCCCCGGCGGTTTGAATCGTAGCGTAGGGCTGTGAAGGGCGCTTTTACAGGGTGTGGAAGAGTCGTTTTCTAGATTGACTCCCAAAGTGTCAACT
>LUCM01003593.1:62579-85157 GCA_008360955.1 Fasciolopsis buskii | reverse complement strand
TTGTACATATCTGCCGGTCTACAGTGCAATACTCCGGACTATTACGCAATACCGTTTTGTAAAAGCTCTTCCGCTTTTGTAAGTCCCCAAAACGCCCATCGCGGTGTCGGATTGACAGAGGGTAAAGCTGTCAGATTTGACTTCCCTGTTAACTGTTAGAAACACGTCGGCTGAAAAGCTATAGTTTACACTAAGCACCACCACCAAGCAACTGAGCCACTACATTATTGTTCTCAAGTAATTGTTCGATTCTGCTTGCATATCATGCTTTATGACCCCTCGACCCATTCGTAGTTTTTGGATTTCCGCTAGAGCTGGTTCTTAAATTAATGCAACTCCAGTGTGACCCGGCTGGTGGCAACATAATGAAGAAAGATCCAACTTGATACGTTATCCAGTGCCAGTCTGCTTATTCATCGCGGAGAGTGATGACGCCAACCAGCTTTGAACAGAGTGTGTGAACATGCTTGCGCGTTTACGAGATCCTGTCATGTGAAATTCCCCCAAGCCGTCTATTCTCATTCTAACTATTTTTAGAAAATACTTAATTTAGCCAAGAACAGCTTGGTTAAACCCTGAGGCTCGCCCATCCGAAGGTCGAATGGCAACTATTTGACTAGTTTCATTCATTTCGCCTCTGTTAAGAAAGGTTCAGACCGGCAGATTCGTGTGAGTGTTTCGAAAGAACCATTTCATGCACATGCGTAGAGCGGAGGGAAATTAAGCTGTGTAAAAGGTAGGACAGTTGAAATCGTCCGAATCTTTGAAGTTCCCTATTTCATTTGAAGATTGAAGGAAAAAGGACGGAAGGAGTATAAAGGAGTGTTTTTATGGAAGGTTCGATATTCCAAAGAAGTCCACCCTCCACTTGGGAGCAGATGCAGTAATTGTTTTTTCCGCGTTCGGAAGGGCTCTCGCGGTGAGTGTGCTGGCCATTAGGAAGTGGGATTAATTCGTCGATATAGCCGGACGCACCGGTTGCTTTGATGTATACCACAAAACTAGCACGGGAGAAGGCAGACTCAGTTACAGGCCAACAGGGGACCAGGGGTTTTCGCGTTGAGAGAGAGGGAGGGGGAAGGGAAGAGAGAGTGGAGTGTGAGTGATGGAAATATGGCCAGTTAATTCATCAAGGAAACACAGAGTTGTCACTATTCTAAAAAGCCAAGGACCATTGTAGTTTCCTAGGACACAAGACAGAGGCTAGTTTAGACTGTACGTATGATTAGGTTTGGAAATGTGAAGGGGCAGACTGTTAGTTGGAGAATATAGCATCTTAAACGGTGTTGTCCAGGGAAGGCGAAGGGGGTTATGCAGAATGTTCATAACGCTCACAAGGGTGCGCGGATGTAGCGGGATCAGGATGGACAGCTTTCGCTACTTTTCGCCGTCTCCAGTGGAGAAATACAGCATAGGGCCTGCACCGTATCTCCCAGTTTTATTTATGAGGTATGTGCTAATAGAGCATATTGTACACCCAAGACGCGTTATGGTGTTCTTGATAGCAGATTAAGTTTAACCATGTCCAAGCGCAGAAAATGAGGCTTGAATTAGGAGTTTAGCGTTCATGCCGATGATGTTGCCTTTCTATATGAGGCAACATTCAAAAATGGATTTGGTTCACGCTATAATGTCATGATGAAGGCTTCCCAACGAAACAGTTCACCGTGTTTTTACAAATAAAAACGATCTCTAGTAGGATGCTGAGGCATTGGTAACTAAGTGAAGAATATCCGTAGAGCTAATTAGCAGGTGCAATTGTGCTCAAAACGCAACATTTTGTCCTATCGCTATCCCAAACTTTTCCCGGGTTATTTTGCTCTCAGCGTACAGCCCTGTACACAAATATTTCTTGCAACTATTCACGAACGCTATTGGCATGAGAGGGCTTAATCAAGAAACAAATAACTTGCCTTTGTTAATGGTTTTCAATTATTTTAACTTAATTACAATGGTGCTGACTAACAAACTTTTCGGCTTCTCATTCGCAAACGAGCATGTTTTGTATTCTCTCGAGCATTTTTTATTCACTCAGTGGTTTGCTTAAATTTTGAGGAAATTGTATTGCGCCAATCGTCACAAGTGCATGTTATTCAGATTTGAAGACTTTTGTGGCACTTACATTCTGCGGTTTAACAAACAAACCATATTCATTCACCTGCATCGTGACTGACGAAGGCACTCATCCCGGATTTTGTGGGTGATAATGCTGTCATTCTATACGGCACCCTCCTAGCAAGGCTTCTTGTGCCATGTTAGATATCCAACGCAGCCCAAGATTTGAAAGAGGAGGCTTAGAGTACTAGATCCGAGTCAGTGGAAAAAAATATTTCGCACTGCGTGGAAAGAAACATTTATCAAAAACAAACTTATCGATGTAAATGACAATGAACAAAGATTGTGTATTCACAAAAAACAGGTGTTCTCTTGAATCTTCACTGGATGAGGAATACTAAATTTCATCCCACTTAATGGGGGGGGGTCGAGCTGAGCAAAATGGAATTATTATCGGTTACAGACTTGTTGAAACAATTGCTATTCTATCACTAAGAGGCCGCAACAGTGCCATATCGGCAATCCAGTTCTTAACTTACGAATAAAAGTCACAAGGAAAAAAATTCAAAGCGTTGAGCAACAAGAATAAAATATCGAAAAGTCTTCGGTTTCGATGCCGCTGCCCTTAACAATTTTGTGTGCTCAGAGCTTTTCTCTTGCACTCCACAGTAAACTTTACTTTAGAACAGAACACTGAACCAAATAACCTGAATAGCCCTAGTGGTTTTTTCTGCATTTATTGCTGTGTTGGTCCCGTTACTTATTGTTTCTAGCCGGCAGAATCTCAAATCGTTTAGATCCCTTACAGAAGTATACCACGCAAGCAAAGATAAAGTCCCATCCAAAAAAAAGGTTGTCTTCCGTGAAGAGAACTAGAACACGTGCTTAAATGAGCCGTGCTTGGACTTCTCCAAGAACCAACAAGTAAAGGGACGCGGCAATGGATTTCAGTCTCCCTACTGTTTTTCACGGACTCGATGGGTAATGTCACAGGGCTCCTCAAGTATCAAATGCTGCACCAAGTTGATCCAAACGGTCACAAAAAAACGGGTTCCTTGACATCGTAGGCATTCACCTCGGATTATTCTTAGGCAAATGACAGGGTGCAATTGCATTAATTAGTCAGTTACTTTGAATGAAGTCAAGTTTATTTCTATGGACGTGCCACAAAACGGATGATCATGCTTGCTGCCAGACCTTTTTGCCAACGTTAACAGGAACAAAAGTTACCCAAGCACTTCATCTCACTCGTTCTTCCAGATTATTCCGTGGGTTTGAGAGACATGGACGTACGTCTACGCCCGTCGGTCTTCAATTGAATTTACCGTTTTGCCAAAATCACTTACGGTAACCATGTTACACTTGTTATAACTTAATTGTAATAATCGGCCAGCGTTTATCAGATGGCTCAGAACTTTTATAGTCATTAATAAGTTGTAGAGGTAGCCAGTCGCTAACGGGAGTTCTCAAGCAATTCTATCAAATCATTATAATCTGTTACTGTTTTCGCGAGCAGATGACGGTTGACTCGTTTGGTGACTACAGATCAGTCGTTTTAGTCTACCGGTATCCAACTTATAGGTTATTATTTTCTAGTGGTGGGCTCTTGACTAATGGGAAAGAACGGATCAGCTCTATCCAAGAATCCAGGAACGACCAACGCAAAACTATCCACTACCACTCATTTACCTTCAGAGTTTCATTATATGGCGACTGACGATCAAGGGCCCAGTGTGGTTTTGCGCAAGGTTATTTAGGGCAAACATCCAGTACCAGGGCCACTGTGAAGAAACGTTGACTAGGGATTTCAGTCATTACCACTGTATAGATCTAATTTAAATATTCCCAACACGATTAACATAAATTAGCAACTAAGTAGTTGTACAAGTAGGTCTTAGATGTTAGGCTCTACATCTTCTGGACCTCATTTCTGATCTTTACATACAGTTTTTCGTTTTCGGTCTCTCGCATCGATATCGTATATTCATTGTGCTCAGGATGATTTGGATTTATTCAACACACTGTAATATTCGTAATAGACAGTTATACTGTCATCTTTTTGTTCAACGTCCGAGGGTTTAGCACCTCGTGGTGACGACGAGCAACTCCTACACTATTATAATCCGCGTGATAGTCTCGACGTGTTCATTTCTAACTGAACAAAGCGTATATTGCTTGATACATGCTTAGTCTAGTTCTCGTGACCGGTGATATATCTGTCTCTCACAGAAATGCTTTGAGGAGTTTAAAAATCAGCAAACGAACAACAATAATCAGGTAATCACCCGTCGCTCTCCTATAACAAGATAAACTTCATGGCGCCTCCGCTGCTCGGAGCCGCGTATTCACACGATATCTTGATAACAGATAGAATCAATATGTTCACAATGTCAGTTGGATGTTTCTAGAAATCACAGAACTGTGCTTGAAGAAGGCTCACGCAGCAATATGAGCGATAGTCAATTAACTAAACGTTTACACGATAAGATAAAGACAAATGTGGTTAACAATACTCGTGGTAGATAAGTTTGGGCTGAAGAATCATTGTATTCTGCATAATGTTACTTTCGAATCTCCATCAGGTGCAGTCCATGCATGGACTATTTTTCGATTAACCAACTTCTCTCTGTTTAGGACAGCTTTTCGGCCGTGAGTTCGGGCAATGTTTTCGTGACTAGTCCGCCGTTGATACAGATTATAAGTTGCAATCTGGGTAATGAAGTCTCCAGATAGTCACTTGATCCAGAATCCTAGATCGTGATTAAGAATTTTTAAAGTTGAACGTTAATCTCGAAGGATATGACGCAACATTTTTCAACCTATATTGTTCAGAGTACAAGCATGGTTACCAATGCGATGAAAGGGACGAGGCCGCCAGTCTCGGCAACTTGCTTCATGTTGTGCTTGAAGCTTCGATACTTCGGAGAGTTGTTTACACGCACTTTTGAAGGATGCGAGACTGCAAGATCATTTTGCTTATACTGGATGTTGGTCTCTATTCTCCTTTGTTCTTAGTCGAACCTTTATTTAATTTATTAACTTAACTTCGATGGTTGACGGCAAAACAAATAGACTTGCAGAGACAAAATGTTGATTGCAAATATCGTGTAGATGGCCAAGTATAATGTCACGCGGTGACCAAAGCTCTTTATTCATGTATTCGTGGTTCTCTCAAATGACAATCTTAAAGGGCATGATTTTCAGATGATTATGCTCTCTCTCTCATGCTGTTATTATAGAAGGAGTCTTCGTTAAGTTACAAACCGCAGAGCCTTATACATATTCTCTGCAGGCATCCGGAAGGATCTTCTTTCAATGTACGTTTTAAACAAGAGGCCGCAGTCACATTAATTAGAGAAGCCTCTGTACGTCGCGCTCAGAATCTTTGAGTCGTTAGATGGTAGATTCCTGGTCTCGTCAATACCAAGTGACCAAGGATATTGGGATTAGAACACCGCGTAATTCATGGTTTAATCGGTTGGTGAGCACTCTTGTCATGCATAGGTTGATATTGATGGCCCCATAGCACTGAACTTTACTTAGCGCGCAAGCTGGTGATTCCTCTATGTGGATGAAGTGAGCTCAGAGTATGCAGTGTTAAATAGGGATATGGCAGGCACACGTTCCGATTGTGGTTCAGCAATGGGCAGTAGATGTGCAACGAAAAAAACCGGTGTCCACTTTCGTTATTCCGGTAATATTTTGTTTAAATTTACACCCATTTCAGGTTTACAGGAGCACCGTTTTACAGGCCGCGGCCAAACGTTGGACCTCGTGGTGTTTTAGAGCTCGTATCACGATTTCATGTCTGATCCCCGTCGGTCAGGCCATCAGGTTCACAAGGCATATTTGTCCGCGATCTCGTTTCCAGATATCATTTGTACCCTGGTCCCACTGGTAAAATGAAAACAAAAACTGCAAGATAATCGTCTTGCATGTCCCCCTCTGTATGCTATCAAAAGAGCACTCGTGCCGTTAGCAAACGCGTAATGTCACACCAACCACTAGAGGTGCACAGATCCCAATATTAGTTTTCTATTGCAAAACTGAGACGGATTGCGCAAATTGTCACCAGTGATTACTTGGAGTATGGTAAAAATTATGAAAAGCAGAGATCGAACTTCGTCAGGCAATATCAGTCAATCAAAGACTTTTAAAGTCTTCAACAAAATTCGCGCTGATGTATCGTTTTTTTTATCAAACTCATAGCCCACGTAGCCGGGCTTACCCTTCACGAAGACTGGGCTTGATCACAGTCAACCTGTAATCATTATGAGCAGAGTTCCTCAAGGCCGGACACTGGCAAGTTTTCATGTACTCTCGTTATTTTATAGACCCAGACCGATTAGAGGTGTGAGCTGTTGAACAGCTTTCATTTACGACAAAAAGCATGAAGTAGGGAACAAGATAGCTCCCAAATGTAGGTTAATTTTATCTAGTTCCCAGCTGCTTCTCGGGATAAGTTTATTTACGATCATAATAACCGTACCCAGCACGGAACAATTTATAGTTTCTTATTTTCCGAATTATTGGAGATGTTTTGCCAGACAGCAGATAAGACTTCAATGAGAAAACACGATTAGAATGAAGACAGTACGGAAAAGGCGTTTTACTTGCTCCCGGGGGACATTAATGAGATTGGATGTTGTTCAGAATCTAAAACCTGACTTCGTTTTATCTCCCGGCCGCAACCATAGCAACAGCGATAGTGACCTAGTTCATAAGTTTGGACAAAAAACAATCTGATAGCCCAAATCTTTTATCTTATAAGTGTCACGAAATTCTCCCAAACAACCAGATCGATGAACAAAAGCAACTAGGTCCAGAACTCACTTGTGGTACCGCCGCCTCGGAGACCTTTTTCCATGTTTTCAGTCATTGAGAAGAAGGGGCTGAATAAAGTTGAAAAAGATGAAACATTATTAGAAAACAAAATGCACGCTGATTAAAGTGTCGTCGTACTGCTCCAAAATGTACTATATCTAATCATCATGGTGCATTTGACAATCGTCTCGCAATTGTGTGCGCAAAACTCAAATTTATATTCACTTTATACATCGGTCATCAACCTGACCTGATTTACCTGATACCTAAGTTGAGTATTACATGTGAACCGCTGACCGTGTGGGTGATTACAGCTGAATAATGGCGAAATCACACGATGATTCACAATTCTTACTTTCGTCGAATTCTTTGGTAAAAGTTACTTGTTGATTTCTTTGCCGATAATCAGACGAAACGAAGGATTTCTGGTCCGTTAGCATAAATAACGACCTCCGGATATTGCATCGACCAATTAAATTATCGACCATCAGAGATTGCTTGTTCTGGATGGTTCGCAGAATGCTTGAGATGATCTAAGCCCAAAACAAATGTTGCAACCTGAGATCAGCCCACCACATATCTGTCTGTTTAGTGCGCGATGAAGAGGTAGACGGATATAGAGGGGGACAGACAAACACACAGTCTATTACCAAGAGGATTAAGGCCCCACAATCTAAGTGTTAGAATTACTATGCAGGTTAATTTCTAGTGTAACGGTTTATTTCTTGAGATATTCCTAATTCTACTGTGGTTGGTTTATTAATTTCCCGCCTCGGACTTGGCTCTTGCCCAATCGGCTGTTTTTCAGACTCTTATATTAAGCCGCATGGTTACTGCATCATAACCTAGTTAGCGGTACTATATATGCTAGACCTACTTGTAAATGCTTTTCTCTGTTTGCTTGGTAAGTTGATTTAGGTCGAAAAACTTGTCGTTCATTTCGGTGTTCTCGATCAGGCTATTTGGAGCCCTAGCCCGGATCTGGCGACCTCATTTGGTGCGTCGACCAACAGTCGAATCGCTGTGTGATTACGAGTCAGGGGGGTGTGTGTGTGCCCAATTGGCATTATGCGCCCAGTCTATCAAACTCTTAATGTACTCGGTCAGGTCTACCGTCTGTTATTGGCTCACGGCGCTTGTGACTCTTTGTCCCCGGTGCGCTCCTTTATGTCTAGCTTCTTTTTTATCCGTTTGATAAGCAACGTCTAATGTTGATTTCTTGTCTTATCCATTGGCTGATGCTTAAGTCTTGTATCTCGCCTTTTTACAGATTTGTGTCAGTCTAATGACGCAACACAGTCAGGTAGACAAATTGGCGGACGGACATAGATCTATACATCCATACATGCGTATAGACGTATATATATGCAGGTAGAGACAAATGGTGATAGAAAATTCTACAAACAGCAGCCTGATACCCAAAACGACAAAATATTCACGAGTGTTCAGACTTCCAAAGGAGAACAGAATTTCACCGACTGACAGATTATGACATGCTACCGTGCATCACAAATGTTTTGAGAATGACATCACCAAGACATCTCTAAACTTCCGTCTAAAATACTTTCTATACACGTTTGGATAGAGTCGTACATAAGTGGAGAGAATACTTTGACTGATGAGGGTCAATATAGTTGTCGCAAAGTAAAATCCCAATGAACAATTACTTCCTCCTTCGTAAATCACACTGATGTTAATAATTAATTATTTAGGTGCCAATTTACCGTGGTGTTCTTTGGCAACCATTCCGTATAGCCTACTTCACACGCTTTAATTACTCCCGCCTCTTCTGACGGTAATCCGTTTAGCAAAGAAGAATACAAACGTCTAGGTGCTGCTGAAGTATATGGACACAATTTATCATAACTTCACAACCTCGTATTTCAACAATTCTAAACAAAATGAACTAACTTAACTCATTCATTCCAGGACAAAATTCCAAATAGCTAATCAGCCCTAATTAAATTGTCACCGAGAGCCGTAATCTTCAAAGTATTGGCGAGTTCATTTATGTACACCGCACGATTGCACCAGTTCATAATTGTTCCATGTCCAGAACAGCTCAAAAGCACGTCAGGACGTGGAAGTGCTGACCGCGGTCAAACAGTCGAAGCACAAATGCCCTTGATCCGAATACCCGCACTAACGATCGTTGTCCACCAACTGTTGGGGATTTACTGCATGGTATTCTGAAGACAAAAAGTGGTTTACCAATATCGATATTATTGTTCTAGTTACTACTGCGGAGGTATATCTCAGCATATTTGTCTGCATTCGACATAATTCTGACAGTTGATTGCGTGGTTCGTTTTAATGCTTGACTGGCTAATGAAATCCTATAATGAGTGAAGAAATCTACCTGTTTAGGGCCTCATTTCACGTGGAGTGTGATTATCGCAAGACCAGAAGGAAAAAACTAGTTGTAGAATTAAGAATCGGATTAATCATGAACTTCACATAGATCGGTGGGGCCGTAATTGACCTCGTTTATCCATCAACATCGGAGTTCTCCAATGACTGTCATGATCGTGTTATTTATAAACCCGCAATAACTGAGCCTGACTTAACTTTTTCCTCATGTTGTTGTCCCAGTCAGAATCAGTGGATACCAGAAGATTAATTATTGTAAAGTATTACTTACAAAACATTTACGGAAATCGCAATACGGTCTCCGACAAACTAATAATCTAACTACCCTAACTTGGTCACGTATGAGAACCTGAGGCCTTAGGGAGCTATATTTTATAAGTGGATACATTACAGGATATAAATAAGCAAAACAAAATCATATCAGCACAGCCGTCTGTCATAACGGTTTCCTCTCTAACGGGATGAACAAACAAAATAAATTTGTTGATCTGGACGTCCTTGTGAAACACCGCTGAAAGTAGCAAACCTTCCGAGGCACAAGCACTAACCGTTACTGTATTCCTTTTTACACTTTTACAAGAATAAATCACAAGTACTAGGTGGGAATCTCGTGGTTACCAAATATGATTTCATCCCCACAGAAATAATACGCGCTAATAAAGTTTAAAAAATGTATAACAAATATTGCAATCTTTGCAAAATACTGCACAATGATGGCACGCTGAAGAGTCTCACTGCGCATGNCCTAGCAAGCGCCAGTATTCTTCAGTCGAGAAAGAAACACCTACCGCGAAATAATCTATTCCGTAGTAGCACAATCACTTCACGGTAGTCACCGGTCCGTTGCGTCACCGTTCAAGTTCTAAGAATGTTATCTTACACCTACAGCGTATTAGTTCAAAACACAAATCGTTTAAAATCTTGGAGCAGTATTGTCACAAAACCACTGCTGGAAAATGAAGTATGACTTTAGCTAACGTATTTTTACTTGATTGCGGCCGACTCCATGAAGAGTGTAGGCAGATTTCACAAATGCCCCTGGCTACAACTGTCCATGCTCGATGGGTGATAGCAACACCCATGTAAATTTCGACCTACTTCATTTTCTGTTGGCAACTACCGTACACTGTAAAAAGCCATGTTGGTTGAAATCTTTGAAAACGTTACCCAGACCAGCGTTTAGTTGTGCCTCTTGTCGGTGACGCCAGTCTCGACAAGGAGGTGATACTAAGACAATGCTGTTTAGAGTGGGATCATGTCCAAGAAGGGTGTGATTAAAAAATCGCCGCTGGCGGAGTTATAAGCTCACATGGAAGATGGCCGAGGTTGCAGCAATTTCTAATGGTTCTCTCCAAGGTTTTGTCACGCCGATTTATTCCTAAAAAAATCTAGGATACTAAAGGTTAAAACCCTCTTTTTGCCTTATATCTCCAGCTCTTGTTGGCCAGATTTCAGTTATACAGTAAAACTGGTTGAAGCATCGCAGTAAAACTCCAGGCCTGGTTTTGAAACTAATGTTTTTCATCGCCAGAGGGAATTTCGGAACCGCAGAAACGCCAATGGGGCCAAATTAATGTGCCCCTTGACACCACCCATGGCTTGTCCGGTAGGTAGGGTGGCGAAACCGAGATAATTAGAATCTAAGACATTTTCACTCGTTTGACAGCTGAGTAGTAAGGCTCGGTTTGCAAGTCTTCCGAGTATTAGGAAAATCTCGGTTTTGGCGAAATCAATCTCAAGACCAATCTCCGAGGCGCACATAACAAAACGAATAGAAGCCCCTGATAAAGCCATCAGGATTTCTCCAAATACCGGTACATTGCCCACGAATTCATTGTTTGCGACACTTCAGTCTCGGGACAGTCTTCCACTGCGCGTTCCATAACCCAATCTGCAGTGAAGTTGAACAGCACTGGAGGCAACGGGCATCGACACCGTACTCCTGAATTCAGTTCAAATAGACCGGACTCTTCGCCGTAATCCCGGATACGCACTTCGGTTTCGGCATAAAACTTGACAAAAGACCAGTTTGGATGGGATCTCAATTGAAAGAATTAATTCCCTCAATGACTCACGATCCACCGGGCACATCTGCACACAAGAATCGTGGCTGAAGCCTGATATCGCTGATTCACTCGTGTCAATAGACAGCTTCAAAATCCATCGGCAGGACAGAGATTCGAATAAGAAGATTGGAGGCGGTGTTGCAACATAGATAAACTCCTTCTGGTCTGGAGAGTCCGAATTTATTTATACGTAGTCGTTAAACGGAATTGACTGTCTCGTGACACAGTGTCATCCTAGGTTTTCTCGACATACCAGAACAGTCATAACAAACTTATATATTGCCCTTTCTAACTCGCAACATAGTATCACATTTTTCCAACCCTTTTCTAGTATTCATTGTTTCTTTTCTTGAGGATAATCCGCATCGAACTGACCTCTGCATGTTTCTCATCAGAGGCGGTTCCATTTTAGATAGAATTATTACTAACCACCCTGATTTATTTGTCCTGAAACTGCGTGCTCTAATTTCAAGTAGTAATCACTGTCTGCTTCTGTTAAGGCCCAACATATACTCTAGGTCAGATTTCCATTCCATCAGGCAAAGAAATCATATCCGAGTTTGCCTCCGCAACTTTTCACACAACTGCCACATTCTTTATCAGAAATCCCTTTCATTCGCACCTACTTATTTCTCTTTCGAACTCCTGCTCAGTGATAACGTCAAGGTTTTCACAGAGGTGGCCAACACAGTCTTTGATACTTGCTGTTCCTTAGAAACACTATTCGTCTCAAATGGCTGTAGCTACACCCAGAGATTGAAATCTCTAAAAGTATGCAAGGAGCATTTCTACAAATCTCGTAATAACTAGTGTGTGGTATATTTCTAACTTAATAAAAGCTGAAATCCAACGCATCGACACTACATTCGCCAGCCAAGTGTTGAGTGGTAACAATAACCGATTCCTGTGACAAGCCATTCAACTGTTGGATGGGAAGGAGGAACATACAAAAACTCCTGCGGATGTCGACAACATCAATCGTGCTTTCATCCATCCTTCCACTTATACCCCGGTCATATTTGGCCAGGGTGATGATATGACAGTCACAAGTTTTTTCTAGAAAAGAGGTGCTCGAACCCCTCCGCATCACTAAAATTACCACAGGGGTTGACCCTGACAGTCTTCAGCTCTTTTAAGGCATGGTGCTGTGGCTCTGACGGATGCACTTAATTCTCTGATTAACTCATCATTAATCCCGTCTTCCATCCCTAACTGTTGGATACCCGTCACTATTATTCCCATCCCTAAATCTAACAGTTCTATTGCTTTGGAAAAACGTTTTCGCCCCATCGCTTTGACATCTTCTGATCTTAAACTGACGGAGCGTGCTACACCTAAACACCTGTTTTTCTAGCATCCTCCCGACGACCCATTTCAGTTTACCTATAAATCTAACAGGTCCACTTTGGACGCTGTCGTCTCCCTCATTCGCTACATTTGTGAGTCCTTAAACGCATCCATGAAATCTGTGCGTTGCACCTTTCTAGACTATTCGTCGACATTTGATGCTATCCAACAGTCTCTTGTACTTCACAAACTGAAAACAGGCCTTTATTAACAGGGCTTTCTAATCACTACAAACTGAACCCAGTGCACAGGAATGGACGGTGAAACTTCAAAACTGTTGATTAGCAACTCAGGAGTGATTCAAGGTGCTGTTCTATCCCTGGTATCTATTCCCTACTTACATCAGCCACTTATCAACTAGCTCACCCTGTCATCTGTTTAAGTATGCCCATGATGGCCTCTCTCAAGCCGTTTCGAAAAACGATGATTTTCCAAGTTTTTCCAACAACCTATCTTCTGTTTACGATTTCTCTGCATGAGCTGGTCTAAATCTCAACACATCTAAATGTTTCGAATATCTCTATCTCTCGGCTGGTCTAACCATCCGAAACGCCTTCTAACAACTCGATTCTGCGAAATATCTAGGAGTTACTATTGATACTACTCACATTCTACTCGTGTAAAGAATCCCCGACGGTTGGCATTTCAAATCAGGAAGCTTCGACGCTACAAGGTGAAACAAAGAACCATCGTTCGATGTGTATACCGATGTGCTTTTCCAACCCTTCCTTACTGTCCTCCTGTTATTTTTCCAGGTTTACTCAAAAAGACATTAAAGTTCTTCGCCGGAGCTATCAATTATTAGCCGTGTGTCCTTCATACCACTAACTGAATTGTCCCTTAATCTGTGATCAACACTTATCAGCATGCGAGAAATTTGCTCACAAAATTCCTTCTGAACCCACGCATCCTCTGCACAACGATCTATCAGAGTGTCGCTCTCATATTTTAACACGCTCCGCTATTCGTTTCAGACCATCCAGAATCAATATGTATGTATGTTTGGTGTGGGAGACGTCCTTCACGCTACTCGGCCTATATCTCTCGAGTGCACCTGCAGCCTTCGGACAACTAAGTTCTGGTTGCAGAACGTCAGCGTGTTGGCACATGGTTGTCCACTGCCTTAAAGGACCTCATTCGCCGTTCGAGTGCATTAAGTACGACTCAAGATCTCCAGCAACCCAGTTAATCTGATAGTTTTTGTCCATATTCCTTGTATCTCTCAGTGCACCTCGTCAGTCAAATTAGGAACAACCACATTTAAATGCTAAATACCACCTAAGCGACGTTATTTATGGGCTCGGTTTCCGCCAATCTAGTTTAGTCTGCCCGGTGAGCGGCTTGTCGGAATGAGAGCGCTTATGCATGTCTCTGCTTCGTGAAGCCACAGGCAAGAGTAGGGTAACTGAAGGAGATCAAGGAGGTGGGAACACCCCTAAGGGTCAGGAAAGGCAACTCAGAATTACTATCCTTGTTATAAACTCCATGGGCCCTACGATTTCAGCAGAGGACATAAGCATCATTCCTTATACTCCCAACAAGTGGTCTTTTGCGAACGCATCCGGTAAGAAACAGTTTTCCGGAGACAGTGTAACTACATACTTCAATACAGCAGTCATCTATGAACACCAGTCGTCTAATCATAGACGCATCATTCGATGGTGCTATGAGGAATTCATAAACTATTCACTCAACCGATAGCGATGTTCAGAAACAATTAATGATGTTGGGGAAATTTCTCTCAGACAACAGATCGATAAAAACAATAATACAGAGAATTGCAGTTCAAAAAACATCATCATCGTTCAGCGTTAACAGCAAGGAAGCGTATATGACGGCTGCTTTTTCCCCAGGGTTACCAGTTTCTATAAAAAAGAGTGAACATCCAAGGGGAACAGGGAGGGGACTCACACAGACAGGAAAAGATAAGACGCTGCTGCAGCCAACACACGAAACAGTCTAACTGTATAAACGCATTCTATCAATCGTTCTGATTCAATAGAAATGAAAACACGATCGCCACTGTTCAAGATTCACTGCCACACCCTCCACCTGACGAGTCTTTCGGACACCAAACACGGACATGTGAGACGCCTAAACTATCCGAAATAGCTATACATTTTCTCATTCTGCATTGCCACGTTACTCGTTGACTTTCACAGGGTTTCTTCCATTCCTTAGGAGGAACACAAAATAGGGCACGATATGGTAGAGGAGTGTTCGACGCAGGCAGCACCTGACCCAACCAGCGTAGCCCACTAAGTTTCATAAACTGAAACAAGGTATTCGAAGAGCCGGCTCCCAGTACTAAATTTCTGACCTACACATTACTCACCCGATCACTCCATCTAATCCTAGACATACTACGTAAACATCGGAGGTCGAAAAACTCTAGCCGACGAACGTCACAAATATTCCATGCCTTGCAATTGTAGACCAGAACTGAACGCACTGCAGCACAGTACACATGACCATTCAACTTCAGTGAAATATCAGGCCGACGCCACAAGTGCTTCAATCCAGCGTAAGCTGCACGAGCCTTCGATATACGCATATGTACCTCCAATCCCGAGCTACCATCGTTCGACACGCAGCTACCAAGGTAAGTGAAACGGTCCACCATTGTTATTTCCTCTCCACCCAGTATCAAGTTCGGCGCTGCTGCCGTCCAGTCCAGTAACAGTACTTTGCACTTTGAAGGTGCAAAGCACATGCCAAAGTGAGCAACCGACAGTCTATCTAGAGCCCGTTGTGCATGGTCCGCAGACTCGAACAGGCAAACCGTCATATGCTTAATCTAAGTCATAGATTCTCTCCAAGTCCCAGTTCGATTCCTGCATCCCGGAGACCTCCTAAAGCATCTTCCGAACAGTTTCTGCTCACAGCTGTTGCGAACAGCCGAATCACACATACGTTCGACAACCAATCGGGCTTGTGGCCTACGTCCATGGCCGCTGGCCTGAAGCAGAAATCGCATTAAAACTAACGCATGGTCCGATTTGATGTACGTGGTCCAGTACGATCTACAGATCTGGACAGAACCGCGCCAACGGTAGCTAACTGCAATATGGTCAATCTGATTCAAAGTACCTGTCGACTCAGAGCGCCATGTCGCTGTGCGACGCGAACTCTGTCGGAAATTCGTACTAGGTAGGAATAAATGATTATCTGCACAGAATTGGAAAAGTCTTTCCCCGTTGTCTGTTCGCTGTGCAGGCAAGGCGCATCGCGCACCTAAACAGGACTCCGATGCACTAAGTTTGCCAACTTGTGCATTAATGTCACCTGCTACCACTACAATGTCAGAGTCTTTGCTCTTCCGAACAAGAGTGACGAGGTTATCGTAAAACTCGTCTTTCTCCATATCAGTGCTGCAGTCTGTCGGAACGTACACCGAGATAACAAATTAACTGCGCTTAACACTACTATCCCTCCGGACGCCGACTGATTCCTGCAGTCTCATGGCACACAAGCGACTGTTGACTGGAATCCAGTCTAGAAGGGCTGCTTCAGCCTTCTCATTCAAGACTATTCCTACACCACGTTGACCCACAGCTTGAGCTGCTTCGTCTCCTGAAGTGCGAACAAAATATCTTGACGATATTTGACCCAGTTAGTTGAATTACTCTACTCTACTCGAATCTTGAATTCGTGTTTCATTCACGCAGCAGACATCAATCGAAAATGAGTCTACTGTCACAGCCAAACACGCCTGTTGGCCAGCCTGCATTAAAGTGCGCACATCGAAGGGACCAAGATTCAAAGACTGACGAGGCTTGAGAAAATGTGAGCTAGCAGACTGACAACCACATACTACACTATTTAACAACGAACCGTTGCGAGTATCGGGCGTTATCAATGGGTAAGCAGAAGGAGCAAAGAGCTTTGGCTGAAGACAAAAGAGGCAGGTTGAATAAGAGGGAAATCTGAGCAGTAGCATACTTACCACTACACATCCCACCTGCGCTTGATACAATGGGCAGCGCGGTCCCCATTATCATGCGCCAAGACCGATGCAGTATGGAATTATTTGTAGACGTGTAACTCATGGCGATTGATGGACCGGTACAGCCACTAAGCAGGAGAATGATTAGGGTTCTCAACCAAAGCCTTCGGTTGTAGCCAAAACCTGCCCTCACTTCAGCGAGGTGTGGGTGAGTGGAAGCCTATCTACTTGGATCAATTATTCCTCAACTCGTTTTTCCGGCTGAGTTGCTAACTCAGATCAACCCCGATCGGGAGAATCAGGAGATTACTTCGTCAGGTCTCTATCCATCGACCTTTCAGGCATGACTGGATTTTCGGCTTGAAATAAGCCATCTTGTATAGCTCGTTGGATCATGGAGGCCTGCAGGCCGTCACACCACGTCAAGGTGTAGTCTCGCTGATTTGTAATGGCGCCGACCTTTCTCGGAGTCCTGCTTTGGATTTAGCGACGTTTTTATTGTTTTATCGGACACGAGATCTGTGCAGTTGCCTTCCTGCTGTATTTTCGCTTCAGAATCGCGCCGTTCGTCTAGTTCTAATGTGGTTTGCACTCCCGTGTTTATTGCACCGTATTACCTCAATACCAGGATATACAAAAGCATACAGTATAGACCGGCTTGAAAACAAGCGTGGTAGCAACGCAACAACGTGTGAATGGCAACTCACAGAAAGGGGACAAACACGAGGGGGAAAATAATAACAAACCAAATATAATTTCCGTGATTTTACCGTAAATATTTTGTGATTTTTTGGTTGGTTTCGGATAACTTTTAAGGGAGATGAGTTCTACAGGCAGGCCACGGCATTCGCGCCACTGACTTCCGTTCTGACCATATTCTCAGCGTCTCCAACCAAAAACAATTCTCACCTTTTGAGGCCCAACAAAGAAGGAAGGAAGCCCTAACCGAAGACAAAGCCGAAACTCACTTCTTACCTCTACACCAAGTCCTGACTTGATCACATCATTTTTCTAGTCTTGCCTAGCACGTGCAGAAAGAATGCATAAAGGTGGACAATTAGCATGCATAAGCAATGCGTGTCAAGACCACCGGAGGCGATGTAGAGCAATTATCCGAGTCAGTACGATTGTCTGCGCCCAAAACACGGCGGCGCACCTTGTCATTGCTCACCCAATATTCCCACCAGACACTAGCAATGCTTCGGAGACATTAGTAGTCGAAACCGGAAAGGCACTGGGCATCCTTAAAGTGGATAGGCTAAGTATCGCAACCGTAAATTAGAACATTACGAACTGTGCCATTGTACACCCTTCCCTTGAAGGGAAGCCAGATATCATGACAGCGCCACAAGTGTCGCAGGGTCGCAAAAGCTGCTCTGGCTTTCGCAATCCGTGATGAGACCTTCTTGACACCTCCGCCTTGTGTAGTCAGACCCTCAAGGTACTTAAAGCTACTGACTGCATCTAACAGATCACCACAAAAAATGTGCAGGTATAGACTTCTGTCAGTCTTGAAGAGGCACCTTGCATTTTAAATGTGCGAAGCACATACCGTACTTAGAGACCTCAATCGACAGGCAGTCCAATGCGCGTTGAATTGCTTCGCATTATCGCTCAATAAGGCGATGCAAATGGTATATTCTAAGCCGCATCTGATAATTTGCCCAATGTTTTCTATTCTATCGACTGAGGGAACTTTCCCAACTGCAGTTTCCGATCCTGATAAAAGACATGTTCGGGAGTTGTGTATCGGACGCATTCCATAAGTTTCCTATGTAGTTTTATTTGGCACTTATTTGCCGTCTGAAGTGTATTCAGAGCTCATTTGCAACTGGTGAGATTCTTGTTGTTAACTTTTTTTAACGGACAGCAGATAATCTTTACAGGTAAATTGAAGCTAATTCAACTGGTATGTATTTTTCACTGCATAGTCAAGGCGTTTGCTGAATAAAATCGTATAACTGCTAATTCACTTCGAAATATTGACTCAACTCCAGAAATAATGCATTCCTGATAGGATTATCGCCACGACGTCAAAAACTCGTACCATGATTTTGAAAAAGCGTGCAACAATGATTGTAAATGGTACAAGACTGAACATCCTGCGTACATGCGTGGAAATGAACAGATACATGCATGTGTAATGTTACTAGGATATCTAGGATATAAAGAAACTCGATTAATGTTCCTCGATGGACTCCACTTTGTTGGAAACGGTTTTCTCATTGAAGATTGTTCGACGTATATATCACCATGCAAAGGTAGGCACTGAAGAACACAAGTTAGAGCAAGTTACTGTTGCAAAAAACTTGTCAACGCACTAAAACCTAATGAGTGATGTGCCTGATTGAAAAACAGAGGCAATGTCTAGCTGGAATCAGACAAACATGAATTTGTGTCAATATCTGTGTTCGGCATCCAGTAAGCAGTGAAAAACACTAAAGTTCACATCCTCAGGCTTATAGTAGGGTTCCATGGTAACGCATAATGGACGGACCACTGGTTTGATCCATGATTATCGTCAAACAAAAGTGTGAATTTAAGCGGGTGAAATATAGCTTAGTGAAAGTTAGTAGCGTAAAACAAGAATCACTGTAAGGCACAAGAATTTAAAAGCAGCAACTGAAACACCAAGGATTTTTCCAACTCAAATGTAGAAATCCAAGTTTCATTCGTAGTATCTGCCCGCCAAAAGTATCTTGAAGGAGACCAATCCATCCACAATGTACACGGCCAATGAAAGGAAAAGAAATACCTAAAATAAAGTTCAAATACATCATGAATAACAATCCAGAGATTTACGCAGTAAATACCCAACCAGACCCAGTATGGTTTTCTATAGGAACACGAGAAATGCATTCTGGCCCTTCTCTGGAGCTTAATTCAGATTCTTACTGTCTTCATCTCGGACGGTTATCAAGTTGAAAAGCAAATAAACCGGGAGATAAGAAATTTAAGTATGGCTTTGACTGAGTTGAATCCCAGTCTGAAACAGATTTCACAAACTACTGAGGCCCGTGACCGATATCCCAGCTCATACGAGTTACGACCACTTTAACTGGGTATCGCAATACTAACCTTAACCTCCGTGAAGCCACTGACTGAAAAGTCAAGTTTTACTTTATTCCTAAAGTTAACGAATTTAACATAAAACAAGAGAAGACCCTACTTAATAGTGAGTCACATCTATTGTGAGCGGTTCTTTATGGAAAAAGGGCTACTAGTAAGATTCCAAAATCATTTGCTGAACAACCTCGCTGTCTGGGCAGCATGCCCGTCACTCAGAAGTCGCCTAAAATCTACGTGTAGCAAAATGCAACAAATCTGGCACAATCATGTGACCGTCGGCTGTGTACTAAAGGTGGGTGATCTATCTGCGCAAAGTAGCAGGGTATCAAAAACAAGGGGCAAAAGGGTAAAAAGATATTGCGCGGCAGTTATTACGTGGCACACATATAGACTTCTTGAATGGACGGAAATTTGCGGTTTTCCGTTCATAAACTAAGCAAACTACAGTATCTACTAATAAGAGTGGGCTTTTAGAAATTCGTTGGTCACACAATCCAACATTTATTTCACTTACAAAAATTACTGCCTTTGTTAAATTAGATTTCTCTAATCGCACCCTTAGGGTGAAATCAAGCGACTGCTGATCGTCTTAATTTGCTAGTTGGGCGCACCCACTACCAACTTGGTTACTGGTCCTCCGTCTGCCGTATTTTGAAGCGCCAATAAAACTTGCATACATGTCTTTGGATTTTTGTCAAAAAATAAGGGGCCTTTAACCCTGGATGGATAGATTAAATTCAGTCAATAGTCACTTCCACATGTGTACTAAGCTGCACATAAGCTAAAGCAACGTGCACGAAACTAAACTCCTAAAACTAGGTTCATGAAGGTGGGAACAACAAACGGGTTTAGGACACATTTAAAGAAATCACAGTTTAAGCAATATTTCATGTAACAACTACCGATAGAAGAGAAAAGGAATGTTTCTTCCTTAGATAAGACCGCACTCTGGGTTCGTTATACTTAGCACATTATGTTTGGCGCATGGTTGGCTTAGCATTCTTTCTCCTGTGGCTAAAGAAAAGTCGCTTCAAACGACAGTCCACGATGTGGGTGACTCACTCTGCAGTCTTATACTTACTGGCAGTGCATTTATTAATTATGGTTGACAAACTTCGGTCTACCATTCATTTTACATGGTTCAATTGAAATCAAATCTTAACTGCGACTAAATGGCGTTCGTGAATGAAAAGCTTTTAGGCAACTGTTGAGGGGAATATGGGTAAAGAAAATAGAAACAACCGCTGTAGTGGTTTGACAATCACCTGACTGAACTGCTTTTACTTTAAATCAGGTGATTCCTTGGAATGCGAGCCCAATTTTACGGCCCAAAGATTCACCCCACCGGTCGGACACACGCTTACCAAAGACAAACACCCAGCGTTGGCTGCAGTCAATTTTCGATCTAACGACGGGAATTCAATAACAAGTCAAAGCAAATCGTGGGGAACAGCTGATAGCACTGTTGATTTTTCTAAGCGAGTAGGAAATGATGGGTCACGGGCACCGTGAATGGTCATCCTACATGGCCTGTCGTATTCATTATTGTCCAACGTTAATCATCAGGGCAAGCCACAATAGCTATTGCCTTTCTCACTATTTTTAATAATGCCACGAAAAGAATATGTAAAGCAGATAGAGAATGAACTTCTTTGAGATGAGAAAAAGAACATCGAAAAAGTTAACACGGTCTGTCTCCCATTAGGGAAAAGTTAAAAAAATACTTTCCGCCGTTTGCCACCACCCTGGTTAATGTACACGGAATTGTTGTGAATCTGCAAGATTCCTTCTGAACGTGCAAAAATCCAGGACTTTAAGGGGATAAACCGATACACTGAGTCCACATGACCGTAGTATGCAGTTTCACTTTTCGTAATTCTCTCAGTAAAATGATACCGAACAGAAAAATCGTAGTCTTAAAAATAGATTGCAATCCCGGTGCTTCAATTGTCTTTCCCAGTCTTACAAATCTCATTCTGCTCAATCAACAGATTATAAATCAAGCGGCCATACACCAAGAGAATTGCACCCATCTACTAGGTAAAATGAAAATCATCACCGCTCAGCGTTAAACAGCAAGGCAAGCCTCACTGACCGCTGCCTTTCCACAGAGTTACACGTTTACATAAAAAGTGAATATCCAGCGGAAACAGGGAGTGGACCTACACAGGCGGGAACAGATAAGATACTGCTGCAGCCAACACACGGAACACCGTCTAAACGAACAAACGCACGTGTTTTCAATCATTCTCATTCGATAGAAAATGACAGCACGATCGCCACTGTTCACGGTTCACTGCCATATCCTTCAGTGTCCCCAGCATGCAAGTCGACGAGTCTTTCGGACCCCAACCACGAAGACGTGAGACACCTACCTAACATTTTCTCATCCCGCATTGCCACGTCATCTGTTGACCTCCACATGGCTTCTTCCATTCCTCAGGAGGAATACAAAATCGGGCACGGTATGGTAGACGAGTGTTCGTCAGACGCAACACGTGACCCAACCAGCGTAGTCTACGAAGTTTCATACGCTCAAACAAGTTATTCTCAGAAGTGGCACCCAATACCAGATTCCTAACCTCAATATTACTCACCCGGTCACTCCATCCAATCCTAGCCATACTACGTAAACATCGGTGGTCGAAAACCTCCAACCGACGAATATCGCCAACACGCATACTCCACGTCTCGCAACCGTACAACAGAACTGAACCGAACACACTGCAGCAAAGTACACACGACCTTTCAATTTCAGTGAAATATCAGGCCGACGCCACAAGTGCTTCAATCCAGCGTAAGCTGCACGAGCCTTCGATATACGCATACGTACCTCCAATCCCGAGCTACCATCGTTCGACACGCAGCTACCAAGGTAAGTGAAACGGTCCACCATTGTTA
>LUCM01003593.1:41346-61280 GCA_008360955.1 Fasciolopsis buskii | reverse complement strand
CGGTAGCTAACTGCAATATGGTCAATCTGACTCAAAGTACCTGACGAGTCAGAGCGCCATGTCGCTGTGCGACGCGAACTCTGTCGGAAATTCGTTCTGGATAGGAATAAATGATTATCTGCACAGAATTGGAAAAGTCTTTCCCCGTTGTCTGTTCGCTGTGCAGGCAAGGCGCATCGCGCACCTAAACAGGACTCCGATGCACTAAGTTTGCCAACTTGTGCATTAATGTCACCTGCTACCACTACAATGTCAGAGTCTTTGCTCTTCCGAACAAGAGTGACGAGGTTATCGTAAGACTCGTCTTTCTCCATATCAGTGCTGCAGTCTGTCGGAACGTACACCGAGATAACAAATTAACTGCGCTTAACACTACTATCCCTCCGGACGCCGACTGATTCCTGCAGTCTCATGGCACACAAGCGACTGTTGACTGGAATCCAGTCTAGAAGGGCTGCTCCAGCCTTCTCATTCAAGACTATTCCTACACCACGTTGACCCACAGCTTGAGCTGCTTCGTCTCCTGAAGTGCGAACAAAATATCTTGACGAGACGTCTGGCGCAGTTAGCTGAATTACTCTACTTGAATCCTGAATTCGTGTTTCACTCACACAGCAGACATCAATCGAAAGTGAGTCCACTGTCAGAGCCAAACACGCCTGTTAGCCAGCCTGCATTAAAGTGCGCACATTGAAGGAACCCAGATTCAGAGGCTGACGAGGCTTGAGAAAATGTGAGCTAGCAGACTGACAACCACATACTACACTATTTAACAACGAACCGTTGCGAGTATCGGGTGTGTTATCAATGGAGATACTATGGGTAGGCAGAAGGGGTAAACAGATTGGGTTGGAGACAGAAGAGACAGGTTGAATAAAATAAAGGGGACTCCCCTATATAAGCTTGCCCCAATTTTGGCTAATACTATGGGTGTAGCTCACTGGTCTCTTCTTCCACCCCTGACTGTCAAGCTCCTTGGGCACTCGTGGCATTCCATTCCGGTTGTACCAATGAGTGGTGTGGCGCCTCTGACCAGGGCCATCTTTTAAGCTAATGGTTTGACTTCATTAAACATCGGCATATTATAAAGGGGGCGTTGGCTGTTTTTGTTCACCAAACGTGCCGCTTGCCAGTCAGTTGGTTAGCCAACCTCGTAGGCCAAACATGACCGTCTATTTAATCCGGTTACTTATTCGGCTGGGATCTGATTGACTAATCGCTTCCTTGCTTTCTAATCTGCATGCCAATGGTGGAATGGCATCCACGAGTTCCACCCTCGATTTCGTAACACCTCGCTTGTAGGTTACTTTCTCATAAAATGACCTAGAAATGCCTGTAAAATCGTACTCACAAATAGCATGAGTTTATTAAACATGGGTCTACAAGTGACTAAACTGATTGTGTTAGCCAGGATGTGATAAAGACAATTGAAATCCATATCATCGAGAAAATTTTTGGGTTCATTGTGCCCATCATTTTAACGTTTTTTACTATTCAACGGGTATGCCTATTTTTAGCAATATGTACCATTTTAGGTAGTAATTTTCCTCATTATGGGTCTACTGAAGACCTCAATGACTGGACCGAGCTGCATATGTCTACATCCACAGAGGAAAGAATGACAAAAACACCCAGTATAGTGGGTAGAAATCAAACCCACAGCAACTCTGGCGAAATCTCCTTTATTAGACTTTTGAGCAGCTCAGGCCCTTTGCCCCTTAAAGAAATACGAAGTGCTCCGGTGTGTCACCTACAGTTTAATCTGTAAGTTGATTCTGGTGGAGTGGCTGCGAATTCGCCTCAGTAGGCTAAGCGGCCGTGGCGATATTATACCCATTAAGATTAGTAAATATAAAGGAGAATAAAAAAAGCAGCGGAGCATGGAAAGTCTACTCAAACGAATCCACGGCTAACTACAGGGAGATGTTCCAAAGGACACTCGAATATCCAAGAAATGCGCTGAAACTTAAGTGGAATTCAGAATTCTAACAGAGAATTGACTTGGGCTGCACTGGAAATTGAGTGTAGTTTGTCTTCGGTAACACTTCGGAAAACATCCCTTTTAAACAGACTAGTTGATGCATGTTGTGTTGGCAAATCAAATACTACTTATTGATTGCAATGTGGTATTCTGCAACCGGTAACCTATATTAAAGTGGCAGCCCTAAACAATGAGGAACGATTTCGATCCCACTTGTGCAACTTAAAATCAGGATGAGCAAGAAGTCTACGGTGCCAAAGGGTACTCACAGTTTGGGCGATTATTATGGCACCAATGTGCGAATAGGCAGCAGAGAGAACACCACTGGAGAAAATTAGAATACACACCAAGACGCCTGAAATGAACTCCTGAAATAAGATCGAAAATCCCACCATTTCACTTACTATCAGAGTCCACGGAGCAAACATGAACCGATGCAGGAGGAATAAGTGAAACACAAAAAAGAATACCGATACGAGCAAAGACAAAACGTTTGTCACAATAAGCCACGACCCCCCTACAGACAAGAAAGTTTTGTCTACGCAGCTCATGAAGAAGGCAACAAACATCAGGCCGATCTCAACCATCCGAATTATTGCAGGGAAGGTTTTAAGGTAACCCTGAAAGTAAGACCACTGCCTTTTTGGAGAATGTCTGCGATGCAGAGATTCATTTCCCATTACACCTTCTCCGACGTGAGACAACTTCGTTCCATTAGAGTCCGAAGCAACTGCCATTCCGCACCGTCAAAAGAACGCCAGCACAGGATGAACTCTCACACAGACGATTAAAACAGTCGAGTTCAGTTCAGTTCAGTTTTTACAGGACTAGTTTTGGCTCGCTTCATTCTGGCGAGCAGAATATTCCCAGTTCGGTTCAGTTCAGCTGGCACGAGACAGAAGTCACTCCTAGAGCCAAACGATCGCCCAGTGCTCTTTCGATGGCATACACAGAATTTGGCATCGACCACTGCCAGTGTTATTTTCGCGTTATCCTTGACGTTCCATTGACACTTTTTACGTTGCAAAGAGGTGGTAGAGAAAGAAAAATTCATCTCATCCCGGAGGCGAGAGAACGGCCACCCCAAGGGCGTTCCAAATAGGCTTGCAATGACTAAAGAAAAGCTCCCATCTCTGAAACACAGACATATCAGCTCGCCTCATCCGACTTATGGTCTAATCCCAATTTAAACAGTAAGTGTCTCAACGACAGCTCTATACAAATTATTTCACTCATTTACCACAGTGGAATTAGAAATGTGAGCTATAGCCACAAGCTGAGGGCTATAATTTTCCAGTTTCCTTCCATTGTTGTTGGTTCCGAACCAAGATTTGAAGCATTAATCTGGAGGAGGCCTGATGGAAGCCTTATATAGATGAACGAAAATTTTTGCGTTTCAGCATGACACCGTTGATCCCAACCAAAAAAGCTCCCTTGGAAATCCAGTCCGACGTAACTCGGATCGCATGGCCCTTTGCTGTGCTTGTTTCATTTGTCGATAGAAGAATATGTCGATGTGCAAACGTCATGCTCTCTGAACTCTCTGATTGCGAGCCTTTTTACGTTACAGGGACGATATACTTGTCTAAATTGTACAGTCCAGTGGGCCCAGCCTCCTTTGAGTTTTCGATGATAAAAGGTAGAAGTCGGCATTATATTAGCAAGATCATCGACGAAAGTAAAAACAACAGTCCCCGAGGTTAGAACCCTAGGGTATTCCACTACCGGCCGCTGTTTTCACGGGTCAAGCCTATCCGCCTAGGACTTGAAAGGTGATGCCATTTGACAATTCCATTGCCTAATTCAGTAACCTGTCACCTATGCTACAGCCTCGCAAATTAAGGCGCAGGAGAGGATGATTTACCTTGTTAAACGGCTTTTTGGATTCGGGGCAACATACTCTACCAGCAGGCCTTTATCTGGTCTCCGAGGTACTAATTCTGTGAGGCACAAGGGACTTGGGGTAAGATTCCTGTCTTAGAAATCCAAGTTGAGTAGTGCACAGAATGGATTGATACATCAGGAGTAGATTAATACTCTCTGATAGTGCATTCCAAAACTTCCCACGGGACGCTTGAACAGCCCATTTATCTGCAAATGCTTGACCCAGAATGCGAGCCGCCGCTTTGGATACAAACAACCGCCGCCTCAAATGCCATGTCGGATATACCTGCTGCAGAATTGCAATTTGCAGCCCGCAAATCGGTCTGCAGGTCTGCCGACGATTTTACTTCCAGAATGCCTCATAGTTGAGCTTGGTTGTTTGCACGAAGCCTTTGGCTCTGTTTCGATACTTAGCATGCCAAGAACATGCATGAAAGTTCTTGTGGACCTTCTACAGAAACTTACTTTGGCCCTGACGTTTTGTTGCTCTGCGTGTTGCGGCTTTTCAGTATATCTCACTGCTTTATTTTCGTCATCCCTTCCGTGGTGCAAACTTGCCTTGACGGATTATGTGTGACTTAACCATTAACCTCCATAGGTCTCCAACACTGGCTTGATAATCGACCAGAATAACCTCTGACTCCGTATTGGGAAGCATCCGGAATTCATTAGCCTGGAGCTTATTGCCATCGTGGGCGCAGCCTATAAAACCCACACCCAGGAAAATGCTCATCTCCACTTTGGGAAAACAGATCATTCTCAACAGTTGCGAAAAAATGTGTCGCGCAGACTATGAGGGTCAGTTAGAGGAGCCATGGAAACTACCGATATGGGCTCAACTATTTCCTTACTAGGGAAAATAGAAAAACGATTCTGCCAGGACCACTATGAAGCCAGAAACCACGGCTAACTCGGACTTTAAATGCATGGGCCACCTTCAACAGCGGATACGTACTCCATCAGCTTAGACCTGACCCTAAAAAAGGGGGACACCTTACACTTTCCTTGTTTGTTATGTGTACATTGTGCTGCTCTGTGAGACAAACTGGGGTAGTAGCCCGTCGGACCGTGCACCTGTTTCAACACCCCAAACCACTAGTTTTCAACCTGCCATCGCCCATCCAATGCACACCACGCGCTTACGTTGACGCTTAACATAACTGCTGCCGTTTATTTCTTTTTTAATCGCCTTTGCCTATGAAAACTACAAGGCTGTACAATTTACTGTTACCCTATTTAAATTCAAAACAACGGTTCTAGCGTTATCATGCTTCACCCCTCCACCTCTTTACGATTCTCTCCGAAAATTACCTTCCCAAAATTAGGCCCCACTCAGCTGCCCGCGATACACTTAAATTCAGTTTTGCGATTTACCGCAAATATGAAACAGTGGAATCGGTGTTAGCTCGGAACCGATCCCGCTTCAATCGCGTGTGCGGTGGGCCAGTTAAACCAGCTACTTCCAAAAATAATACCAAAGTATTATCATCAGCGTTGAACCCCTGCGCCAGCCATCCTAATATAATAATACTATATGTCGATGCAAAAGGGCAAGACGCGTTTTGCGAAGCGCGTTATAATAAGTACCATGGAATCTAGCAGCGACCGAGCTATGCATTTCATACGCAGTAGGCAGCTATTAGGCTTGCAGCATGCATCGCCGAGGCCAAACTAATAACACGTTCTGTCCATTTTAGTACACCCGCTAGGAATCTGAAACTCTTTTTTGCAATTTAATATTATCAGTTCTTCATGACTCTTTACTGCCCGCCCATCTCTACCTCTTTGGTCAATTCATTTACTCTGACTTTCCTCACCACAACATCAGCTGGAACAAATTCCAAAGTGCCTCCAGCTCTCTTCATCTGACTTTATTCCAGTTCCCACACACCAGTTACCAGGAGTCACCGAGGCAACACACACGGTTGCTGACAACTCCGACCCCAGCTATCCGTTTTCTTTGTGCGACGGGGCTGGCGCCCGAGGATTAGCCCTATTCAACAGAGATTAGGATAATCATTCATTAACGAACCGGCAGTACTGGTGAAATACACGGTTACTGCTACCACTGTAAGGGCGTTCTCATCCTTCCAGCTTCTCAGTCCTTTTCCGTTGCATATAACGAAACCCTAGAACCAAAAATAAAGTAGGATGGATATTTATGACACGTGCATTTAAGAATTGTTTCACCCCTTAACAATGCTCCTTTTCCCATTTGTTTCCCCTCTCAATCCAGTTCGCGCAAACAGGTTACGAACGCCATGAATATTCTTGCAATTTACATCATCTGTCCAGGCAAACGCTTCAAGATACATCATCCTTCAAACGGTCTTACATATTATTGACTAGTTTCATCCGCCTTCATCTCCGACATTATATACACATAGAATTTTTGTCAGGCGCGGCTTCTTTATCCGCCTCGCATTTTCTCCTACTGTAATTTGACAAAGTGCCGGCAGACTATCATATTTCTAATGCTCATCTCCTGCGATTAACCAACATTTCCATTTCATAGCCGTGTGGAATTTCATAGGGCTTTGCCATATCCAGACATTTGCCAATGTCATTTACCTAAATTTTGCACCTGCAGTAAGTGCTTCGATGCATTTAGGGGCGGAATCACTCGCAGTGGGCATTAGCAGTTAGCCCCAGAAACTCCTGCACCAAGTTGTCAAATGCTTTATCCATCTTAAGATTTTGATTCGCACGTGTTTATCATGCATAAGGCATCCCAGATGTCGGTCTTGCCTCCAGGTGTGCATTCGAATAATCCAAGTAAATGCACAGTTATCTTTTGTCACGTTTGAAGTTGCGTTCCACAAATTTGATCTTGCCCTGAGCAAGCCCTAGAAAAATCTTAAAACATACATGCGACTATTATTTTCACACTTCTTCATTAGACTTCATTTACACGGAAAACGTTTTTTGGCAACAACGCCTTTAATGTGACTAATTTAAATGACTCCAATCGGAGTCAACTAGGCAGACATTTCGAATCCTCCCTTTCTATCCCACGGCAGAATTTTCTCTTCCCTCTTCAATAATTCCTTCCACCACCATGGAACCCCATGCGAATTGTCACAGATTTTTTCATTCTGTTTTCGGTATATTTCCTCGTGCAGACATCCTGTTTCTGTTTTTCGGAGCTTCCAGTTAATTATTTGCTGAGATTCGACGGTAAAAATTCTGTTTTCCTCCACTGTGGCTAAAGTTGTCTTTTTGTGCATCTCTATTACGTTTTATACCTTTTTTACCGTTTGTCTTCTTAAATAATGGGCACAAGTTTATTCAATTCAATTGCATAGATTACATGCACCATCAGTCTGCCCACCTTTCCATGCACACCAAAATGTCCATGTTGGCTAATACCACTAGCTTAACTCCACAATATGAAAGTCGGAAATTTCTATGAATTTATCACACGAACGAGAGCTTCCGAGCTGTCATCTAGGCCAGAATTCTGCTTATTCTATGTATTCCCGATGGCTCAGTTCTTCTTGGGCTTTCAAAATCACCTCGTGGTCTGACTATCGAGGTTTGTACTGGCACCAGATCATCCACTTCTGGTAACCCGATGTCTAGCTCATGGTACCTTGACAAAATCCTTCTTTTCTCCTTCCTGCCCAATCCACACCGGCACTATCCACAGTGTTAAGGAAAGCCCTCAGATCCACGGCTTTTTAGGAACACATGGGGTGTAGCCCGGTTGCAGTTGTTTGTAATTCCAGCTAGGCTGACGAGTCACCCCCCTGCCTTCACCCATTAAAGGCTTTTTCAGGTTTACCACCTGTAGCGGAAATTTGATTTGTTCCTTCACATAACTTGTTTAATCGAACGTTGACCGCCGAGCGCGGTCGCCATTTGCGCCTAACTAACGCACGCTGCTACCGCTCCCGACTGTCTTTTCCTTGCATCGGTCAAGTGTCAGCGTTGTCAGTACTGCAATCGTAACGAGCGGAGTGAGAGTGACTCACAAGTGGTCACAAAGGTTAAGGGTAAGCAAACGTAATACGAGATTCGCGGTAGGACAATCCGTTCCACAGATATCGGTCAGCCCTACCCACTCTGTTGCGGTTAATAGCCCTCTACTCTAAATTTTAACTTGTAATTCTTGCACTGACGTCCTACTGTCACTTCTCAAAGTATTTTACAGAAAGTCACATAAAGAACTCATGGGAAAATGTTTGTTAATATCTGGTGTGAGTTCAGGTCCCGAATACAAATCACCATTCATCTTCTCGAGGCCGGGGCACATCCTCTCCGCTGAACATTTAGTGTGATTTGACAGCATGCAACAGGATGACGCCGCTGGAAACTTTCAGTCACACTAATGCACATGACATTGTTGCTTTTGCTTTGCATTCTCCATTAGCAAGTCGATTAGATTCCCCTCATCTCTACTTAAACATATACGAGCGAATACACCTGAGGCACGCGAAAACAAAACTGCTCACAACAAATATTCCATGATCCCAATAAAGTCATACAATTGAAAAATTATCATTCAGTGCCGCCACATACATTCACAGAAAAAAACTGCGCTTTAAATGTAAGGACCTTTTTGCTGATAACAATTTCCTGGAAAATTACCACTTAGCACATTGAGAAAACACAGATTGGCGAACAAGCTCGTTTTCAGTGATTCGTACTCATGCCATTACATCACTATATAGATATCTTGACAAAATATTTTCACTATAGGAAGGATTGGATTAGTCATTTACAAATATGGGTGGGGAAGTGATTTGTGGTGTTCATTGTTTTGTTGTCTAGGGTTTGTATTGGGACGGGGGGTGGGCCAAGGGAGTTGAAGCGTAACCACAAATTGTTTTTGAGAACAAAGTGGAGGATTGTGAAAACGGATTGCGACAGCTTCCGCAGTGCTCAAGAGGCGACACTTTGCCAACCTGGACTGTTGGCCTCTGACCTTATGCGGGGCTCGGAAAGCTTGCGTCACATTCACGGTGTGATTAGTCTGCGCTAGATGTGAAACCACTGCGCTATTAAGTGACTTAATTGTTCCAGTGCCTAACCATGCCGGGTGGTGCTCACGGATGCGTTCAGACAAGCGCCTGGTCGTGCGGCCGATGTACATTGTCCCACGGGAACATGTGAATGAATAGATACAAAACGAGGCTGCAGAATCAGGGAATTCGTCTTTCAACCATAATGACACTACGGGGCGGGATTTGAACAGGATATGGAGCTTGGCTGCGTAGAATGTCTTATTGATAGCACTAGTCAGTCTTCGTCGTGCTATTTCTGCTAGCGTGTCACCTTTGAATGGCAGAGATATGTATGCTGGCTTTCTCTCCACCCTCGCCCTCCTAGGAACTTCCTGTTCTGTCTCCAACATCTTGTCGATTTATCTATTTGGGAAGCCATTTTCAGTGAATACTCTTCTGATCGTCTGCAGTTCAGCTTCAAGGGTATCTTCTGTGCATATTCTTTTTGTCCTGGCAATCAGACATCTAATTAAGTTCCTCTTCACATTTAGAGGTAAAAAGCTGTGGAATTTGATGTATTTTCCATTCCATGTGGCTTTCCTCTGGACAGACCGCCGAATTTTCATGGCAAATCTGGAACTTGGACCACTCGAGTCCTCAATACAATCGCTCTACCTACCTATTTGTAAATTACTAATCCAATCATTCCTATAGTGAAAATATTTCCTCTCTCTCTCTATATATATATAGTGATGTAATGGCATAAGTACGAGTCACTGATAACATTTTCCCAGCGCCCTTTGATTGGATGGTCTGCATTTCCAAAAGGGGCAGGTTTATCTGGAATGACATCAAACAAAGTGGATCTCATGGAGAGACCCTACTTTGACTGTCTAATTTCTACAATAACCCTATTGGTAGTGAATATGCCGAAATTTAAGAACTACTTAACACTGGTGTGCTCACATTTCTTCATAAGACAGCAACGCACTTTGAATTTACGTTAGTGCCACTAGACAACGGCTACCTATCGCCGCCTTGAACCTGTCGAAATCTTCTTTTGTCGACGCAAATACTAAGTTGCGCATCCACTGATGAATTCGCCTACAGTCCCCTTCCGAACCTCCAGAAATATGCCTTAAATCAATCCGGGCTGAAACAATGTACATGACATATTCGCCAAAATTAGTTAACCTGTTATCCCACTAAGAAAAATAAACGATTTAGGCGGAACTTCAGAAGTTGGGATGCAGAGTAGTGTGTAGTTTAAATTTTGCCTGTAGAGTCTTGATTCCTCGTTGGATAGCTTTTGAGGTTGTCGATATATAAGCAAATATATAGTAAAATATTTCACCGGATTCCTACAAGATCTTTCCTTTCGATTCAGATTCTCTCTTTGCGAACGGGCTGTGACACATTTATCGGTACCACAAACCGAAGACTTTCTCAATGGGCGCCTAAATGTCATATCATGTGATTGGGTCACTCGATGTCATGAAACATGACGAACGGTTATCCCAAACGTGACATGGAGGCATCAGTTGCGAGAAATTCGACAACAGCCAATCACATATTTTCCCTTTATTGCAGCTTTTAAACACTTGGTATGCCTGTTTGTTCCAAGTATGCAGTACTAATTGACCAGCACGTGACAAAAACAAGAAGTTTAAATCCGGGCTATGTCGTGTTTATCCGAACCACTGATCAGTAAGCGCCTGGGGTATCGCCTGATGTCAAGCAGCTGCTCACTGTCGTGCCAGTTGACGGGCCGAAAGATCCTAATAGAGTTGGCTGAACAGCCAGGCGAATGTTTGGGCCAAGCCTAACAAACGGGTTTGAGTTGATTGAGGATAGCATCTATTAAATTTGAGAAGAGATCACTCGTGTGCTTGCTGAAGAATTTAAGAAATAAAAACATTTACCGCGCTTTTCATCTTGCTGCTGCAAACCCCAGGGCAATGTGAATTTGTGATGCTGAGAATTGGAGATCTAAGTTTGCGAACAGCTTATAAAGAACATCATGCCTGCCACCCGGGCTGACCGAAGCCTTCCACTGACTTGTTGAAAGGCTGGAGAAAAGTGGAAATGTTTTGCATAGGAACAATCAGTGACGCTAGTTAGTTGTACGTTAATCACAATAGATTATTAAAGCATTGACAACCCAAGGGAGGCTTGCCAGATTATTGGGAGCCGTGCGCAGGAAAGCTCTTAATAAAACAATAAAACAACAATATGTGAACAGTCTCTGTAAAATCAAACCACGCAGTGCCAAATGACCGGCCGTTAGCACTGTTGATTTTGAATGAAGGGGTCATCACAATGTATCAACTGACCATCATCAAACCGGATTACGGCGAATTTAAGAACGTCACGTTCTATTAAAATAGTTACAATTAAATAACAAATACGTGCGACATGAGCCTATAATTTTCAACCTGAAATAAGCAGCAACTAATCTGGCTGCTCATCATGTGTAGGTAACAGACGTTTTCCGATTGCCCCATGTACCTTTTCCATCCGGTTCATTCGTAGACCTGGTTGCCAATGTACAATAAAGAGTGCATGAATCGGCATCAGAGAGCAGTTAAAATTGATTCCTAGCATGACAAAAAAAACGGGGAGATGTTGTCGGTCCTGCAAAAAGGCGAGGCTTCTTGGTGTTGCCAAAAGTGCAAAGCCGCCTCGTTTCAGCCCCATGAGCCATGCAACAATGAGGACGGATCATGTCTGGAAAATAGGATTGCCCGACAGGCCCGGTTCTACTCACGTGAAAGGCGCACGGTCTAAAGATCTGAACGACTATGAACCAAAAATTGAGTTGGGAAACCAACCGATCTCCCAGATTCTGCGAAAATGGAAAAGCGATCTGATTTGTGACAACCTCAGAGACGAACGGAGACGGTGTTCGAAGTGAAGATCGAAGACCAGACAATGTGCCCTGGAGACGGGATCGCTAAGCCAACGAGTTCCAATTTGAGTAGACCTACGTAATCCGAAACAATGGTGTTGAGCTGTCAGAAGCCATTTTGATCGTTCCAACTTGGTTGTGTGAACTAGGGGGTGAGCTTGAGTCAAGGGGACCGACTGGAGCGGCGAGAACTAGCGACCGCGATATACAGATCCTAAAACACCATAGCACCGTGCTGCAAATTTTCCGTTATTTTTATCTTCGATCCCATATCACCCGTTCCCAATAACTCCGCCGGGAACAGCTAAGTAGAGTAAACCAAAATTGTTTGATTACATGGCATTCCTGAGGTCAATACTCACTAACACATTCGGCTCATCGTCTCTAATTGATTTCCTTATGTGGAATTTTCTCCAAAAAATCAGTGTGATGTCGCCACATTTGCACTGTCTTCTGATTGGAGGTAATGGGTATAGACTCAATAACAAAAGTTCTTACAATTATAACGAGATTAACTTCCGGTCTATTCGCAGCAGATATTCTTAATCTGTCCCTTTACAATGCTGAAGAATCCCAGTATAGTGCGACTGCTGGGGAACAAATTATCAAGTAGCTTGTTTCATAGTGGCATATGGTTTTAGATGAATGAAATTTAGTCAATTAAGTTGACTCGCATAGCTTCAGAAATTGGTCGTCTTCGTGACAGTTTGCTAAATTACACCCTAAAAACAATTGGAATTGGTCTGCACGCAGTGTGAACTTATTTGCATATGCTGACAAATGAAGCGCAAACTCTGTGAACAACCCAACTGATTCTCATTATTAATGTTAGAAACTACACTGTTTACTTGAAAATAGTACTGCGTTCTATCACGTGCGAAAGTGACTAGGGTCCCTTGGGTAACGAGGAGGTAAAATCCAAACTGAAAGCAAACATCACCGAGAAAATCATCCCATTTTTAGTTTCTGGCCGTCTGCCTATTAGTCTCTGACGCACAGGACCTCAAATCACTCACCTATCTAGATTCATTGTAAGACATCACGTACGCATTTGCACAATTACAATCGAGAATGGCCATTCAACCAAGATTAACTGGAGTGCAGACTGCTATTCCCCCGCGAATGCCAATTGTTCATGTAGTCAAGTACAAATCCCGTTTCCTATTTGACCAACAATGTTCGTCCGTTTGCCTGTGTTCACGTCAGAACTTAAAAAAGATAAAAACCTCATTGTAAATTGCCCCGGTGATTTTAGTCACGCGGATCGCAGTTTCCTGATCCGTTTAATTCTAAACAACATGGTGCACTATGGTCCCAGGGAAACCGGAAAACTTGCCTTCCTCCAACTGAATGACTTCGAGGTTCTTTTCGTCAAGAGGAATGCCCCTTTAGCCAACTTGGATTACTGTCAGCACAGGTCGCCCAAAAATCTCCTCAGACACATAATGTCGTGCATACCTGTCCATTCGACTACGAAATCCTCCAGGGTCATTGCTAACAGAACAACTAAAAAATCGCTGCAAGATTTGCTTTGCTACACTGATTTCAGTCAATTCTACAGCTTGGATGCCTCGATTTTCTGTGATCATCTGGCGTCCTTCCCCAGATTTTGCCGTCGTTTTTATTGTCCACATAAATCAGTTCATGTCTGACCTGATACATTTCCATCACATTTGAAAACTTCCAGAGGATTTTTGCCTGTAAAACAGATCAGTTGTTTGATAAAGACCACAATAAACAAAATGAAATCCCCGTATACCGGGCCAAAATCGTCGCAACAACAACCGCCACTACGTTAGGAAAATTTTGAAGTATGAGCTTTATGGAAGCAAAAATGCCATGGGACCCGACGGACTCGAACCGATCGTTTTTAAGAGTTGTTTCGTAGTTAATTGCCCCTCACGGGGTTTTCAACAAGTACCTGTCAGGCAACCAAAAAGCCAAATTACAGAGAGACCAGTGAGAAGCACTCCCGTGATTAAGAAGGCTGATAAACCCCATCTCACGATAAATAATCTTCAAGAAATAATTCACCATGTGATATCATCGCTCAACTCACCATAAAGAAACCATGGAAGCACTGTACAGCCGTTTCATCCTTGTTAGGAATCATCACCCAAAGATATCTGAAGCACGCATTCTTCCAAGTAGTAATTCATGCGTTGACATCCGTGAGCATTATCGGCAACCAGCGATCAACATTTAGCGCGGATTCTGTTTTATCCCTTCGATAAGACTGGTTAGTCTTCTCGTATGTTTCCTGGACTATATTAATGTACTTAACTGCTCTGACAGAACAAGTCTTTTTCAGTGTTCTACAATAAACACTCGCGGGAATACATTCACTCATTGACGAGAGGTAACTTAACAATCGAGCTCAATTTGGCTTCATCATTTGTGATATTAATAGTGCTCTCCCTAACCTTTCGAAATTGCTCCGACCTGCCATTTCGCCTCAATTTCAATTTGTTACACCCACAATCTAACTACTGGTCCTAGCGGCCTATAAATCGAATAGGCTGACAAATTCGTGATTGGGAGGAATCCACACAGTACCTACCAGTTCTACAAAGCAAGTGATTCTTTGTCTTCCATTGTTCGATGGATCTGCCCTCATATACTGTCACTTAACTTTTCCGGATATGATAACATTATTTTCCACGTACCAAAGGAATTCATTTACCTTCCACGGAAAGCAACTGCTCAGTTCTTCTTCTGACAACAAACAGGTCCCTGAATTCACATTAGTGACATAACTTGGTGTATCCTTATTGCAAAGTTCTCACCTGGTTCGAACACATACGTAATAGGTTCCAAAAACAGAGTCTATCTGCCCACGTACTTCGCCTGAGGTCCCTGCAAATAATTTAACATATACCGGTGCCTCTTGTTCTTCGATGTTCCTTTGTCGCATATGCCGCAACAAGCTTCGTATTGACGTGCTACCAGAAGCCCTTCAGTACCCGAACACTAAGGTTACTCCGTGTACGTTCCCCTCGTCGACCAGATCTAAATTCAAGTTTCCTCATTCCTGGCCAACTGCACGTAGAATATGGTTTATTCCCTCCCTAACAGGGTATCGCCATAACCTTTCATTAATGAAGGGTGATCGTGAAAGAGCGACCTGATATGAAGTGTGAAAAGTGGAAGGAGAACATGATCCGAAGCCAAGTAGGCGCATCAGCTAGCGTCAACACTTAGTCAGAATCAAGTTTACAGGTACAATCTGTGGAACGTTGAAGCGTTACGGTCACTGGAAACTGAAACTACGCATTCGGAACACTTGTGATTTGAAGTGATCATGGGTATCCACATGAAGTAGCTGAAACTGAAAGCCAATGCAAAATGTAGTTAATATTTCAGAAATGCTTGATCCTAAAAACATTGGAAATGATGACATTATTATTCCATCTCTTCACTGGTAATCGGGGTACGCAATGTGACAAGTCATCCGGTTCCGGTGGCTCAGGATTTAGCTATGAGGCTCTTCTGTTTCTGAGAACATTCTATTGAGAATTTTCAGTTTCTGTGAGGATAACGGGCTTTTTGGAGGTAATTCAATTGCTGTTATGTGAATGACATGCAATGTGCGCTTGCCAATGTCGCGACATCCAAAATTTCCATAGGTAATCTTTCAAATTTGATAGTACCATTTCAGTTATCAGAATTTATTTATTTGAACGCAGTGAACGTTGGCAAGCCAAGAAATCGACGGATTATTATTTGTATTTTACAATTGACCGGTGGTAGCACACAATCACACACCAGGTTCTCAGTATCTAGTAAAATCATGATCAACCATGATGCGCAGTCGTCACCCTCCCACCATAAATAATTTACAATTGCAATGGAGTTTTCTATCATTGCGTAGAATATTTACAACGTGTCATGGTAAAGTAAACACTCACTTCTGATAACGACCATCTGTAAACGATGTAGTTAAACACAACCATGCCGCGGTAAGGCATCAATGAACCCTTGCAGCGTACGCTATGTATCAAACATGTTTCAATGTTAACGGCAACCTGGTGAGTTATATTTTAAGTGAGTCAACATCAGCAGTTTAACGAAAAATTTCCCGTAATTTCGTATACACGATAATAAATTGTCTCAAAGATAAGGTGAACAGTGACTGCCGGCATGTTTTGTACGGGTACCGGACTGCTAGCGAAATTAGAGGCCGACAATGTCTTAATCAACAGCAAAGTCATTCTTCCAGCCCCGCGTCGGTAAGCACGACCACACAACGTGTCATCTCTCAAAATTGAATTCGCTTGACACGTCCCCCGTCTTAACGAACAGAAATCAGCATTACTAATATCCCTGATGCCTTACCAAGGAAAACTGGATACCCCGAAACATATCTACCCCGAACAGTGCATTCATTGCATCTGAAACACTAAGTCTGATGTTTCATCAGCTTGATTTTACCCCAAGTTAGTGCATCCGCCTTCATATTCGCGAGTGTAACACGGACGCATTTGCTTTTCCGATGGATGCAAACTCTCATTATGAAAAGCGTTTTTACATTATCGATGATGTCGTTGAGATATTTTTCGATACCAGATGGTCTGCTCATTCCACGTCCGAAACCAACCATGAACACAGAGGACAGACAGTAAATCACGTGATTCAAAATAGACCGGAATCATTGCTAGGAATTACAAATCAAAAACTATCCATCACCGTGAAGCTAACTGTTTATTTCTCCCGTAGGTTCATCAGCAAAGGAGTCAAGAACACGTAATGTGCGCTCGTTCAGCCTGAAACGCATGTAACGCCCGTAACTTGTCATTCATAACATACTACGCAACATTAGTATATCGATAGGCAATTCAAAATAAATATGGCGAAGTGCTGGAATCAAGGTTTATAGTGGGCCTACTATTTTTACTTACCGTTAACTATTCCGCCAATAACTGTGATGAAAGACAAGCAACACGAAAAGTAAGATTACCTTCAACACTACATCATACACATAACTAAGAATTGTCATTGGATGACGTAGACCCAGATGTAAAATTATCCCTCGCACATTTATTTCTCTGTGCATTACAGTGCCACGTCCAAATTTCTCGACAAAAGCTACTAGGTTCACCTGATGCTTCGTTTCCCGATGGACCAGGTAAATACAGGGCATCTGCAATAACCCATTGCAGGGTGGATGCACCATCATCCTCGTATATCCGACATGATTTAGCACAGAAGTCTAACATTACCACGCACAGCGGCAATCCACTGATTGAAATCGGATGGCTGTAAACCGTACACCTATGTCTTAACTGTTGTGTTGCCGAGTTTGGTTGATCTATGCACACACTGAAGCACAAGACTCAAACACTAGCGTCGCACGATAGCACAGGAGCGCACAGCCTGTGGTCTAGTAGAACATGAACACACTGAAGATCGGAGACAATAGTTCGAGCTTAAGTATTTAAGCCCCGTAGTCGCATAACGAGTGGAACGGAACTGTTGCTCCCTTGAATGAACAGCCACACAGAACAGAAAAAGGTGCGAAACACGAACAGGTAGCCCAGTCCGCTGGCGGAAGAGAGAAGACGAACATAGGACACTGCCGTGCGTTTATTGGTGACTCACCAACACAAGTTAGAATTCAGGCGAGCTCTATCGTTTATATAGTTCTGTTGGGTGGCCTTGATCGATGTGTGGACTAGCCCCTCACAGAATGAGTTTTGACGAATGTTTTCGCGGACATACAAACATTTTCAACCGCGCGACATTTAAAATAACGTCCATTTCGAACTACTGAGAAAAGGGCAAGTTCTCCTGGGAAAATTAATAACAACTAAAATCTGCGGCGCCAAAAAGCCCTAGAATGGTCACTGACCATAACATTAATTGACCCCTTTGCTTTCTTCCGCGCCTACAAACAACCGTCCTTGAGTGACCACGAAAACAGAGGAACTCAGTTTCAATCGCCGATTCATCGCTTTGCATGACTTTAGGCTTGAGCAATTCCGTTTTTTAAAAATGAATAATTTTCACCGGTTCAATATGTCTTCCGTGATCTGGGTGGTCTGACTAAAAACATAAAGTGAGCTTTACCAAACAAAAACTGAATAAGAATTGAAATCCCATTATTTTTAAAAAAGATAGGTAAGAAGAAATGCACCAACTCCAATGGAGCCTTGGGCACTGTACACGTCAAGTCAAGGGAATCTAGCTGTACATGGGTACCGTTGGATAAAATAAGCATTTCAGTGTCTTTTTTTGGTTTTCCATTCCGCATATTTATGTTGCGCTGCATCCAGCATGGACTCCAGATGGCTAGTTACGCGCGATCTGTATGATACGGTTCCTCGAGTTCCCGTATCTTCAGATGTGGAACTTGGGTCACTACTGTTCTTCACAACAACACCTGTTGCGCCGGCTACAGAACTACCGGAGTTGGAAGGGACTGAACCTCCGGTTCCCCCTAGGGACGGATCCAGGGAGGCAGCAAAGTGAGCCACTTTGGAAACGCGATACCGTGTCAAACTGTTGGCTATACGATCCAACTTTTCCGCTAATTCTGGGTTGGTCACAGGAAAACAAGCCCAGAAATGCCGTAGTAATTCCGAGGCGCTAGCATACAAGAGAGACAATTCACGCGTCTGTTCTGCGTTGAGCAAGGCTGGGCCGCGATCAACTTCATCCGGATCTTGTGCTGACCGGCGCTGCCCAGTTGCGCCTGAGCCCACCAAACGACTGCCATCCACACCGCGACATCCCGCACCATCAACCGAATCAGGTCGATCCGAAGAACGGGGTCCCTTGAGCTCGTCTGACCTCTTGCCGCCAACTAAACACCCACCCGGAGAGACATCAGCTAAAGCCAACTGGGCATCCATGGTGGTCAGAAGGACGTTCTTGGCTCTACGTCCGCTGGCAAAAGCTAAACGCATTGATGCTTTGCATTTGTCTGAAGCTTGGGTAGCATGCATACCAGCTGCTGATTGCGCATATGACCGTGTGGGAGCTACTGAATTTTGATTCAGACTTGTTTGAGCTGTCGATGCTCCCTGGTCTTTCGAAGTAGGACCTTCAAGGTAGTCTGAAACACTGGCTAGTTGAAGACGAAAATGAGGTGGTTCCGGATCATCTGATAATTCTGAAGAATAGATCTGTTGTTTTAGTGAGATAGCTTGTGTGGTTTCGTTCGTCGTTGAAGGATCCGCACCACTACCACTGCAACCTGTGCCATTCACGGGGACACACGACAGACCGCTAGCTACATCACCAGAGCCCAAAGATTTGAGGATAAGAATGGAATGATTATTGAATCGACGAAGTAGGAGCTGGTTGGCTGATATATTCGAACTGCCATGGGTGGATTTGGCCAAAGTTTCATTTCTTCGAACAGGGGCGGGCGGATCTACTTCTGTTCCATAACCAGTGCCGAGCTCATGATCGGACAAAGAATCCAAATCAAGATGAGCGGTGATGCGGTTACGACGAGAACGCCGTAATTCGGTTTGCAACTGTCGTTCATCCAAAGCAGCACAGTCGGCAAATATATCTTCCTTCGGAAGTTGAACACGATCGCTAAACCAAAAGAAGACGGAGAAAAGGAATCCCATATAAATTACCATTTATGGACAGACGAATAACGATTACAGTCATAATGATAAAAGTTACCTTTTACTCTTTTTCATAGACGCATGCACGCATCACCATCATCTTTCAGCGTTAAACAGCAAGAAAAGCCTCACTAACCACTGCCTTTTCCAGAATTATACGCTACCATAAAAAGAGTGAATATACAAGGGGAACAGGGAATGGACCTACAAAAGCGGGAGCAGATAAGACGCTGCTGCAGCCGACCCACGGAACACCGTCTAAACGAACAAACGCACGTGTTTTCAATCATTCAGATTCGATAGAAAATGACAACACGATCGCCACTGTTCACGGTTCACTGCCATATCCTTCAGTGTCCCCAGCATGCAAGTCGACGAATCTTTCGGACCCCAACCACGAAGACGTGAGACACCTACCTAACATTTTCTCATCCCGCATTGCCACGTCATCTGTTGACCTCCACATGGCTTCTTCCATTCCTCAGGAGGAATACAAAATCGGGCACGGTATGGTAGACGAGTGTTCGTCAGACGCAACACGTGACCCAACCAGCGTAGTCTACGAAGTTTCATACGCTGAAACAAGCTATTCTCAGAAGTGGCACCCAATACCAGATTCCTAACCTCAATATTAC
>LUCM01003593.1:24572-40441 GCA_008360955.1 Fasciolopsis buskii | reverse complement strand
ATCGTAAAACTCGTCTTTCTCCATGTCAGTGCTGCAGTCTGTCGGAGCGTAAACCGAGATAACAAATTAACTGCGCTTAACATTAATATCCTTCCGCAGGCCGACTGATCCAAGCAGCCTCACGGCGCACAAACGACTATTAAACGAGATCCAATTTAGAAGGGCTGCTTCAGCCTTCTCACTCAAGACTATTCCTACACCACGTTGACCCACAGCTTGAGCTACTCCGTCTCCTGAAGTGCGAACAAAATATCTTGACGAGAAATTTGACCCAGTTAGTTGAATTACTCTACTCTACTCTACTCGAATCCTGAATTCGTGTTTCACTCACACAGCAGACATCAATCGAAAGTGAGTCCACTGTCAGAGCCAAACACGCCTGTTGGTCAGCCTGCATTAAAGTGCGCACATCGAAGGAACCCAGATTCAGAGGCTGACGAGGCTTGAGAAAATGTGACCTAGCAGACTGAAAACCAACTACTACACTACTTGACAATAAGCCGCTGCGAGTATCGGGCGTCCTATCAATGGAGATACTATGGGTAGGCGGAAGGGGCGAACAGATTGGGGTGGAGACAGAAGAGACAGGTTGAATAAAAGAGAGGGAATTCTGAGTAGTAGCATACTTATCACTACACATCCCACCTGCACTCGATGCAATGGGCAGCGCGGTCCTCATTATCCTGCGCCACGACCGATGCAGTATGGAATTACTTGTAGGCAGGTAACTCATGGGGAATAATGGACGGGTACTGCTAGGGAGTCCAGCCGCTAAGCAGAAGAACGATTAGGGTTCTCAACCAAAGCCTTTGGTTTTGACAAGAACCTGACCGCAAGGCAGCGGGGAATAGCTGAGTGGAAGCCCATCTGCTTGGATCAATTATTCTTCCACTTGTATTTCGACTGAGCTGCTAACTCAGATCAAACCCCAACTTGGAGGACCAGGAGACTAATTCGTCAGGCCTCTACTCATTGACCTTCCAGGCATGATTGGATCTACGGCTTGAGATAAGCCATCCTGTATAGCTCGTTGGATCATGGAGGCACGCAAGCCGTCACACTACGTCAAGGTGTAGTCTCGTAGTGACTCACCAGGTCATTCCATCCAATCCTAGCGATACTACTTAGACATCGGTAATCGAAAACCTCCAACCGAGGAAAATCTCCCACAAACATAATCCCTATCTCGCAAATGAATAACAGAAATGAGCACACTGCGACACAGTACACACGACCTTTCAACTTCAGTGAAATATCAGGCCGACACCACAAGTGCTTCAGTCCAGTGGGGCTGCTGTTGTCCAGTCCTGTGACAGGAATTTACACTTTGAAGGTGCCGAACCGAACTACAGACCTCGAGAGTCCATCCAGTGCACGTTATGCATGGTTCGCGGATTCGAAGACACATAACGTGACCTGTGCAATCTAGATCACACGGCTTCTCACCATTTCACAGTTCGACTCCTATATCCCGGAGACCTCCTAAAGCATCTTCCATCACCTCGTCCATGACGAAGTTGAACAGGAACGGAGAGATGGGACACCCTTGTCGAACGCCACCAGTCGTTTCGAATGAACGCGACAGTTCACCGTATAACCTCACGCGACCGTAGGTATGCGAGGACAATGCTCGCGACAGGCTCAAGAACTTCGTTGGCATACCCTTCCGGTGGAGAGCACTGAGTAGTGCTGGTCGATCCACGAAGTCGGAAGCACATTTCAAGTCGAGGTAGACTACGATCGTAGGGCGGCGGTGCGCGTGGCGCGTTTCTATTAACTGCCGATGACTGAATATCTGGCCGCATGCATGCACGCGTACGCAAAAGTGTTCGACGTTTCCTAAAGAACTGGCTCAAAAGAAAAGCTGCATGCCTACTGGATGCGGGAAAAGTCAAAAGTAGATTCTGTGTTTGAAGCCCATGACGATGGCCTCGCACCACCATAAATAACATCATTTCGTGAGAATCTAATTTTCCGGCGGTGGTCAGAGGTTCGAATCTCACACCCGCCGGTCACCTTAGGGGCAGATGGCAAGTTGTTATCGTCCGGCGCGTTACCGCATATGACCTAGTGAAATCTTGAGTGATTCTGTCGCTCCAAATTTCAGAATCAAGGTTGCCGGTCCCCTCCCTCCCGCGTAGCAGACCCTAGTGGCTATCAGTTATGCCCCATTCACTGCAGTTATGCGCCAAGCCTGTCACTGAAAAACAATCTGTAAAATGCTTGTCACGCAGTTATCTATACCGTTGCATCATGAAAAAATCTAGTGTTGCATCGAGAAACTGTAAATTGAATTTCAGGCACTATATCTGGTTCAAACCGCGCGTGACGCCTCACGTAGCCGACGATCTAAATTATGATTAACTAGCGGTCTGATAGAAGGTTGAGTGAAATCTGACCCGATTTCTTATCAGTCTGGTAGTATGTCACCGCTGGGGTTGGTTTCCGTATCAGAGAGATCATTTGCGAACTGAACCAGCTATTTGCCTGTTTCTGAAAATAAACTTAGTTTCCGAATTCCATCTTACAGTTTCACATTTTAACGTGACCTTTTTAACTCTATCTTGAAACGGTGTAATCGATGTCCGTAAGGGGAAGCTGTTCCGGCCATGATTTAACTAAATGCCTCATCAAAGGATAAGCTGACGAAAAACGATTTTTGAATATACAACGCAAAACCAAAAAATTACTAACCGATGGAAGTAATGTGACTGGAAGAATTTGATCCAAAAATCTGCTTCAGAAAGCTTATCTGGAACTAGTTCCTTGTGACGCTGTCGAACAGTAGGATAAGCCCGAAAGATAGCATTGATTGTCTCATGAGTCAGATTGTACTTGATGCCGTTCGCGCCGTCTGCCTCCGGTTTGATATCACTGAGAAGGTAGCTGGGAACACCGACTATTTGGGGTTGATCATCCATTTGGAAACTGCGAGATATCTGACCGGTCGAACTGGAACCGTCGGTGGTCTTATTGGATGCTGTAGCGTTAGGCTGGCTTTTATGCTGACCGCCTTCAGATAATGTTTCAGTATTGATACTTCCGGTAGTGGAGAATTCTGGACGAGCCCAAAATTCGTCTGAGCTTAATATACCGGTTACCACAAGCTCCTTGTACAAAGCCAACAGATCAGGACTGGATTCCAGCAAACGCACTTTTTCACGAAGTTCAGACTGAGCCTGAGGGACAAAACCAACAAAAAAGGACAAGAAGTCATTGATAATAATCAATATATACAAACATATGTGCATAGCATGTAAATCCCTTATGGTAACAACTTGTCCGCTGCTTGTGCGCATTGCACTCACATGTTTGCGCTCGCGTATCGAACAGCGTGTCTGACTGGGATATGCATGCAGTTAGCATTCACTTCAACGCGAGAAACAGAAGCTGGAAAACAGTCTATTGCTCATGGAACAATAGCCCCAATTCCTTTCACGACATGTCAGGTGCTCAGTGAAGTGGCTAATCGTCGTAAGATACGCCGGCGGATTTGAGCAGCCGTGGAACAAGCGCGAGTGGTAGGAAATTTTTAAAAATTCTTAAAGGGGTAAACGGTAATTCTTATTTTACTGGCAGAATTTTATCCAAAGAAAAATATCTACAAGGTAGTCCAAAACGTCTTGTTTTAGGTAGTGGTGCGGTGCAATGAAAGTGGTATTTCCCAGTGCATTCCCGACATCGGCATCGGTTTCGATGAATCGTCCGCATTATTGTGATCCGAACAGCAATATGTGTAAACTTCTTAACGCAGTTGCGCGGAAAAGTATCTATACGGGCTCCTCGTTGTTTAACTCACACGCTCATTCGTCTCACGATTACGAAGAACACAAAGGCATGAATCTAACAGTACAAGCGCGACCGACATTATGTATCTTTTTTGGGAAGCAGATGACGAGAGAGAGCCTCCGAAAGGGAAGGGAAGCTAACTGCAAGTCATTAAATCAAACAATCGACCTTGCACGACCGAAACGGATATCATCGGGCGAGAATCTCTACAAGAATGCTAGCATGACCAGACTTGTGCTGCGACTGATAAGTTCCCGGCGTTGGAGTCCAACTGAGAAATGAGACATTACCTGAAGAAGAGATTATACTGGCGGCAAGCTTACCAATTCGACGGAGTTTAGCAAACGCGTTTATGAAACCTTGGGACGAAATAGCATCATAATTTTTCGATCGACAGGCAGAAAGCCAAAAAGAGTTAGGGTTGTTATATATATGACGCTTTAGTTTATATGCATATGATTTTCCCACAACCCATTAGTACTCACCTGTTCTCGCTGCGATTCCCACAATTATTATGCGTACAAATCTGAGCGCAGTTAAAATGGGGAGTCACTTTTGGCACTGTGTACATGCCATATGATAAATCTCGGCCATCAAACCGTCAATAGAAGTATCTAACTATGATACACTACAGCGTAATTACTCCGGATAACGCAAAACGACACATACGGTGTGGATAAAGCTTACCTTATCTTTGAATTTCGGCAAAAGCCTTTGCAGCATCTCTTTCACGTTATTACGCATTTCCAATTGTTTAGCCCTCCCCGAGGGATCCGCAAACTGAAAAGTAAATGATTCTCCATTGTGCATTAGAAGCTGTAACTGGACTTTTTCCTTCTGGTCCGGACTGATTCGCTGTACTCTGATGTCCTCAAACGCAGCACTAATCCGAAAACTGTCTGACGTCTGATTTCGCCAAGCGAGTCTGCCTGTGTTCACATAAAGTGTGCCGTCAACTTTCTTGTAACGTACGTGTTTCACCATCAGCAACACATCTTCCTTTTGCTTGGACATTGCTGCAGTTCAGAACACCAAGGAATGTGCTTTAGGAGAGTCGGGAAGCAGAGTACACAAAAACGCGAAGGTTCTTGATATCCGTTGTGCAGAATTCCAGCTAAAATAATAATTTCTTGTTGGGTTAGGGTATCACGGTTTATGAAAAAAATGAATAAATATATTCGTTTCATGTCAGCTCTTCGAACAACAGATTTTGCACTGATACACTTCGAGTTAGATTTTAATTCACAGTGGCGCGTATTGACAGGGAGAATAAGCAACGGAAGAGTACAGACAAAACCATGTAGATGGATAAGTCCGTGGATAAGAAAATATCCCGAAATCAGCTAGGGCGTTGACCACAATAACTAATTAAAATCACCGCAGGTGGTAGCTTTTCCAGACTCTTCCAAGTCATTTATCGTTCATCGGAGTGCATGACTTCTTTGAGCCTACTACCGTGGTTACTAAAAGCAAGCCACGGGTTATTTTGAAGAGCTCTACTCTGATCCTTTTTTACGACATGTTTGAAGCTTGAGTGTAGGGAGTACATCTCATAGCCACAAGGGCCCACTACACAAGGGGAGTGAGACCGGCAACCCTGACCTTGAAACTTGGAGTGGGGTAGGACCACATAAGGTAAGACTAGGTCAGGTGTGTTAATGAGCCAGACGACACCGAGTTGCCGTTTACCAGCTTTAGTTGGAAGACCTGATAGACAAGACAGCAGTGAAGTAAGGTGTTCGCAGACCTTTGGGATCGGTATTTCAGTCCATACCTCATTAGACCACTTTATCTCAGGAACCCAACAATCCTTGGGATTAGACNCATCGGGATTGATGGACGGGTACTACTAAGGAGTCCAGCCAGAAGACTGATTGGGGTTCTCAACCAAAGCCCTTGGTTCTGACAAGAACCTGACCGCAAGGCAGCGGGGCATGGCTGAGTGGAGGCCCACCTACTTGAATCAATTATTCTTCCACTCGTTTTTACGACTGAGCTGCTAACTCAGATCAACCCCCAACTTGGAGGACCAGGAGACTACTTCTTCAGGCCTCTACCCACTGATCTTCGAGGCATGATTGGATCTGCGGCTTGAGATAAGCCATCCTGTATAGCTCATTGGACCATGAAGGCACGCAAGCCGTCACACCATGTCAAGGTGTAGTCTCGTTGTGACAGCAGTCTCGCTGTGCGTGGAAGTCGTCTGCAATTTACAAGGTTCCCGACTAACCCTTCATCGTAAGATAACAACGCTGAAAACGACTTAACCTGAATTGCTTAAACCACCGTGCTCTGTACAACCATTTACTTCGATCGCTTCATCTGTATTTCACCTTTTTTGTGGAAGTAGAAAGCATTATCTTGTCGGATCAAAGAAGAAAACGTTCTACGCGAAAATAATGGGAGAGAAGACTACTTCAAGAGCATGCGAATCTGGTCATCGCAAACAGGTCACTCCACTGACGAACCTTCTCTTTTCCTCGATAATCAGAGGGGTTTAGTAACATGTTTGTGAAGCACCTTTACTGACATTAAGGCAGAGAGGATTATCTTACATGCCCATGTTAACATTAACATCCTCGAGCCACGGTAAACAAAGCATCTTCTTGAATGATTAATTAGTGTATATCACGTAGGCGCAACTTTGCGGGGAGAATCCAGTCTTTCCATTATGTGCTTCCTCTGTCGATGTTTGTCGTTCCTTCAACTTTGACCAGTATACCTCTCAATTCCATACTGTCGACAATCAAATTTTAGTAACATCTCGCCAAATCCCTGAGATTGGTCACATCAACTCACTGACCTGCTCTCATTGATGACAATGGATATTTGGCGCTTACTTGCTTGTTAGTAAATTGAAGCATTTTTGTGAGCAGTAAAGTAGATCCCGTACTTACGCAGCAGTGCGCCTACCCGTCTATTCATTTGACGGGCAACGATTTTGAACTGTTGCATCTTTGTATCACCAGACTTAGACATGGTCGCGAAAGTCCTCCTGATCTTGTCAGATATACGACCTGATAACTTCTAGGAAACATTCCTCATTCTCCTAGGCAGTTAACGCTGTACAGATTAAGGCACGCCATGGATCATCTCAATCAAAAGACAGATTTGCAAGCACTTGACACAGTATTTTAAAGTTCAGTCTCTACAACAGGCAACACTGTACTGACGTGCTCTGAGTGTTTGCTGCCTCAAAGGAGGAAAAGAGAACCAGGACTAGCAAGAGATCAAATGAATGTAAGAATACTATTAACCATGAAATCGAGCAATATCACCTACTGCCTCGAGCTACGGCTTCATATCTCGTGGACCACAACCCGGTAGTCCAATTTTACTTTAACGTCCATGAAGCATATGTGCAGAGGAAGCGACACGTTCCACAGCCAGTAGGATCTACTACACGGGTGTGTTGGGGGATCCCGGCAAACTTGGCTCTGAAACTTGGAGTGGGGTAGGACCACATAAAGTCACACTAGGTCAGGTGTGGCAACAAGCCGGACGACAGCCAGGTCAGTTGTTAAGATTATCAAAATTTCTTGCCATATCGTCGACCGGACACTTTGACCCTTCTCGGAGAACAGCGTACGGGTCAATCGTCCAGTGGGCAAGCACAAAACATAACCGAACCGCCATAATCTGGGGAGATTCAGTGCCAATCATAAAGATTAAACCCTGGTCTATAACGGAATGCCTTGCCATACGTACCTCGAATTGGTGAATGCCAATCGAGCATATTGTGTGCGAACATACTTGATCGCATATAGGACGATCAGAGTAACAATCACAAAAGTGAACATCTACTTCATCACCATCGTTTAGCGTAAAAAAAGCAAGGCAAGCCCCACTGACCGCTGCCTTTTCCCCAAAGTTACATGTCTCTACAAAAAGAGTAAGTACCAAGGGGAACAGGGAGTGGACCTACACAGGCGGGAAAAGATGAGATGCTACTGCAGCCAACACACGAAACACAGTCTATTTGTACGAACCCACATTTTCAATCAATCTGAATCGACAGAAAATGACAACACAATCGCCACTGTTCACGGTTCATTGCCATATCCTTCAGTGTCTCCACCCAACAAGTCAACGAGTCTTTCGGACCCCAACCACGAAGGCGTGAGACACCTACTTTACCTAAGTTCGCTGTACATGTTCTCATCCCACGTTGCTACGTCATCTGTTGGCCTCCACATGGCTTCTTCCATTCCTTAGGCTGAACACGAAATAGGGCACGGTATGGTAGACGAGTGTTCGCCATACGCAACACGTGACCCAACCAGCGTAGTCTACCAAGTTTCATACGCTGAAACAAGCTATTCTCATAAGTGGCTCCCAATACCAGATTCCTAACCTCAATATTACTCACCCGGTCACTCCATCCAATCCTAGCCATACTACGTAAACATCGGTTGTCGAAAACCTCCAACCGACGAACATCGTCAACATGCATACTCCACGTCTCGCAACCGTACAACAGAACTCAACGCACTGCAGCACAGTACACAGGACCTTTCAACTTCAGTGAAATATNTGAAACTTGGAGTGGGGTAGGACCACATAAGGTAAGACTAGGTCAGGTGTGTTAATGAGCCAGACGACACCGAGTTGCCGTTTACCAGCTTTAGTTGGAAGACCTGATAGACAAGACAGCAGTGAAGTAAGGTGTTCGCAGACCTTTGGGATCGGTATTTCAGTCCATACCTCATTAGACCACTTTATCTCAGGAACCCAACAATCCTTGGGATTAGACAGAACACGACAGAAAGACCTGATTCTTAGACCTCTGATAGAAACCAACGTCTATAAAGGAGAGAGGTTGTGATCACGTTCAAAGGCGAACCCCACTTGTCAGGCCGCAATGTCACCAGCAAACTTTCATAAGGATAGTTTTCTACAGATGAAAACCCACCACATCATATACGTTGCGGGCGCTTATCAGTGGCCACTTATTTGGTGAGCATGAGCCCAACGTAGGCACTGCTTAAGATCAATATGATAATTGTTTCCCTACCCGGAAATTGGGGACGCGTCTAGTATCATACAAACATGATTGTTTGAGTAAACCCAAACCTCCAGAAGCAGTTTATACATCGCAAGTGGATAACGCGTCCTGCTGTTGGGTTATTGATGAAAAACCCAAAAGACAAACGGCCAAATGATCACCTTGTGGATAAATATCGGCACAGCTTATGTGGATAGCAATTTTCCTCAGCAAGCAAACCATCTGAATGCAAAACCATGGGGTTCTACCCCAGTCATTCGCGTGGCTGTTGAAGTTTCTTTAAGGTTCCATACTTGCGCTCACCCTTTCTTCAATGCATTACAGATTCATCTAAAACATAATCCAGCTTGTTCCAAGGTCCTTTATCCCTCTCATTTGCCAGCACTACCAACCTGTGTAACGCATTCATGTCTGTTTCCCCATCAACTTACAATCTCTATTTCTAAAGGCAGAATCAACAAACTGGTCCTTACGCGAACAATCCCCACAGTCCCCTTTAACAATGATATTGGACTGGGTGCATCTATTATGCAGCAAACCATTTACTTTCCAAAAAAATCCTATTCCCGAAAACTGCGATTAGACAGACTCTGTTACATCAAGGACTCTTGCCATCGTAAAGCCAACCTTCTTCTTTCGTGGTTACACCCTTTGTCCTCGTTCTAAGTGCCTAGTATCAATCAGGACCAAATGATGTAAGGAGTGTGTCGAAAAATCGATGCGCCATGTATTGGTTTTGATTGTGAATGATATAATGTATCAAGTTCAGGAATACCGTCACACAGCTTTTTAACCATTTCAGAGTTCCACCTCTGCAATTCCGGAGACCTCCTAAAGTATCCTCCATCGACTTGTTCATGACCAAGCTGAGGAAAAATGGAGAGATGGGATACCCTTGTCGAATAGCGCTAGCCGTTTCGAATGAACTTGGTAGTTCACCACATACTCTCATGCGACTACAACTATGCCGGGATAATGGTCGGAGCAGATTCACGAAATTCGCTTGCATACCACCCCAGTTGAGATCACTGAATAGCACTATCCGATCCACTGAGTCCAGAAAGACTGCGATCATCGGACGGCGCTGTGAGTAGCGCGTTTCCAATAACCGCCAAAGAGTGATTATCTGGTCAATGTAACCTTGACCTGGCCGAAATTCGGCCTGCTGTTCGCGGATATTACTCTCGCGAATCGGTATCAAACGACGCAGCATTATCGAAGCTAACACCTTAGTAACTATGGGAATTAAACTAATCCCACGATGATTGCTGCAGTCACTCCGTGTACCCTTCTTGAAGCTGGGTATAATCAGTGACTCACCCCACGACAACGCAATACGCTCCTCGTTCCAAATATCATAAAACAAGGAGGTNCAAGAAACGCTAAAAATACGGTAAGTTCACTAAGTCATAACTTACGTGGACCAACTACCCAGACTTTCTCGCGAAAACGGCGGATTAGATTTGGCAGCCCTCGGCTAATAAATCCAGCGAATGCATTCTGTTCGTAGGGAGACAACGAATATGTAATGATACCACGCCTATAATGCAGGTTGCCCAACTTCATCTCGATGAGACAACGGAACGAGATGCGGCGCAAACGTCAGAAAGCGCGGGCCAGTCTAGGTCAGTTCAGTTTCACGAGGCATTCCTTTTCCAGTTCCAGTTGGATTGGAGGACTACACGACGGTTAGTGACGCACGGTCCACGTTGAAAAGTCGCTCTTGTGAAGCTAAAAAAGAATTGATATGGAAATGGAATGAATATGTTATTGGGCATTTTTCGGAAATTAAGAGAATGTTGATCTGGATAAGGTGATCATTGTTTAAACCGGCAATTATGGGTATAAAAGTAGGTGAAACTGGAAATCGCGTCGCTTGTGCTCATATGGCCGTCATGGCTGTCCGTGCGCACCCTGCTGCAATCCACGTTGATGATTCTGAGTTGTTTAGACGTTACGTTAGACGTTTTTATTCTAATTTTTTTGATTTTGAATCTGATTTTAGGCTTTTTCAGCAAAAGACGTTAACGTCGTTTTATAAATATCACAGTGTCAGCTACTAAAATTGGCTCCGAGAGCATCCGCGTTCTCTTCCCTCTTCTTTTCCCCACTACAGGATCAAGTATTGCTGCGTCCACAAGCGTCGCACAAGTTGAAGCGCTCGTCGGTAAGTGTGTTATTTTTTCAAGTAATATTTATTTGCAGGATTCCAAATATTGCCTGCCCTGCATTCACCATGTTGCGTGCAGTTAGCAAGTAGTATCAGGTGTTGGGAAGTTGCCTTCAACACAATCATTTTTTCCATCGGTCTCATGACCATTATTACGCGCGCAATCGTAAGTTAACCACAGAGCAGGAGGCGCACGTAATTAGCATAATGGAAATTTTTGGAAATTCTAGAGAGGTTTTTCGTTATGCGCGGGATAAGTTCAACCGTCTAGTTACAGTTCGGGATATTGATAGTCTTAGGCGTAAATTCCGATTAATGGATGGCCGGAACGACGTCGTTCGCGTAAAAGAATTATTGCGCGGACAGGGTAGTCTCAGGTTGCTCAAACGGGAGGATGTAGTTAGGTTTGCGTTCTTCGTGCCTGATAGTGTCATGCATTTAGCTGAAGGTTACTGCGAGGTTATGTTAGCAGACGCAACCCACCAGCTTAACTGCGGTGGGTACGTGCTGTGGCATGCCATGATAGTAGGTGATAGTGGGTTAGGACGGTCATTGTTTTATGCTCTGCCCCCTCACGAAAGCAGAGCAAGCTACCGCAGGGCGATCGTTGCTATGAAGGATATGTTGTTGGCGACGGGTAAGGTTAGGACGATAATCGTCGACCGCAGCTTGGCGCAGTTGAACGCGTTTCAAGCGGCTTGTGTAATATTTTGTCGGTTTCATGTCCTCATGGACATGCGTTGCCGCTGCGGTAGCCTTCCGGTAAGTGTCGAAGGAGACAGAAAGCGCATTCATCAGTGGATGCAAAATTTAGTGTTTGCGTCTACGAAGGTCAACTTTAATAAGTTTAAGGCTGCAATAGGAGCTCGGTTTTCGTCGGCGCTTACGTACCTTCAACGTGCGTGGCCCCCGTATGAATCCATGTGGGCCATGTACAGTGTAAAATGGGCGCTAAATTTTGTTGTTTTTACGACTAAAAGGGTTAAGGTAGAAAATAGGCATTTAAAGCGTGGTCTATCAATGAAACCCACGCTTTTTGATGTTTTCTCGCGAATACTGCGGCGCACGGAATAGTTAGACGAGGCTAGGCGTCGCCACGTCATTAGGGAATTTTTGGGCACCTACGTCCCACCTGCAGGCCTGGAGATGTACGGTGCCCTGCTAAGCAGAATTAGTCAGTTTGCAAGAAGTGCACTTCCAGGCCCACCTGGAAGCGCATAAGTAGTTTACCTCCAGAAGTTAGGCGGGTCTTGGGAGGTAGGGTGTTCCANATTTACCACCACTGCCGAACTACCATCGTTCGACACACAGCTACCAAGATAAGTGAAACGGTCTACAGTCGTGTGTTCCTCTCCGCTCAGCACAAAGTTCGGCACTGTTGTCGCCCAGTCCTGTAACACCATTTCGCACTTCGAAGGTGCAAACCACATGCCAAACCAAGCGACCGATCTCAAGAGCTTATCTAGTGCGCGTTGTGCGTGGTCCGCAAACTCGAAAAGGCACAACGCCATATGCGTAACCTAAGTCACAGCTTCCCACCATTTCCCAGCACGAGTGGAGAGATGGGATAACCTTGTCCAACGCCACGAGTCGTTTCTAATGAACATGACAGTTCACCGTATACCCTAACGCGACCAGAGGCATGCGAGTACAATGCTCGCGACAGGTTCACAAACTTCGTTGGTATACCCTTCCGGTGGAGAGCACTGAGTAGTGCTGGTCGATTCACGGAATCGAAAGCACCTTTCAAGTCGAGGAAGACTATGATCGTAGGGCGGCGGTGTGTGGCGCGTTTGCAGACGTCGAATGAGACGACAGTTTCATTCTTATATATATATATATATATATATATATATATATATATATATATATATATGCAAATATATACATATATATAACAAATTAAATGCAGTTCACGGTCCATCGGAACCATTGTAAAAGATGAAAACAGTGGGCAAGAGGAGAGAAGAAACAATGTTCACAGATTACATATTTACCCCTTCCATCCCTTATCGGCATGACAGGCGACCAGCCCTCCGCCTTCCTCAGCACAGGCCATCCGAAACGTCGCTCATATGGGAGAATATAATGGGGGCGCTTAGAGCGAGCTGCTGACTAAGAGCTTGTCACATCCACACCCGACTATTTCGATGCATTTGGTTGATCTTGTCAGGTGCACCAATACTTCAAGGCCTCAAGACGCAAGATATTCGAAGGCGACTCCATCACAAGATGCCCAATTTAACTGAGTGATTCATCCGTCGTCACGTCACACATCGCAGACCACATGTTGTGTAACTGAACGATGTTAGCTCGACCAGATCAGACACTACTCAACGAGATCTTGAGTAGAAAGTTCGGTAGTGAAATTTCTGGCAAATGTAGGGTTGATCCAACTGCGAAATGTCTTCGACATCGGCGAGATTCGAACCCATGCACGGACCCAACCCATGCATTCGTACAGCATTTGCCCACCAGCCGAGCTACGAGGCATCCTTGTTTAGATGAGCCCGATGCTATCAGGTCGTGGCTCATCTTCACATTTCTTCCTCGCCCTCGGGGAACATGGCACACCGCTGGCCTTACTAACTAGTTCAGTCCAATTGGTTTCGTTCAACAACGCAGTCATCACACTGCCCTCGACTTTCCGTATCCAACCGAGTGATCAAGGATCAAGATTCTAGAAGTAATCGGTTTGCAAAACCGGCTATTATGACCGCGGGACCTGGGGTGACAAAAGCTTGCATAATATGGACGTGAGAACTGGCTGGGCAACAGGGGAAAGCCGTTTGCAACTAGATTTTATTTCCTGGAACAGTTTCTCCATCGGATGATATGCACCCCCTAATGGTTATGTTGACTAGGCAACCGATACACTTTGGAAGTATGACACAACCAAGCGAAATATCACAACGTCAGGCAGGAACCTTGTCGCGATCAACGAACATGACCCAAACTTGCCCCCGTACTCCTGGGACGATAATGAGTAAAAATAAATGGTCCATAAACCCGCTAAGGCTACTTCTGCGGCGCTTCTAAGCAAACGGCCATCTCATTCACGCCAACAGTCAGTCTTCATCTGCATATGCTGCATGTAGGGGCAAAACACCTTAGAAATAAACTTCGTTGAGAAGTCCGGCGCAAGAATCGTATCTTTTATCTTTTACTTCCTTTATTGATGAAATAAAAGTGCATATCATTTTTCAGGAAGGGGGCTGCGGCCAACAGACGGCTGGTAAGTGAGGAAGTTGACCGGCGGTGGGAAGAGTCGAATACGTGACCTTCACTTCCGGACGCCAAGACCTTACCAGCTTGGCCACCGCCGGCCAAGATCACAACTGCCTGATGCAAGCAGTTGTTGAGGCTGGAGTAATCTAATACCGATAGAACACCTGGAGACCAGACTAACCGCCTAATCCTAAAGACAACCTCACCATAGAAGTCAATAAAAACCAGGAATCTCAACTTTATGCTTCTTTCTAATTAAAAACAATGACCCAAACCCAAACCATGATACCGATCTTAAAAGAAACCACAATTTCCACCGCACTCCCAAAAATTTATAATGAAAAATTCAACAATAAGCTCATTTAGAACTTAAATGGTCCTTGAGTTCAGTGAAGAATAGTAAAAACAAGTTCCTAACTGAATGGCCGAGAATACAAATAAGGATAAGCAAAGCCTCATTCGGTTATGAGCACTACCTGAATTCTAAAGAATTTTTCGAGCTGGGTACCTAAGCTGTGACTCCCGGGTGTAACAATGAGAAGCGAACACGTGATGACTACCGGCATGAGGGATGCGGGAGCGTAGTCGTCCTGGGGTGAAAATCATTCGCCCACTCCATACCGCTATCCGGGCCACAGTTTGTACTGCCATCATAAAAGAATAACGCGAGCTTCGACCAATCCTGCTATGCAATATCATAGATGAAAAAAACCCATTTGTTTCAAATCAACAGAAACAAAACTTGAAGGGTGCCAAAGGAGTGGAGTGCACAAACATGATGTAACGAGGTGATGTATTTTAGGGCCCAATCGAACAATTAGACTAAGAACACGAGAAAAAATGTTGAAATCAACAAGGCACATGATTTTAAGGTTTTATTTTACAACGCCCATTCTTCTATAATCTATCGAGAAGTCACTGAAACTTATAATTCACGATCTATTAGTGTTCAGCATGAGCTCCTTTACGATGAAGTTTCTTGTTCTCCTGGTTAGCCCATTCGATTAGGATGTACGTTGCAAGAAACGCTAAAAATACGGTAAGTTCACTAAGTCATAACTTACGTGGACCAACTACCCAGACTTTCTCGCGAAAACGGCGGATTAGATTTGGCAGCCCTCGGCTAATAAATCCAGCGAATGCATTCTGTTCGTAGGGAGACAACGAATATGTAATGATACCACGCCTATAATGCAGGTTGCCCAACTTCATCTCGATGAGACAACGGAACGAGATGCGGCGCAAACGTCAGAAAGCGCGGGCCAGTCTAGGTCAGTTCAGTTTCACGAGGCATTCCTTTTCCAGTTCCAGTTGGATTGGAGGACTACACGACGGTTAGTGACGCACGGTCCACGTTGAAAAGTCGCTCTTGTGAAGCTAAAAAAGAATTGATATGGAAATGGAATGAATATGTTATTGGGCATTTTTCGGAAATTAAGAGAATGTTGATCTGGATAAGGTGATCATTGTTTAAACCGGCAATTATGGGTATAAAAGTAGGTGAAACTGGAAATCGCGTCGCTTGTGCTCATATGGCCGTCATGGCTGTCCGTGCGCACCCTGCTGCAATCCACGTTGATGATTCTGAGTTGTTTAGACGTTACGTTAGACGTTTTTATTCTAATTTTTTTGATTTTGAATCTGATTTTAGGCTTTTTCAGCAAAAGACGTTAACGT
>LUCM01003593.1:0-19548 GCA_008360955.1 Fasciolopsis buskii | reverse complement strand
GCCGCTGCGGTAGCCTTCCGGTAAGTGTCGAAGGAGACAGAAAGCGCATTCATCAGTGGATGCAAAATTTAGTGTTTGCGTCTACGAAGGTCAACTTTAATAAGTTTAAGGCTGCAATAGGAGCTCGGTTTTCGTCGGCGCTTACGTACCTTCAACGTGCGTGGCCCCCGTATGAATCCATGTGGGCCATGTACAGTGTAAAATGGGCGCTAAATTTTGTTGTTTTTACGACTAAAAGGGTTAAGGTAGAAAATAGGCATTTAAAGCGTGGTCTATCAATGAAACCCACGCTTTTTGATGTTTTCTCTCGAATACTGCGGCGCACGGAATAGTTAGACGAGGCTAGGCGTCGCCACGTCATTAGGGAATTTTTGGGCACCTACGTCCCACCTGCAGGCCTGGAGATGTACGGTGCCCTGCTAAGCAGAATTAGTCAGTTTGCAAGAAGTGCACTTCCAGGCCCACCTGGAAGCGCATAAGTAGTTTACCTCCAGAAGTTAGGCGGGTCTTGGGAGGTAGGGTGTTCCAAATCATGCGGTGCACGTGTACTGATGGGCGTTCAGCCGTCAGGCACGTGCGCTTTCTGGAACCAGTGGCTGTTACCATGCAGCCACATATTGCGTGCCAGCTCCTTCCTTAGGTATGACGCAGCCAGAATTCCAGTAGGCCGATGAGGGTATGAATGCGACGGTTACAAACGCCAGTCGCCCTCACCCCAGAAGGACTGCATCGTCGGAGAGGAATATTTAACTTTCAAAAAAGAAGATAAGATGTCCCTCTTTGGGGACGCTTGTTACGACATTTACTTGTCCTCCTTGACAGTAAGCGAGGCCGCGTCAGGGCGTCTATTGGAGCAACTACGATATGCAGCTAAGTTGATAGCGGCAGGTAAGGAATTCACCGTGGTGCCAACGGAGAACCACGCAGGAGCTAGCAAACTTGTCGATAATACCGTTTGCAGTGCTGGGACACGGAGAATTCGGAAGACGGTTGAACTGATTCTCGGCACGTCGTCATCCGTTAGGTTGCCTATGTCTTCAAAACGTAAGGCTTCCCTTGCGCCCCGGGACACTGACGACGTTGATATGCAAATCGTTGGTGATCCCTTACAGTTGGTTAACTTTAGGAAGCACGCTGTCATGACTTCCGCGGGCTACAGAATACAAAATCTGAAGAAACGCAAGCATTCGCAGCCGCCACCTTCACCAATCACACAGGACCTATGCGGTGTCTGCAGACTGGAGCAGCCCGTGGTGGGTTTGGATGACAACCGAATGGGTGAAATGCGACTTATGTCAACGTTGGATGCACTGGCAATGCGCCAACTACCTGTGCCAAGACGTCTACACCTGTGTGCATCGTCTATCAGCACAAGGTAAGCGTTATTAATACTAATATTCACCATTTCCATTGCAGGTGGACCTGAACAGCCCAAGAAGACGTCGGACGGATGAAGAGGACTTAGGAGGCAAACGAAAGACGACGGATGAGCAGGGAACAAGGACCGCGGGATGGACGAGATTGACGAGAAAGCTCCCAAGGCCCCTATGGGGCCACCACTATTTGATTACGGTCACCGATTTCCAAAATCGGTCATTTCTGGTATGGCTTCATTGTGTGTATTGGGTTGTTGGTACGTGAGTCTTCTTTCACGTGCGCAACAAAGGATGGGGTTCCGGTGCTCATTCGTTTAGGATTAGTGAAACTAGTCCACTGAACGCATGTCAATGTTAGAAGTTTATGCTGAGGCAACAGGTGTGTGTTTGCCTAGAGATGCCTATGGGTGACGTTCGCCATATAAACCTGACCATAAAGAGAGAGCGATTAATATGACACGGGGTTGGCAGAGGGATCGTACGTTTTGCCGTTGGGCATCATAGGCATATATCGCACGACTAAGTGGCTAACGGGTAGATGCATATATTTTCAGTTTAGAAAATCATAGCTTGCGTTGACGTTAATTGCTATACGGAGATATGCATATGTAGTCTTCCCACATGGGGCCACAATTGTTTAAGAACATCTATTTAATAGGTTTCTTGTGCATGTCGATACAACAACGTGTATGATGTACATGTCCAGTGAAAACATAAATACCTGTATATATATATTGATTTATGCATATATACACACATATATATATATACATATAACCATGTGTCTACTAAAAAAGCGTATAGGGAATTATTGAGTTCCGCCATTTTAATGTTCATATTATATACCTAGGGGCGCGCATTTATTTCTTTAAATGTTTTCGTATCTATATGTATATATATACGGATACATATATGTACATATACACGTTTTGGCCACTTTATATCGATTTGAGTTATACCTAAAGGCATAACATCGACCAACTCTATTCATGTGACGATTACGCAGGAAAAATGTATATAAATATTACATAACCCCGGCGCATGCGTATGTTTACATGTATATATACACATTTATACATGTACATATATATGTAAATTATATTTAGGTAGACATCCTCACTACCTTGGGGCAGACTGATATCCATATGCATTTTCAATTTCCCAGCCATCAACGAAAATACGCAATACAAAAGGGTCATTTTCACTATCACAGCAAATACTTTTTACGGGTTTGGCACGCTAAATGGATATTTTTTATTTTTCTGGACAAAGTAAAATCAATATTATCCTCCTAGCTTCGCTCCTTCTGATTCATCACCTTTTCACCACGTTGAAAATCATAACAGCTGACATTTAACAACAGCCGTAACCAGTTATCGCGGGGAGGACAGTTGTCAGTATCAGTTATCGCGGGTGGATGAGTTACGTCCAACGGTTTGAACGCCCGCAAAAACAGGGCCGTCTCGCGGGGGTGGACCGATCGTAAATAGCCCATTCGATTAGGATGTACGTTGCAAGAAACGCTAAAAATACGGTAAGTTCACTAAGTCATAACTTACGTGGACCAACTACCCAGACTTTCTCGCGAAAACGGCGGATTAGATTTGGCAGCCCTCGGCTAATAAATCCAGCGAATGCATTCTGTTCGTAGGGAGACAACGAATATGTAATGATACCACGCCTATAATGCAGGTTGCCCAACTTCATCTCGATGAGACAACGGAACGAGATGCGGCGCAAACGTCAGAAAGCGCGGGCCAGTCTAGGTCAGTTCAGTTTCACGAGGCATTCCTTTTCCAGTTCCAGTTGGATTGGAGGACTACACGACGGTTAGTGACGCACGGTTCACAGAATCAAAGGCCTTCTGAAATTTCACATGACATGCTTCCTTTGTTTCACCCCTGCTAATCTTACGTATTACTTCGTCCAACAAGCTTGGCCGGCGGTGGCCCAGCGGGTACGGTCGTGAAGTTTGGGCGTAAAGGTCGCGGGTTCGAATCCTCCCACCGTCGGTCAACATCCCCACTTGGCAGCCCCCTGCTTGCCGCGGCTCCCTTCCTGAAGAATGATATGCACCGTTATTTCGTCAACAAAGGACGTAAATGAAAAAAAGATAAAAGATAAAATTTGGTCAGTCCAGAACGTTTGTACCCCAAACCAACATCATTATCTTAGTGGTCTCTAGGCGACTATCTATCCTGTCGCGAGGGGTTCTTTCAAAAGTTTTAAGCACAATGGACGTCAGAATCACCGTTCTATTGCGGTCACGGTTATCTATGTTCTCGACTGTCGAAGTCAGTCCTGCACTGGAAGACTCACTTCGTCAAAGAGCTGGGCGAAAGGTTTCTTGAAGACCTACAACGGTGGCTTTACAATCACTGGGTGGATCCCATCAGATCCTGCGCCATTTTGACACCCTCATTTTTGCAGGTTTCCCCACACTCCCCCCTCTGTGATCGCTCCGTCAGATATCTCCACCACAATGGTGACGGGACTTAGTTTTCGGCCGTGTCCAATAATCCTGCCCGTGTGCTGCCTGGGAAAGTTCTAACAAACATTCGGTTTTTGCAAAGCTGCCATAGACTCCACATAAGTGTAATAGGCTTTAGGGGTGCTTTAAGCGGCCCCAGAGTTCCGCTCGTCTTAGGCAGTTCATCGTTGTCGCTGTGTGTAGGACCTTCTCTTCCTCCCTTCTATGTACTTCAGGTTGTCTCGGCAGCCCCAGGTGCCCATAAACTTCTTGAGAGCCTTGTGATCCCGCTTCTTGACTCCTGATCCTACTGCCCCACCATGGCGATAGCCCATTTCGTTTTATTATTTGGCATGGTGCAAATAATTCTGCTGTTGCCAACGCGTTGCTCTTGACTGCCTCCCACTGACGATCCACGTAGTCGCAGCCCCTCTCTACTTCCAACCGAACCTAGGGACCATCTAGTTTTACCCGTTGCTGAGGATTCCCTGACATTTATCAGGGGTTACGAGTCCATGTGCGCTCAGATGCACGCAGAATATGCCGAGTTCGCTCCAATTCATTGGCTCTCCGAGTGCAATTCTTCCTACATCGTTCGATTCCCTTGTTAGCACTAAGTCAAGGACTGAAGATACTTCATCAAATCTCCACCTAGTCGCTTGGGTAGCTTGCAGAACCGTCCCATTTAAGTGTAAAAATTGCAGGATTTGACGCTCAAAATTGCCTGCTGGGGTTGTCCTACCAACGCAGTCAATCCCAGGGCTTCCAAGTCCTCCAGCATAAAATGTTCGCCGCAGACCCTGCGACCACAGTGCGAAAAAGAAACAGTCTCCCGCTCTCCAATGGCGTCAACCCCGGGCTTCGGTACGCATGTAAAACTGAGATTCTGGAGCCGCCAGTTGCAGCGTTGAACTCCATGGCCTGCATGTTTGAGGTATTCAGTTTATCGCCTTCCTGCGCGTCGTAGTTTTCAGTCACCAGGTCCTGGGTCCCGCCTTTTATTACTCCATCCTCTCTATCCATCCAAAAGAATGAGTGATGCCGCAAAATTATTTCATCGTCCCCTTACTCTGGCTGCAACCAGGTCTATCTGACAGGTACCAGAATCCTGAGTTGTACCTCGGGCACCTATTGCGCCCACTTGCAGCATTCGTGTAGGTTACCCTTGTAACTTCCCTCGTCGTCGTTTTGGCCACTGAATGGACGGGGTGTCGCATGCTCGAGAGCTACTCTCGATGCCCTTGTCCATTTTCTTTCACGATAGTCGAGAGCCCTCTCAACCCGCGCTCACAGCATCTTTGTTTAGGTTCTTCCGGCGTATGGTAGTCATGGATGTCGGATCAGGAATTAGTGGCCCTAAGTGCGTCCACCTACCGCTTTCGCCTGCAGCCTTGCTGCACAGAGTGACATTCAATTCCCTTCCTTCATCCAACATTTGGATTCTCAGTTTTTATAGGTGCAGCCGCGCGGTACCGAATCCTGGTCATCACCCTTGCTTCCTTATCCTTGGCCTTACTTATAGAAGTATCATTCAGCGCTATGGTGATCTCACCTCTGGTGATAATCTTTATTATGTCGGCTGACGCTAAGAGCCTTTCTCTATGACGTGGATTAGCGAACTCCACCAGTGTTAGCCTTGGGTCCCGGCATCTTGAGTCACTAACTTCCTGTCATCGTCCCAGGTAAAGTACATTTTTAGTGGCCACATGCTTCGTTATTCGCACCATTGGAAGATTTTATACGTGGCACCTAATTGCCCTTTACCTTTGCTTCTTCTCCTTCACAAATGGCTTCGGGATCCCGTGGATGATGACACTGAGATTCCTACGTGGTGTGATATCGCGGGGTTTCTGCATAACATACAGAACCTGGCTCATATGATGCAGAGCTTGCTTTGCATCTCTCGACCCGGCCCCTATTTCCGAGTATATCGCTCCCGAGTCGGTTACCTTTTCCGATTCTTGGACTCTTATATTCATTTGCAAGCACACCCTAATCATTAGCCTCTTTTTATTCTGCTCTTGTTTCACTCCTGATAAGCTTTCATCACTTGCTGCTGTTCCTACTACGATGGCAATTCCGTTTCAACACCATCAGTGAGCATATCCTCAGAGGTTTCTATTGCTTCCGGCCCTATGTGTTCAACGGAGCCTACGCCAGTAGGCTAGTAGGCTATTCCTTTCTGCCGGTGACGAAACCCCTTCATCTTTGCCAAGCGAATGGCTATCCTTAAATTCTGCGTCTTTTGGTGACCAATTGCCTCTGGTGTCACCCTGGCATCTACCTGCGACAGGGTTTGCCGGCGGCCTGTCTGAATATTAATCAGACTGGCCCTTCGTACGTGCTTTTTGCAGGCCGTGATAACTCGGCTTGGTTTGTCCTATTGACAGTACGGCTCATAAATATCCTTCCTTACGCCCCAACTTGTACTGTGGATCCATTTACTACACGTGTTGCACTGAAGCCCTGATGCCACATTGCCTTTCGGGCAGGTAGTTCCCCCGGAAATCGCGTCATGTCCAAGGCTTTTCACTGAGCCTCTAGCTTGTATCCCCCTACCAGCCGGCCACCCGCGGATTATGGAAGCCGAGTCAAATAAAATTTGAACGAAAGCCACCAACTGCCATGTACAGTCGAGACGATTGGTCTTTCGGGAGCAAAGAATAATCAGCCACTTACCTCTGCACACTATTCCCGATTGACAACTTGCATTCCCAGATTCCCTGATCTTGATCTGTCTGGTCTGAGCTAACGTGTCACGCCGCTTTTTGGCATAGTCCTTGCGTTTTTCAGTTTCGTTCCATTCGGTTGCACAGAACAGAAGCGACCTCAACGGTTAACCAAGAACCCAGGGTTCCTTCTGGCGTATCCGCAAGATTTAGCTTGCACAACTCCCGGTTTTGTTTTCCAGTTCCACTCTGGCTTGACTCAGGTATACCAAAATAAGAAAATGAATAGAGACCTGATCTCGCCCTTGAGGCGGGAGAATATCCATTGCTTTTGCATTACTGCCTAACATCGTAATGACTCATTCTCATCACTCGATCTGCTTTCCAGTATTTCGAAACCTAGCTCCGTACTATCGCAAATAATTCGTATTTTATCTTTTCTGATGCTACCTTAAAGGCGTTTATGCCTTCAGCAATTACAACCTCCAATGAAAGATTGTTTCACATCCCGACCACTCAATTGCAGCAAACATCTGTAGCTACATTTTACCCGGAACTGACTTGCCACAGCATTCCAACATTGTTTGCTGTTCTGGATCCGGTTGCTTGCCCGAGGATGCTCTCTGGCTCCGCTCCCGCCAAACCTCCCCTAGGTTGAACGCGTCGATAATATCGCCCCTGAATCTACTTTCTTCCATTGAATACGGGTTTGGATCTTTCACCGTTCCGGTGTACACCTTCACCTCTCCATGATTTACCTGTTAATGTGGCAAACCGTTGAACGCTCAGAGCAAGCCAACTCCATTTTGGGGGACGGTGTCTATGCCTGCATTAAGACTCTAATCATGGTTTGAATATCACCCCGTACAGAGCAGTGAATACCCCTGGTTTTCCGCCGGATACTGTGGGGAGTCTCTCCTTACTTTTCGAGCAGCAGCATTGCATTGCTAAGTAAACATCTGGTCCGCAGCCGTGAGTATTCGCAAATCCTCAGTCCTGTGAAACCCAACAATTGAGGATTCCCTATTTTCACCCATTCCCGTCAGTCCCTTCTTGATACTGGTTAGCAACAGAATTTTACTTATCAATCAACCGCCATTTGTTGTCCTTTGCCAGCCCATCGCGGTTGTCAATTCACTAGACCTCGAAGTCGTCCGCAAACAGGAAACATGGCAGTTCTAGCAGTACTGTAAGATCCTTTATGTGGAAAAATAATAGTGGCGGTCCAGATACTGGCACATGAGTTACCCCACTAGAACTCACGAATTGCCCTGATCTTTCTTTTTTATTTCCAAAGCAGAAGGACCTATCCAGATTTACAGAATAAAACACCTTGCTGATATAAAGTGGTACACCTCAACAAGGTTTCCTTCATCCAACCTTGCCGTAACCTTAAGAATTCCAGGGGCTCGTCGCACTCGATCTTCCCTAGTGAATAAGCACTGCGCTCAGAACTAAAGTATTTCTTCAGGCATGTCCGCAATCCCTTACCGGTTTCCCAAGACAGTTGCAGAGGACATGTGTGAGCTTCACAACTCGACAATTATCTGCTTGCGCGGAACACTCTTGCTAATGGCCATTCTAGTTGCTGCCTTCAAATCCACTGGCAGTCTACCCTGGCTCATGAACACCTGGGAGGGACCGCAAATATGTCCGCTCAGTATAGTGGCTAACAGTTTTGAGGTAGTAATGTGAATCAGGTCTGACCTTTCGAGTTTGTTCGGGTTTGCCTCTTTCAGTGCCCCTTGCGTGCCCTCAACCGCTACCTCCAGTTGGGCGATCGTGGTAGCAGCAACTGTGCAGTTAGCTGCCCATTTTTGACCTCCATCCGACAAGTGTATGCTTGCAGAGCATTGGCTGAGGACGTCTGCTATGTTGTTTTCCTCAACTATCACTAATCTATCCTTCTACTTGAGCGTCCTTCCATCGCCTCTAGCACTGTCCTCCGATTGCACGCTCCGGTAATACGTTTCTGGTTTCTTTTTCACCCCGTTTGCCAATAATGACTGAAAACTTTTCCTTACTGCTCTTTATGCTTTTATGGCCTGCTTTCTATTCTTCGTATACTCCATCCAGCTCGCTTCTGTTCGCGAGAACGCGTCTTTCTCCTACATTGAGCCCTTTACCGTCGAGGCCCACCGACGTAGTTCATTCTTTTATGTTTTCCCCTGGAGCTGGATGGATTCGCCCCAAAGATCGTGGAAGTTTTTGCTGATCCTTTTCCAGGCAGTTTACGCCTCTGCATTCTCTTTGCAAATAACCCGGTTCAGTTTTTTCCCGCCCAAATTCTAGACAGTCTTGTGCAGTTTTTCTGGGAAACAATTCCGCCTTAGTCAGAAGGTAAAAGTTACCCTAACATGACCACCCTTGCTTAGCCGTGTGGGGCAAATGAAGTTCTGGGATTGATTTTCATACTTGGGGATTACCAGGTCAAGGAGCGATGCTGTTTTCCTGATCTAAACCTCCCATTTTCTCTCACGTCTTGAGTTAAGGCTGTCCTCCAGCCGTTGTATGAACGTCTCGTCGGCGTACAGTGTGGGCGCTTTCATAATACTAATTCAATCCGCGGGTTGCCTAAAATCCCTGACTAATGGCAATGCGTTGGCCACAGCACTAAACTAACCGGCGTGGCGTTGGTTGTCTGGATTAAATGGAGGACGAAATCTCCGTTTTTCCTCCTCCAACATTCAGTGCCAAATATTTTTGTGAGTTGTGGCCTCATGTCTTCATACATGCTCTCTCTCATACATCTTGATCCAATTTGGTCACCTCGTGCCAAGCCGAACCTGAGATTCCTTTTGAAGCTCTCACGCGGCTGGAAATCCCCTCCGATTCGCCAATGAATGTTCGTACCTCCTCAGTACTCAATAGTTATACCTTGGAATGTCACCCTCCGAAGTGTCTTTCAGGTCAAAATTCCTCACAATCGTTTACTATAACTTATGGAATGGGTTACCGGACCATGTCCGGTCGTGTCAGAATGTAACGCAAGTCAAACGTTTGCTGTGCGAATCCCGCAACATACTCTTATTTCTCAGTTTAGCTGGGACGGATATGAGTCTAGACCAAGGTTTCGAAGGCCACCAAGACTCTTAGCACATACCCAAATGAGGAACCCAAAACTGTACTACCTCATGTCGGTTTTCTTCTGAAGACCAACAATAACTTAGCAGATGTGCCATCCGTCCAGCAGATCCAAAATAATTCAGCTGAAGTAGACTAAGCTATGCTGCAATGCAACGTTTTCTCCTATTCTCAGCAAATCTGCCTCCATAACTCTCCATTCACAGTGGTATTCCCCCTATTAAATCAGCCACCCAGGGCGTGCTGACCATGATTGCTATTAGAACAATGATTACCCAGTACTCCGGAGTAGCTACAAAATTGTTTGCAGCTGAATTTCTTTGCATCATAATGACAACCTGATCCCAGTACGACCCTGGTCACCGTACCATATAAGTTCTCTATCAATAACCAGGGCACCAATTCGATTTACCACAAATAAACCCTCTGAGATTTGACTTCCGGCCAATTCCGTATCCTGTCTTCTGTCTAAACCTCTTCCATTGCCTGTTTCAGTTCGCCTAATTTTTCCCTAACACGACCAACCTTATGTCGGATGATGCCTCCACTTCTCTATCGTTCATTAATCGCCATAACCCCAAGCTGTCACCCAAAACAGAATGCACCTCGCTCTTATGTTTTCGATCCCGCGACCAAGCTATAAAAGAAGTTACTAGTTACACCCCCTTAAAAGCTATTACAAATCTCTTAGCTTCTCGCTCTTGCAAGAACTCTGCTAGCCAGATCTGGCGCTGGAGTACTGATTCGTTCAACCCAAACGACATCGCTAATCCCCTTGGATAATCCTGTTCGTTGGATCTATATGATCGGTGAAAAACAGTTGGTACTGGCGCTGGAATGCCTTGTGCGCCCTTTCAACTGCTCCACACACTGCCTTCTAAGATCGAAAACAGCGACAACAAAAATGACACCACGGAGAACACCCACGGCTGGTGTATTTAAGATGCTTACTTCTTACACAAACGTTTTCCCAATTGCACTTATCAGTCCAATTTGCTGCCAGCCTCATAGGAACGCAAACGCCTCATAAAACCTCATTCGCCGCACATTTCGGCAAACTTGATAGTGTTCGATTTTCTTCTTCTGTACATTATTGGCCCTTTTTTGTTATTAAATGCGACTATTTTATCCGCTTTCCGTGAGGGACCGTTTGATCTTGACTAATTTCTACCTAATTACCACAACCCCACTGATCTTCATCTACTCAGCTTAACTTTTTGGTCCATTAGGTAATTTTTTGACATTTGCGGCCTCTGGATATACTTCCGACATCTACTGTTGAGCTTCTGTCAGGTTTTGCTCCAGTGACACGCATATTTGGTGCTTTTAAACACGAAGTGACTAACAGTCCGTTGCTCACAAACAATCTTGCAAAACAATTTTCCAGTCTTGGTTTTCGATTGGCTTCTTCGCTTTGTACATTCTGATCGTAGGTTCCCAGTAATCCAATATGGCATATACTCCCATAGCCCCTCTAATTTTTATTGTTCGCTTTTCTTCTGCATCATCCATGTACACATTGTCTCATCCTATGCGCATGCTTCTCTATAATCGGGGATTATGCATTACTAATAATCGGAAAAGATAAAAAAGCAATTACCATCATAGAACTAGCAGCATGGGCTCTGGCTCCGCAGATATCCTCCTACAAGCCTGTGATCCTCAACGATGATTTACTCTAGTGAAACTCAAGTTCGAGAATTTCAGAAGAACAGAAGAGACCAATGGCCTTAGATGGGTTGTTGGCCATCCGGCTCCAGATGTAACCCTTCCGTTTAGGAATTTCATCTCGCAGTTACTGTGTGCCTAGAAGTTCGCAACTCGGATTGCCGCTACTAGACATCACCGGATTTGGCAGTTGCATGTAAGATATAGCATGAAAATAGGCACCCTTTACAACTACCTCGTGAAATACGGCGTCTCAGGTGCTCGCCATTTGGCTGTGATCCGACATTAATTCGACCACTCAATGGGAAAAGACGCTGAGGCCCGCAAGAGGCAATGATATCCCTAAGTATGAACGCTGCTATCACAATCACGATTTGGGCGTGAATCCAGCATTTTTTGGATGTTTATCATCTCCAGTGTTCCATGCCTTACCATCGGCGTGGACGTTCTGCAGTATTTCAACCTACCAGTCAATGCTCGGGGCAGGAAAGTAAAAGACCGTCAAAGGTCACTGATTGTGAGCGGCTTATATGCTGTTTTGAGACATGACACCTCAGAGCATTTAATTGCCTGTCCGACAGCATTACAGTGGGCAACTTCGCGAACACCCGCACAAGGTTCAACATACCGGTCAACTTCTCGCCGTCACTTCAAAAGAGAGTCCTCATATAGAGACCTTTAGGCCCCACATTTTAGTCGGTTCCATCGATTAACTCCCGACAAGCTCACCCAATCAAGGCGGTCTGTGGCCATAATCTAGTGAAGGGCATCAATCGCCCTTCCAGGAGCCCTTGAGCCTTCTCCCTTTACATGGTTCCCAAGTTCACCGGAGGCTTTTGATCCTGTTAAGACCATAGACCAACTAACAGGGTTACCATCTCAGAAGGGTACTTGATTCCCCATATAAAACAACTTACTTTGTTACTGTCAGGTTGCAGGATATTCAATCACGGATTTAGGCCGGATTGCAAAAAGAGCCCAGAGTATTGGACTTCCATGCGCAAATCTTCGGTACCCAATCCCGTTGGAGTTCGTGAGGATTCCCCTGGAGCTCAAAAAAGCGGCTCAAACATTCCAAAAACCTATGCCTAAATTACACGGTGTTTAGAGAAAGTTCATATGCGTATAGACGAAATCATATCTAAAAGCCTCTCGGGTGACCAACACTCAGCTCATATGTTTGCTGTTTCAACTGTCTTAACAAACTGAGGGTAATGAATGGCATTTTAAAATAAGACACCTACTTCTTTGGCCAGGTCCTATCGTCTTCATGTAAACCTTCAGTGCTGGACAAGGTCGCTTGTATTCGGGACTGCCAACAGCATCGTTCGTATTGACGATCGCAACAGTTTGCCGACCTGGTTAACTTCTGTCGTCGATTCATGCGTAACTGCATGGAACTCATCGCTGCTCTGGCAGACCTATTACGGGGATTAACAAGTAGGCTCGCGTCCCCTGAGGGCGCAAGACAGACAATAACTTATATTAAGGAAGCTGTTGCTAGAACAGTGCTACTCACCCTTCGGCACCCACAACTGTGATAACGGGCACACCAAACACTGAAATCAAAACCCCAATTCAGTCGTAGGCCGACGGTTTGTGGCAGATATTGGTGTTCTTTTGTGAAAGTTTACAATCAGCAGACTTCATATACAGCAAGCTTTGTGGAAGTTTTCCTCATCTAGTCCTAGTCAGGCACTATAAACATGTGCTAGAAGGTTGCCGCATAAATTTTTATAAATTACAAATCGCTGCTGCGCATATTAAATTCAGCCGCCGCACAAAATTCGCCTCGTAGGCTTCGCTGAATAGTTTACTGTGGGCATAGGGCATGTCTCTGGGGCAAGCAACCCTGTCGATGACGCACGTTTCCTTATACATTAGCCTAGTTAAACTCCGATACCAAGCATTGATCTCGAAAAAATGGCACGAGCCCATGCAGCTTACCTCGGCATCGACCAACTTCGATGGGGTTGCTCCACAAGCTCAGCGGCTGTACCTATGGAATCTTTTCAACGTGTCGCAGGGCTGTAGAAGGCCGTTGTTACCAGGAGCTTGGTATTACGCTACATTTTTTGCGACGCACTTCCTCGCTCAAACGGGTGTGGCTGCTTTGGCAAATCTAGTGGCCGAACCCCTTATGTGGTTCAATGTCAAGCCAGATATACGTCAGTGGACCCGCGTCCGACCCCAAGGATAAAGAGTAAAAGTTTGTCGGCGTCCCAACGCTCTAATAGCTAATTTTTTGGGTCCTAGGCACGTTTTTATCACTTGCATTTCGACCTTGCAGGATCCATTCCGCCATCTAACGTCTGCACCCTTATACCCGGTCGTGTAAATTGCTTCACTGACCCACCACAGGCCATGCCAATCCCCCATCCTAAGTCGGGGGAGGCTAAAAGGCTTTGCTGGCGGCTTGTATTAGTATATTTGGTTGTGTCGTTGGCTCGTGTTTCGGCGGGTGTTCTGGACTTTTTTCAAATACCAGATCATAAGCACATTAGAACAGCGGCATGTTCCGATTTCGTTGCCAATTAAAAGACCCTCTTTGAGGAGGCTCCAACCCCTTTGGAGCGAACTGTTACCTTTGGCGTTTTTAGTTATTCGAGATCCTTGAAACAAAGACGAACCCCACGGAAGAAGCTTGTGCTTGGCTGTGCGCTTTGAACCCTCAGAGATGGTGCCATTAAGGTTCACACATTTCAATTGTGGTGACTACGCAAAGTGCCCTGCACAGCTCCTGCAAACGCTTCATACCAATCCTCTACATGCTGAACGACTTTCGGATACATCGTAGATGCCTAAGATGCCTCAACTGAAATTTTCGCATGTTGACGGCATTCGATCGTCGCTGCAACCACCGCTGTATTTCGTGATAAAAGGTGGTCTTTAAATTCGCTTTGCACGTTGCCGGTCGACGAAACATACGTCCGATAGTCGTATCGAATCTGCAGTTGTAGTGCGTGTATATTCTGACGGCCTTCTGCTTTCGCATGGGTCTAACCACCCCGATGGATTTCAGCCACTTTCAACACAGGTTAGAGACCCCTGAGGAAAACAGACGCAACGCTGTCCGCCGCATCGAAATACTAAACGTGCAGCGCATCTAAGGCCGCAGCAATGTGGAACAAATAGACCGTTTTTTTAAATTTTGTTTATCTTTTCACATCAGGCCGCTGAATACTGTTCTTTTTGCAACTACACAAATCTACTTAGAACAATGAGATAAATGCGCTGCAGTTTATTCACGAACGGACTTTTCTTTTCCATTTTGCATGCGCAAAGTAGTCACCAAATTGTGCTCGGATGTTCAATAATAATTCCAATATATGCTGATGCTGAAAACCGCCCTTTACACAGTCTTTACTTTCTCAACTTTTAGTGGCACTGCTGGAACCCAGCTGGTTTGGTGAATCCGGCGTGGCGATAACCGTTCCTACGTCAACATCATTTACCCACCGGAGGATGAACGAAACCCAAGGCCAGACGTCCGTGTCGAAACCCTTTGTGAACATTCTTGACGTGTGTACGACACCCATGGTTGTGGCTAGAGGTAAGATCCACCGTTTTGTCGGGCGCAGTCCTGTTGAGGATCTGGACCGCATCGGTATGCGGCGCAGCTAGGTTGGCGAATCACACTTTCTGTGCTCACCACCAAAAGTGCTATCCAGGCAGGGTTTCCGGACCATGGTCACATCTCAAGAATTACCATCCAAGGAACGACTGAATAGGAAGCAAAATGTTCCATTCGCAAGCGGCACCAAGGCGCCAGTACATCCAAGATAACCCGGATTTTGAATGGCCAAAATCGTTGTCCTTATCCAACGATTTTTAGAACGCTCCTGTTTTTGGGCTGAAAAGCGGGAACTTGAGTGCGAGAATGCCCTCTATTATTGCCAAAAGCGTAGGTAACAGTGCCGGGGATCTATTCTGGTGCTTCAGTTGTTGGGGGAACGGTACCACGGAATCGATGAGATAGCAGCTTTTGGAGTATACTAAAGTTTGACCTCTGAATGAATGCCAGGGACCTCTTTGAAGGAGGCTTTCGTCTGCTGATTGATACTTTCCTCACCAAAGCATTCCAGGATGCTGTTAACTTATGAGTGATTTCAGCTCTAAAGGAGGTGCAGGACTGAGGCTTAAAGGTTCTTCTCGAACAGTCCCTGGGTGAGTGGTTGAGCTGAAAACGAAAACCTTACCTCTTAAACGGGATAAAAACGGTTGGGAAAGTGGCACAAATAGCCCATCCAGGAAATATAAGTCAAAAACGTACAGTTCAGGCGAAGAGGAGGGATGGGCAAAACCTCGGGCTAGACAATATCGATCACATGAGCGCCCAGGATGCACCCATTGGCGACCCTATTCTAACTTCTGGCGAACATACCAGTCTTTTGTCGAGGAAGTCCTTTAGCGAGGTCCTTACGGTGAATCATCGGATAGTGTTTAAAGCCCAAAAGGTGATTTACTGGCGAGTTGCGGTGATGGGATAGTAATGGACAGCTATCTGTCTGGGTAGGGTAGCGCTTTCGCTAGTGAAGAACTATTCACCTGGGTCATTGCCGCAAGACATGCTGACGCGTTTGTCACTGTTTATGGGGAGGTTCCAGCCCAATGACCAAAGCTGGGCCTTACTCATAGCCTGTTGGAGGAAAGTTTTGTCTGTAACCAAAAAGGTTTCGTCGTGCGCGAGCGCCGCGATTCAAGAATGGATGGGGGTCGTTAATGCAGACCAGAAATAAAAGAGTTCCAAGAGCTGAGCATCTTGGGACACCTAAAGAGGTTGGGAAATGTTCGGAGATGGCACCAAACATCCTGATGACAAAACTGTTGTCAGTGACAAAGTTACGCACTAAACATAGTAGAGTTTCGGTGGCATGGGGCTGAAGCTTGCGTGTTTTTGGGCATGGGGTATTCCGCTTTCGCAAATCCACGAATAAGTCGTTCGACGACTGTTCGTAGTCATAGACTTTGGCTAGGCCATCCATGGCAGTCAGCATGTTGCGTCTGTGGAAAACTGTGCTGGGATGAAGAGAGAATATCACTTCTTTGTAAGTGGGAAGAATAGATTACTTCAGTATTATCTTGATGATTTTACCAAGGATGCCAACAAGATTGGTTGGTCCTTGGCTGGCGGAAGTTTGCTTGATATTAATGTTTTAGATTTTAATTGGGAGGGTAGATGCTTTTGTCTACGTAATTCTAAACGAGAGAAGTAAACGTAGCTGCTACGGTCATAGTGCCTGCTTTTGGAATGCATGGATGGTACTGATCAAGCTCTGCGGCCCAGTATTGAGTTTGACAGCTGGGGCTTGTGAAACTGCACCAGGATTAGTTGGTAAATGGCAGGGTAGTGACTAACGGAATTGGGGGAAGGTAAGATAAGGGACGTTTGGGATGGTGGTGAAGGAGGTGCTGAGGTGGGGCTAAAGGCCTTAGCTATCAGGTCATGGAAGTTGCCGGGCATCCACTTGAGGAGTTGGGTTTGGAGCAACCTCGCTAAGTGCTTATTTTTGTTGCACTGATATAGTTAAGCACGACTTTTGGCCGCGAGAAAGTGTCGCTTGGGGCTCTACCTTGTAGTGAGCGCCGATTTGATCCTGGAATGGCAACGCCCATCCTGGACGCGATCTGCGAGCTTGAACTTAGCATAAATTTTATGGGCGTGGTGGGCGAAGTTCTTAGGGATTTGTATCCTCGAGAAAAAGTTGCTGGCAAAGAACGGAAATAAATTTCTCCAGTCAGTCGACTCGTCTGCATTTGTGCTTGGAAAGCCATGGGTCAGATAGAGAGTCAAAAAGCTAAAGAGGGCTTGAAAGCTGGCCCATTTAAAGGAACGGAGAAATTGGGGTAAGCTAGAACTTGGCGGCCGACCGATTGTGTAGTCAATTCGGATGAGTGCGGAATAATTTGTGCACAACGGAGGCAGAAAATGGGCCAAGACAATCTGGTGCTTACCTGGTTAATGACGAATTTTACTTTCGGCCCTCCTGAAATTTGGTGAATTCCCTCGTGATTTGAGCCCAGAGTCTCTCAACAGCCATTTCTATCTGGGGCCTTTCAAAGGTGAGATCTCAGCAACCAACCCATCTAAGAGGTCTGCCTAGTCTACCGTATGGACCTCAGCTGCGCTAGCCAATTTATTTACTTTACCATTTTCCTGAAGCAGGAGGATCGTATGCTTCGCTGCCTGTAGGTCTTCTTTGTCCGATGGTGCTGGTGGGAGATCCAACTTCATGGAAGCTACCATCCACCCTATGCACACAGCTGAGGTAGTCATGAAGCGCATTTGTTTCACCGCGGTCATCCGGTGCGGCAGAGTTTCCTTCCGTCGTTGGTGGCCAGGACCATGCCCTTAGTAACCCTTTTCGTGGGATATCGGCGTATAATTTCTTGGCCTGCATCTTGGCGCATTTAACCAATCTTGGCTTGTGACTTCAGTTGACGTTTACCATCAAACGTTTAGCCTTGTTTCTATACTTGGCATACCAAACCCATACCTGACTGCCCTTGCTAGCCTCATAGAATAACTAATCACGTTCCGGAAGTTTTACAGCCCAGCGTACTCCTCCCTTCCACCGTACCGCACTGTCCTCTTTTCGTAGTCCCTTCAGCTGTGCAAACTCGTCTTGGAGGGTAAGCAGGGATTCCTTCATTGCCCACAGCAGATTTTATACACGAGTTTCACTTATATCCAATGATAGCTCTGACGTCCCATAAAAAGGCTTCTGCATAACTATTTCCGTAAATCTCCCGACTGCCTTGGGTGCTGCCCGTGTAAGCTACAAATGAAGAGCGTATTTAACAATCACTTGAGAACTCATGGCCAAAGGGTTATAGGACTGCAGGTGCTCCACGCACGTCTCCTGGTTTGTAATTATAGAAGTCTGCTTAGGATGATGTATATCTAGCCATATAGCACCTGCTTTACTTCTTGGTTCATGGCTTTTTGTCCAACCACCTCTCTCGAGCCCTCGGTGGGCAAGTTTTAACTTTCCAAATAATTTGAGGTGAGTTGAAATCTTCCATAATCTTTACCTTGACAAGAGGCAGTTGCGTTCATCAGGGCCTGAAAGAGTTTAGTCGCCTTCCCATTGGTCTAACTTGGCAATGGATACGCGCAGACTAATTGGACCGCCCTTCTTCTTGGCCACTCAAACTTCGTTGAAATTTCCTGGTGCACAGTCTAGCTACCGATTACAGGTGATTTGTCTCTTCAATGGCAAGAGCGGCTGCTCCCTCGCTTGAAAATTCCTACCTCATGTCCTGCTTACATATGACAGATTTTCTTAATACTACGCAGAGTATAAGGTTATCATGGGATACCCAAGATTTTGTAAGGCGAATTACTGACGCATGATGACCATCAACGAAGGCAACTAGCTGTGATCACTTTTACGTGTACTGACTGCACTTGCACAGGTTAGCACCACCTAGGGCTCTCCAACTATAACAGTGCATGTTAATCCAGGGATGCACCCCTTTGCCTGCATTCTCAGCGAGTCTGAAATGCGTGTGCATCCCTTGTGATTACTTACGTTGAACTCCACTTCTGGTGGGGTACCCGAGGAAGGAACAGGTATTTTGGCTGGGGTTTTTGGCGTATCGCAATGTCACCTAGCAGCAATGCAAGTATTTTATCGCTGTCAAAATTCACTCCAGACCCATTTAACGGTGTATCTATTCCACAATTTCCGGCGTTTCCAGTGGGGAGGTCATTTAGAGACTGCGGCGCAACAGGAAGTGGTTCTGAAATCTAGCAAACCCCAGCTTGGTTTTCTGACACCTTCTCGATGACAACTGTTCATTTCTTATGGATAATGGCAGGATTTTTGGAACTTAAAGGAACGGAATTTTTACCAGCATAGTGTCGTTCTAACTGTGACAACGAGACTACACCTTGACATGGTGCGATGGCTTGCGTGCCTCCAAGATCCAACGAGCTATACAGGATGGCTTGTCTCAAGCCGCATATCCAATCATGCCTCGAAGATCAGTGGGTAGAGGCCTGACGAAGTAGTCTTCTGGTCCTCCAAGTTGGGGGTTGATCTGAGTTAGCAGCTCAGTCGTAGGAATAGTCTTGAGTGAGAAGGCTGAAGCAGCCCTTTTAGACTGGATCCCAGTAAACATTCGCCTGAGTGCCATGAGACTGCAGGGATCAGTCGGCGTCCGAAAGAATAGTAGCGTTAAGCGTAGTTTATTTGTTATCTCGGCATACGCTTTAACAGGTAACAGTCAAAGACTGTTTAAGCTTATACGCGACAGAGGTGGGCGGCGAACTTCG
>LUCM01003592.1:2898-31249 GCA_008360955.1 Fasciolopsis buskii | reverse complement strand
GGGCGGAATGTGGTGGCACCGTTGATGCGTCAAAAATTACGTTGACATTTTCGTCAGCCCACATTAGGAAAAGCTCGAAGGTTAGTTGCCCAAGCCACCGGTGAAGAGGGTACATCACCACCAAGGAGGTCAAAAAGCAATAACATGGAGGTGCGAGCGTGTTAGTAGTTAACAGATGAAGCCCAATCCCAGATGATGATCTCAGCAAAGACCCGGTCATGAACTTGAATTCTAACCCACAGTTGTAGGCCTCGTCTAGTCCAGTGTTAGCTTGTTTCAAGTTGCTTAAGAGCGGGATATCCAGTAACTCTGTAGCTGGGCTTTGAATTGGGTTAAATTTGGGCACGACCGCAGAGAACCTGAGAGTTTGTTCCACAGTTAAGAGGAGGCAACTGTGAAGAATTTTGCCCCGATCGGTATTCCAGTCAAGGGTTTTCTTAACGAGTACCATCTACTACCAAGTGAACACGGGGGAATACCAGCGTCATATATGACGTTTGTAGCAGAGCCAACATTATTATGGCAAAGATTAAAGAAACGCACAATGTTTAATTTGACTCGACGAAGCCATAATGGTTCAAGTCCAAGCAGCTCACATATAGCCCTGAAGTTTAGGCTAGATGAAGGACCTATGAGTATTCTAGTGAACGACCGCTGCAAATCCTCGATTGAAATTCGATCGGCTATACGCATGTGCCTGAAGATAATCGGGCAGTACTCCAGGTGGGGCCTAGCATGGGATTTGAAGGTGGTAATTCTGCAGTCTTGAGTGCGGAATGTCCCGGAAATCATTGTGACGGTTCTCTCAACTGCAGCGGTCTGATGGTGGGCTTGCCGGTGCACGTTGAAAGAGCAGGAGTATCGTAACCCTAAATCCTTAACTGTGTGTGATACAAGAATTAGCATGCCGTTTATAGAGTGGGCGCCCGGAGGAACATGGCATTTATATGTTACTAGAGAACTTTTGTCAGCAGAGAACTTCACAAGCCACTTGGAACACCAGTTATCAAGAGACTCTGAGTCTTCATTAATAAGCGCAATGGTGGAGCTAAATGTTGCATCCGCAAGGGAGTAGGCTATTTTAATGTCATCGGCAAACTGGAATGGTGTGCCAGGACGAACAACTTTGACGATACTATTATCGTATAGCAGGAATAGGAGAGGATCAAGGACGCTCCCCTGAATGATCCATAGGTAATAGCACAGGACTAGGAAAAACAAACGTTAATATCGACTGCCTGAAAGCGATCGGAAAGGTAGGATGATAGCCAAGAAAAGAGTGAATTTTTATTCCAAAGTCCTGATTTTGGCAGGGAGCCGGGGGTGGGAAACACGGTCAAACGCTTTTGACATGTCTAAAATGATTATGAGCATGGACCAATGGGAATCAGCACTCTCGGTAGCTCGGTTCCAGAAGTCCAACTGGCAGGTGGGGCAAGATCGGCCCCTCAGGAAGCCGTGTTGGAAAGGGTGGACAAGGTTGCGAGTAGCAAGGAGGTTAACCAGCTGTTCTTCAACAATTTTTCCATAAGCCTGGATAGAAGTGGAGTGTGACTGATAGGGCGAAAGTTCTCAGGGTCATGCATAGGACCCTTTTTGTGATGTGGAACAATGATGGATATTTTCCATTGTGACGGAAAAGTAGCGCCGGACATGGAATCCGGGAACAGGTTTATGAAGAGCAGTGGAATTTCTAAATTATCGGTGCCAATTTTTATCTGGTCATGCTTTCTTTATGCTCCCTAAATAATCCAACCTCTATGGTCTCCAAGTATCTCGTCCGCTTTTTGTTTTCACATTTACTCGGCGTCAACCTTCTGCATATTTGATATTCAATTGCGCATGCCTCCAGCAAATCAAGGTTTTTGCATAAGGTATAATATGTCTATTTCTAATCTTGCTGTACACTTTGGTTTAGTAACCCTAATGTGTGATCTGTTAATTATGAGATTAAAATCGAAATCTACTGACCTTTACGCTCCTGGGAACGGCGCTCCATTTTTAGACATCAAGCATTAGGCATTCGAGTGGATTTGTGTCCACCGCAATCCTAATAGTTTTGGCAAACAATTTCAGCGCCGGTGTTCTATTAATTTCTGATGAACCCGTTGTCGAACTTATTGCCTTGAATTTTCGGTGAATCACTTTTCCTAGCTTCAGACACAATCTGCTCGTCAACCAACAATTCTGCCTCGCTGCTCTTGAAGTTTGTTCATGTCACCCACGTTACCCGCGCGCAGCATGTCGCAAACCACGCTATACGAAATAGTGTCTCCGTCCTCATACTCAACCACGGTTTTCTCCGTGCTAGATAAATTTCCGGGTAGTAACCACATGATGGTCTTCCGCTTTCTTTATATTCGTCCCAGAACCTGAACGTCTGCAAACAATTCCCATTCCGCGAGCGTCTCCTGCAAATTAGCAACCTCGGCCATTTGGACCGCCACTCTTCAGGGCCTTGGCTGACCTAACTTCTTCCTCTCGTCTGGTTTCTAAGAAGCTGCAGGCATCTTGTAGCCAAAATTGAACTCGAATATTAGTGACCCCACTCCTCGCAGGTCTCAACCCCAGCCAATGCGAATGAGCGAAATCTGTAGACTTGAAGGGAAGATTCTTTGACTGTAGAATATTTACACACAAACCTTAGGCCTCTCCATACTACTGAGGGTAAATCAACTTTAAAGCGACCTGTTTGCTATATCCGGGGACATGTTATGTAAGCGAGAGCAAATTGCTCTTCGGTAATGAAATGCCGGCCCGCATGTTTCCAGAATTCTGCATCCCGCACTATTCGCAATAAATCTAGTGTCCTTAAGTCCATCATGCACGGAAGTCAGCAGCTCCATGATCCGACGGGAATTGCGTTGATTTTAAACACATGCTTCTCCCCCCACTTAATAACGACGTCGCCATCAATATATTCATCCTCCCTGCGCTAACAGATCAATCAATCTTGTCCATCGTATTTGATAGAGAGAATGCGGATAGGTCTGTCGCCGTCATCAATAAATCTTACCAACCAAGTTCAGACGCTGTTCCCCCTGCCCTATTCCGCTTTGACAATCCATATATTTCGCAGACTTCACCGATGTATCACCGTCTTTCCAAAACCAACTGCTAAGTAGCCAAACTCCTATTTTTCAGAAACTTTTACTCCAAATTTGCAGTTTACATTCCGCATGCAGATTTAATGGAGAGCAATACCATAAATGATGGTTCATTTTTATTCTAAGACCAGCAGCATTCTCTACTGTCCAGGTATGCGAGTTTAGATTGCCCAGAACCGCATTAAATGGAGAATTTTTAGTTGATTGATGCGGAAGAACGGGAAGATGGTGAAAGCGCATCATCAGTATGAGGCAAGCGAATTGGGGAAAGAGCTACTGCCACATTCGAGAAACCCCCCACTCGTAACGGAGCATGTATGAATTATAGGGTAATATGGAGTTAACAACTATATCCAAAATTGGCTCTATCAGCTTGTAGACAATATTCAGGTTGATTTCCAGAAGACAACAGCGCTGAACAGGTTGGGCGAATTAGTAAATCGGTGGAAAAGCTCTGAATGTACGGTCCGGTCCGGCTGATTCAGACATATGTATGGGATTCAAAAATAGGCGTGTGTGTATGCAGATAGCCATTGTACATAAAGAGAAGATAGGGTGCTGATTACTATGGGGTAGACAGATCCCACACGGTTCAAGCTGGAGCGAATTGAAACGAAGTAAAGGAAGTCAATCGTTCCGATGGACAAAATTAGAAAGCCGTGCCGACGAGACTAGTATGTACCCTGGAAAACAAGTGAATGAAGAAAAACATAAAGACGTCGCCGTGAAGCAGCCAGTTGAGGATGGTAATCGCGTTCACTTAAGTAGTAGAACATGGCTGGTTAAAAGTCGGAATTTTAGTGGTACTGACCAGGAACGATTTCGCTCGAAATCCTCATGGATTTTTCAGTTAGATGGATACCAAGCATAGCTTGAATGGGACGGCAGCTAGCAGTTCTATAACCATCTATAGCCCATTTGGATGCTCGATGATGAGGTGCATCAAGAAGAGAATTAAAACAGCAAAACTTTAGCGTAACGTAAAGAGTAAGAAATTTAAGGTCAATGATAAAATATGTGGCTGACAGCCCCCGGGTTGTTTTGACCAATATAGAATGTTCCGTAGGCCGTCCAGATCTCAAAACAAAACGTTGCGGACCCCAGATGCACAAATCTCCGGCATCACTGACAGAGGCCATCATTGTTGGCAGAGCAGGATTCCAGTGCACACAAGTGACCGCATCCAGGCTAAGAGATCCGGAGGATTGAGAGGAATCCATCACGCAGTGAATCGCATGGTTCCCGTTTTTGTGTTCCAAAGGAGCACTCAAACATTTCACTTGCCGCAGCCACAAAGTCATTGGTTGATCCGCCAAATTTGGAATTTAGGTAGCTTGTTGTTTCCAGTCTGTGCACCCAATGAGAAGGGAGTAAACGCGGCTTTGGAAGTTACCAATGGTGTTACGACGCTGGCGCTAGATGCAGCCGAACTTAGATGTCTAGCTCCAGTGGCAGCACTCAGCGTACCCGTGGTCCCCGTCGACGTTATGCAAACGGCGGAGCCAACACTAGTCTCAGCTGTACTGGTTAGCGGACGACCGGTGGTTGCTTCGCCACTGCGATCTGCTGGTAAGATAGAACTGGCGGCCCCCGTGCTGAAAAAAGAATGAACTAAACCAGCAAACAAAAATGCGTGACAACCAGCAAGAGAAGCGGCAGTTGCAGATGCCGTGAAGGCATGCATTCCCGCACTGCAGTTTGCGGGTGCCGAATGTTTTAGATTTCCACCAAACGGGATGGTGACACTGTTTCCACCACCGTTAGTTGCCCCGCCAGTTCCTGATGAATTACTACCGCTGGCAAAAGAGACGACAGTATAAAGAGCTGCACTGGGTGCGCCAGATCCGGTGTTGCAGAATTGGTCGGAGCGACCGTGATGTTTGAGAATTTTGAGAATGCATCGGGCTAAGACGATTGCGAGAAACGGGAAGAATTGGCATGCCTAGAATAATTCTCGGTAGAACGGTGTTTATCGAAGGGCCAAAGTTGGAGGCTAGATTAACTCCTGCTGTCGGACTGGGATTGGCACTTATTTCGGATTCAGAGCTAGTAACAGTCGCGGTCATATCAGCGGAGTATGGGACAGGCACGCCAGAATGATTCGATCCTGCAGTCGAAACGGATCCGGGGAACGAAATCGAGAGGGATGTAATCATATCTCCAGAAATACCTCGGCTAGTCAGGCCTAATATTTCAGGTAGTTTGAATTCCATAGGAGCACGCGAACTGGCTCGCATCACACCCGAGCGCCACTACTGAATCCGTTTAAGCACCGCAGATTTCTGCACACCTCCCTCCTCAAAAAGAAACTGACAGTAATGGCACACTCTAAATGAGAGCCCAGTTTGTTTTTAAATCTGCCTTTCCCAAAGTTCAGCCAAAAACAATAAAATTAATAAATAAACTTAACACCTGATGACTTTCTTTAAGATTCGTTCACAAACAACTACCTCCGCCAGCTTCCGTGCCAAGCAGCTGTCCGTCAGCCGAGTGGGCGGTTTCTTAAAAATGGAAATAGACCAGCATCTTAAAAGGGAAGTAAACGATGGATAGTAGGAAGATAAAGGAAAAATGGTAACTTTTATTGTGCAAAATGGCTCAACAATTGAACAGCAATAAAAACTTAGCTTTGGGAAGTCTGCTTGCCATTCGATGCCACAAGGCTGCGAATCTTGCTTCTCGGTGTGCGAAGGTAACAGTTTGTCTCCGCCAGATGGAAATCACCAGTTTCACTGCTCTGCTTGCAGGCAGCTGAATTACTAGCTGCCTTAGCGCTGCTTGTTTTTCGTGTAGCATTAGGTTTGGTGCATAAAAACCGAAACCTTTGTTTAGATAAACGCGCCGCTTGTGTGGATATCGTTTACTGAATTTAGACGGAGCCTTTTATTATGTCCGTTCCATTTTTATTTCGCAACTGCCTTGTGTTGCCAAAGTACTCCCCGAAGTAAAAAATCGCGGTTAGAATGAGCGTGATGTTATTTTCTCGAATGTGCCTAGTTTTATGAGTGTTTGTTGTGCTGTCACTGCGTATACACTGGTTGCGTAGTAACCTTCCTTGACCGTGCAGCTGACGTGTTTTCAATTTTACTAATAACGAGGACGAAGATGCTGGAACAAAGATAAGGAAAAGGCAACAATCGTAGAAGTGGGTTTCATTCTTTGCACAACACTGGAAGGAGCCTGAGTCACTTTTATCTTTCGCTAGCTGAACTGGAATCGACTTGAAGGTCACCGCAGCGCTACTAATACAACCCGATCATGGAATTCCGCGGAATCGTCACACTGTACATAATGTTTCTTCTTATGAAAATTAGCGACACTAAATTGCTATCTGTTCTTGTAACCACCTTAACCATGCATATTGAAGATGGATTTCTTGTAGTTAAGCCAATGCATCAGATTAACTTTTTGGGCTTTGGAAATAATCTTGAGAACGTCACAGCAGCGGCATTTTCTCCGCAAGATGCTGACGATGGGACCTCATGTGAAGACGATCGCGTTACTGGATATGCGATGGTTGACGCAGAAAACTCAAGAAGGATTTCATTTTCTACAGAATTCTCGAGGACGCTATCTTCTGGAACCAAATTATATATTTGTTTAAGAGATGAAAAAAACCATATGACCGCTTGGAAACACGTTCAAATGGACTATCCTAAAGGAATAATTTTAATGTACGGCTACGTTGACTTCCCATTGTATGCCTCTGTTCTCCTTATGATGCTAACAGTATCCTTGTCTGCCTGTTTCAGTGGGCTGCACATCGGCCTTTTAAAATTGGATAAAGTAATGCTTCATGTTGTGAAAACTGCCGGATCGCCAAAGGAAAAGCTATACGCTACCGTTATACTTCCAATAAGAGAAAATGGGAATCGCCTACTCTGCACCCTCTTGTTGTCTAACGTGACAGTCAATGTTGTGTTTTCTATGATTGCCGACAAGGTGATCGGCACTGGGATCGCTGCAGTTTTGACCGCTACTTTTACGTTACTTATATTCTCCGAAATTGTGCCTCAGTCTTTATGTACCAACTACGGTCTACTCATCGGAGCAAAAACAGTCCTACTTACTCAGATGCTGTTGATCATCACTGCTCCTGTTTCTTATCCTCTGGGTTATCTCCTTGATAAAATATTTGGTGAAGAAATTGGTCAAGTCTACAACCGTGAAAAACTAAAGGCTCTGATTTTGGCTCAGAAATCATACGGGTGTGTAGGAGAAGAAGAAGTAAACATAATTACGGGAGCATTATCAATGAGCACCAAGACCGCAAAGGACATAATGACATCAATTGAACACGTCTACATGCTTCCATACACGTCAGTTTTGGACTTTCAGACAACCAACGATATAATTACACACGGATTCACACGAGTGCCCATCTATTGTGGAAGTAGAAGAAACATATGCACAGTACTTAATGTAAAAGACTTGGCCTTCGTTGACCCCAACGACAAATTACCAATCGCAACGGTGTGCAAATTTTACAACCGAGCGTTTGCAGAAATAAGCGAAAGTACATCACTGTTTGATATCCTACGGATATTTAAAAAAGGTAAAATCATGTTTCGAAATATCAAACGAGTATTGCAATGTAATTTATACTTGTGATGTTTAGTTAATGAGAACTAGAAGTTCGTTCACATCTTTTAGTTCTATTGTTTACCAGTTTTTTTAGATGAAATAACTCAGAAGTCTTAGTATTAAAAGTTCCATTCAGACTCCACCATCAGTCTTGAATCACGATTGCATTAAGACCTAAAATTAGTCTTTCATGTATAACGTTAATTAGAAAACTAAGGTATTTGCGACTCGTTATGGGTATTCGCAAATGAATCCTAACAAGATTAGGTGTGGAGATGTTGAAAAATATAAGGAGACTTTATTTTATGGAATTCAAACTACCTGAAATATCAGGAGGCAAGACTAGACGAGGTAGTTCGTGAGAGGTGATTAATACGACCTCAGGTATTTTAAACTCGTATAACTGGACGGTAGAGAGTGCTGCTGGTCTGATAATAAAAATGAACGATAATTGATGGTGTTGTTTTCTATTAAATCTACATGCGGAATGTAAACTCCAAAGTTGGAGCAAAATGTTCTTCTTGGTAGTTGGTCTCGGAAAGATGGTAATTCCACCAGCTGATCACCTACGTCTGCAGAAAAATGAAAATTCTCTCTTTTACCATGCACGCTGACTACTCATTGCTACCGGTACGGATACTCAGGACTAGGAATCTATTCATTTTTTCGTAACGCACCCTGTGAGACCCAAAACTAGTTATTTTTCTTTTGTATACTCTCTTCCTTTTTAAACTGCCTTGCTATTGTCCTTAAAACAAACCAGATAGCGCCTAAAATCTTACTTCATTCATTGGACAGTCTGTTTGTGACCTTTTAAGACTGTCTGTCCTATGTGCTAATTGGTAACCCAAACATAGAAGATCCGTCACATCCCAACCAACCCACAAATGTGCCGGCCGGCCGGTCATGCATTCAAAGTGTAGATTCGCCTAAAGGGTGGAATATTGTTGCAAATAAAATGCCTAAAAATTGCTTACAGGCGTTATCTAATCCATAACTCAGCGGATATCATTTCTAATTAGCTACAAAATTCTCTACGACGGTAGATGAGGCTGATCGGTGCACTCTGCCTATTTTTACGAACTAAATAGATAAACATCAATCCTGAGATATGTCGGAGATGCACGACAACTAAAATACAGTATTTGGACTTTTATAGTGCTCACCAAAATTAAGAGTAAATGGGGCTGGAATTGCTGCTGTCTGCAAATGCAAGGTTTTAGTGACACTCGAAAACTAACAAAAATGAGTAACCAATAACAAACGTTTAAGTCGCACCAACAGAGCCAAATAGGAAAAAGTCTTATTTGGGCTTGCCTAAGGAACCTGGAACACACGGTTCTGAAGTTATGGACGACGCCATCTGGGAATGTACAGCGGACTCGATCACGATTGCTACGTCATTCGCACATCAAGTGAAAATTTTAGTTTACGTAAATTGCTTCTGGCTTTTTTTTGCATGGACTGAACCTTGGATTCTACTCAGAATGCCGTGAGTCATGGTATCTTAACGCAAATCACTAGCTACGAGGAAAACAAAGGAACCTGGGATAGGTCTACACCAGCCTTCCAATCACGTGACGGACTCGCGGTTTACTTAGAGATAAGCGATCGGAATCTATGGTGCGGTACAGCTTATTTATAAAAATTTCAAAATATTTGGTTAACTTCGGACGCAATTGATTATAGCAGTAAAGTTATCCCAACGCATGGTACCATCAGATACCGACTGCCAATTTTTATTCTGTGATTTCGAAGGACTTTCGTCGGAACCTTGGGGAAATGAAATCAGTGTGGCTCACGATGACTTCACTAGGACAATAGACTGTTCGAAAAGTATATGCTTCAGCATTTTGATGTAGGTTCACGAAGATCATGCGGGATAAAACGGAGTTATGAAGTGTGCAATTGTTCGCTGCTTCAAACACACCGAAATCAATACTTAAGTTCAATTCCAACACCACCAGCAACAATGTCCTGTGCACAACACTTTTAAGAACCTCTTCGATATGACCGAATTTGGAGTAATGGGTGGATATTAAATGGTTCGAAGTTAATATAAAAACCACTGTCGTTGGTATTCTTTTACCTCAATGGTTAACATGACCTGGCCAAAGTGCAACACTCACCAAGATTGTCTTGTTTATATTAAGTAGAAATTCAATGTGGAAAACCCAAGAATTAAGCTATCAACAAGGCGAACTTATGACTCTGCGGTTTCCACAACTAATTACATCAAGTAATTCGGTAATCTGTGCGTGTATTCACCAAGTCAGTCATAGCCATGGTACAGAAAACCGCAGCCGAATGCGGCTGCGTGTGTATCTTTGAAATACTAAAAAATCTACATCTTGTGTTGAGTAGTGATGACTTTGTCTATTACCTTCTATAGGAAATCCAAAAGAAACGTTAAATCAAGGGCTTTTAGTTAAAATTGAGTGAGCAAATGAATATTTAACGATAAGACTGAAATCGCCTCTCAGTCAACCGTACGTTAAGTTTACAACAGAAACAATTTCTGACAAAGTGTTGCTAAGCAATGTTCCGCTTGTTTCACGATAGATTAAACCTCCTAACTTGTTTCCTACAAATCGTACTTTAACAAAACTGACCGAAATACGTTAAATCTTCATCGATGGTGATAACAGTTTGTCAACGAGCCAAGACAGTCGGCGAGTAAATATTATGATGATCCGTTCATTTTCTCTCACTAAACAGGTAGTTCACATATCGCGATTGTGACAAAACCGGGAGATGTGGAAAACAAAGAAGTCGGGGAAAATGTCGCTGTGGGCGTTGTCACTTTGGAAGATGTAATCGAGGAAATTCTACAGGAGGAAATCATTGATGAGACCGACGTTCGTGGTGAGTTTTGACCTGCTTTGAGAAGAGGGAAACTTATACCACGTTCTAAATAAGGTCATACTTACTGACGAAATACAGTTAAACCTCGAAGGTGCCGAATTTCTCTAAATGCACATCTTCAATGAAGGGCCTACTTTTTTTCCAGTAGCCACCAGCTAGACAAACTCAATTATGTCACAAGTTGTTGAACGAGTCAACAAAAACCTAAACGGCACGTAAATGGTCCATGCGATTGCTCTACTTCATCTATTAAGTCCAATAGAGATTCGAAGAAATTTCACGGATGAAAATTGAGATTTTACCTTCTGCGGTGGAACTTTACCTTTATTTGGCGTCACCGATGGATGAGCGAGGAATGACAACAAAGGAAGTTTTTTCTCAACATTTAGACTGCGCATAAGGCGCCATAGAAAGTGACGAATTTTTCTCATAGATTTGTTGACTAGAGCAGCTGAATCTGAGATTTGGGTGAATGTAAGCCGTTCACGAGTCATTTAATAGATCAATCGGGGAACGACAGCAAAGCTCAGTTGAGTTGGATGAGTTCTACGGACCATGATTTGCATCTTTCTGTATACTCGATAAACAGCATTCGTCTAATTTGTATCAATATTGCCCTCACTTAATATAATATACACAAACATAAACAAAAATTATCTGGGCTTTCGTTCTCAGTAGTATGTGTCGCATACGGACGTATGAAGAAAAGTTTTCTGGAAGCACACGACCGATTTCGCGGTTATTATCGCTCGTCAGGTATGCGTACTACACCGTGCGCTTCCGAAGAAATTTCGCCAATCTATCTGTATGCGAAACATGCTATTGAGAACAAGAACCAATACCTCCAGTCCTTGTATCCTCTTTCCGAAGGCTAGTCTTGTCTAACCAACAAAAACCTGACGAATCACCATATGATTCTTAAGTAGGCTAATCATTCACTTACACTCCTAACTATCCAAATAATTTACAGAGAGCGTCCAAGTTTGGCAATGACAGGTGGCTAATTGGAAAAATAAAAACGATGAGACCATGTCATGGAAACAGATTCAAAACATTAAAAGTCTGAAGTATTTATCGCGAACTAGTATATTCTTACCGATAAGCAGTGTCACGTGGCACTGGATTCTTAAGGGTGATATTTCAATATCCCGCCTAATTTTCTAAGACTTCAAGCAATAGTGTTCTAGGCTCCGCACAGTAGATTTTGAATATTTCAACACGGCCAGCGTAAAGGCAGTTACAGTGCTGCAGTGAGTGAGAAGGTCTGGATCCTGAAGGACGCGACTTTCCATTGAGAATATGCCCTTTCGAGATGTATGCAGTAATACATTTGCCTCGAAGGTAGTAATCAGCAGCAGCCCGTAATCGATAAACTAAGCAACATGCATGGAAGCAGGAGCAACAGTCCGGTAGCCTCAACATCGGCAGAATGGATCCATCGAATCATGTGATTACTTTGGTATGTACCGAAAGTCTTTCAGAATCGAAGGACAAATAAACTGGAAACCTAAGGGTGAGTACGCATGTATATATTCGGAAAAGCCCGTATCCGCAGTTATCCGGTGGAATAATTTGTGACTTCAAACGCGTTTATATGCAGTTTTCAGCCGGATCGATTCCCACACAATGATAACAACGATATCCCTCTCGCCAGGGCAGTAATAGCAGTGACTGTATAGGATATTCGAACAGAGAAATAGTAAAAACTGAAGCCAAACGTTTAACCTCTCACAATGAGACAAATCCATGGCGAAAAACAAAGGATATCATGGCATTTCTTTGTATTTGGTTGCTTCTGATCTAAGATGGGAAAAGCATTTATGAGAACTGTTATATTGGAATGGGAAATAGGAACCTCATATTTCTAAATTCCTACATTGTTTAAAAGTCAGGAACTAGGGCATATGCACATAAACCGTTCTGTATGTACATTTTGAAAGCGCTTCCAGTACTATATTTTGTAGCATCAGCAAATATTTGAATAAAAGGCAGCGGACTTCTGTCTATCGGTCAAACCATTCTGTTCGAATCCACATTAAGTCCTCCATTCTTATTAATGGCCAGTACGTGTTAAAACACTCGTACTCAGCCAATTAACACTAAACCCTATTGCTTGTCACAAAATTTGTCGTAAAAATGCGAAATGACTGTACAAAAGATGTCATGATTATGACTGATATAAGATCAGGTTTGTAATTCTTTGCTCTCGTACTACAAACAATTTGACAGTGGCTTTGGTCCTCCTGATTTCCTGAGAATCTTTACCTTATCACTGACAGCAAGCCATGAAGGCTTAGAACAAAGAAGAGATATGAATATTCATATTGGTCTGTACGCGACAATTAACCGAAAAACTACCAATCGGCTCAATCCTCAACTGAAGTTGGCATCATTACGTCACCTTACAACGAGTAAGTTCATCTGAGTAAGAGTTCACCAAAACATCAGGTTATTCAACTACTAGAGAGCAAACTAAGTGCGTCACTAATTGAGACTTGATTATTAATCGCATGTAAACATGCATCCTCATTAAAGAGTGCCATACTCAAAATTACAGTATCCGTTAATTTGATAATTTCCATAATTTCAACCCTCATAACTCCCTTAGAGTTGGAATCCCAGTTTGAAGGTAAATTCGACCAATAACGCCGAATGATAAGTACATATATGCAAAAAACAGATCTATCTACTATTCAATCTATTCATGAGCGTCTCAACATCACTGTCCAATTGGCAAGCCGCACAGATAACTGCCATGAAATAATTAAGTTTCTTTACTGGAAATAGAGTCTCACACCTTTAAGCAACTACAAGCGAGTGCGCAAACACAAGCATATCATTCGTCCCGTTACCCAAACCACAAATACCGCATTAGGACCATCTTCTCCGAATGACTACGGAAAGATGGTGGCCTTTATGCATCAATACCTAAGGGAAATCCTGTCCCACATTCGATACGCATTTCGAAAAGCCGTTCCTACCGAATTTTTGAGCAATCTACCTGAAACGGTCGACTCACTTTCCGACGAAATTCATTTTTCCTCAATTTTACAGGATAATGAGCCTAAATATTTTCATACTTTGCACTGTTGTTTTTACTGGAACGAAACAATCAGCTATATCAAATAAAACGTGAGCAAAAATCAATACATAAAGATAAGTCCCAAACCGAAGATACCATCACGCCTGGAAGGTCAGTGAGGAGAGATCTGACGAATCAGTCCCCTTGTACTCCAGGTAAGCAGATGATTTAGGCTGCCAACTTAGTGGGGAAACCGATTGAAATAAATATAGATCCAAGTAGATGGGATTCCACTCAACCACTCCCCGCTGGTCCGTGAACAGGTTCCGTTAAAAACAAACGCTTTGATTCAGAACGCCGATCGTTCTTCTGCTTAGTGCCTGACTCTCTGGGATACCCATCCACCGTTCCCCATGAGTTTCGCATCTACAAGTAATTCCCTACTGCATCGGTCGTCGCGCAAGATAGCCAATACCGCAGTGTCTATTGCATTGAGCCGAGGAGGGTAGTATTAAGTATGCTACTAATCAGATTTCTCTCTCTTCCATTCAACTTGTCTCATGCATCCAAGCATATCTCTTTGAATGGTAGATAAAGGAGACCAATAGTGCGGGAGGTTTACCCTTCCTATTACTTTTTCCAACCGCTTACGTAAAACAATCTTTGAATTATGTGATATTCAGTTACAAACTGCAGTGGACGGGCACGGTTAAATTCAGAACAACAAACAATTGATGTCATCCCCATGGCAAATGCAAGGTCTGTGGTAATAGATTTTGTGTACAAAGAGTTAGGTTGCTTAATCGGATTAGCACTGCTTTACTGAAGGCTAAAATATTCCAATCAGTATTATGTAGTAAGGGTGTACTGTTTTTGATTGTCAGTTATTATATGAATACTTTGGAGCAGAGCAGGTGTCTCTCCTTCTCATGAGGGGACAGTGTTATTCGGTGTACTTATTGTCAGAACTCATAAGAAATTATTAAAACCAAAACAGAATCCTGGTTGAAATTGGAAGGCCAGTCTCACATTGTACTGATTCCCACAGCGGCAGAAATGCACATAACTTCGACTTCGTCCGTTCAGCCTGAATTGATTGTTGTTTCCCTGGGTTGGAACTTCAAGATTCAGTCGAAGAACATGATTCAGTTAAAAACTAAATGCCAATTCGAAAACTTGTACAATCAACTGAAGAACCTAACATCGACTTCATCTAAGTACAAAGGATGTTTGCAAGCGAAACTAGTGGATATCTCACACTCATACTTGGTTTTTTCTGAATTCAGAGCATTATCGAACAGTGGAGAACCCAAAGTAAATGAGCGAGGTGAAAATTGTCAAACCTGACGAAGGCTCTGCTGTAGTTATAAAGGCCAAAGATACTTACAAGTCCGAAATAAATTAAATACTGATAGCCACGGATACGTTCAAAATAGGCAAAGCAACATGTGACAATCATCTCACAGAATGTCGGATTTTCCGTAAGTTACGGATTTCGATGTTGCATGGTCACATCTCCGAGACCTATTACCGGCGTCTCAAGTCAATAGGAAGCGAAACATCTTACATAAGAGGGTCAGAAAAATCCATAAAACTGGTTTCCCGTTAAGAGCAATACAATGCACACTGAACTCTCCGTATAACTAGCCCACTAGTTAGTGAATATTTTAGATCGCATTCGCAAAGTCCTGACTCTTTTGAACTTGCCAGTGTGCTAGAAGATATTTCCTTGGCTTCCTACATGATGTTTTTCATCGATGTGGAATTTCTTTTTACCAAAGTGCCTCTTCATGAAACAGTTGATTTTTTGTGCGAGTTTATCTCTTCATCGAATATTTCATCACTCATTCCGTCTGATTATTTGCGAGAACTTAACACGTTATGTACCCGTAAAATTCAACCTCATTTTGACGTTGTGGCCATGGGTAGCCCATTAGGGCGAACACGAGCAGATGCGTTTTTATCCATGATGGAGATGAAGTTAAACGATTGCATTTCCAAATTGGTTTTGTACAAAATACTTGTTGAGATTACTCTTATTTTTACTGATTCTGATAGTTTTGTCAATACTTTGAAATTCTTCAATTCTGCACACCCCACTCTCTCAGTTTCTTATGAAGAAGAGGCCAACGACTAGTTTAATTCTTTAGAAATGGAACTCATAAGGCAGTCGAATGAAACCATAAAACGCTCCATTCACAGAAAAACCAAATGAAGTGGCCGGTAGTTGGATTTCATAGGTTTCCACCAACTGCATACTAGTGCGGCTTGGTAAAGATACCCTATCATCGTGCCAGAATTATTTGCACGCCAGACTTCCTCCCGGAAGGAGAAGGGTTTATTCGTGCAACACTCATTCGCATTGGTTACTCAGAAATATTCATTGACATCTATGGTCAACAAAAGCCGAAGGGTGACACAACTTATAAAGCAATGAAGGAAACCGTATATATCACATTGACCTTCGAGATGGACAATATTCTCGGTAATGTGCGTCACAAGTTCATTTCAACCATAAATCGCACATTTCCAACCGCGGGACTTCACCTATCGCCAACCGTTCGGAGGATAATTCTGAACCAACGTGCATTTAGTTGGATGTCACATTTTGCATCAAATCTCGTGTACCAGTTCATCTGGAGTTGCGGAACGGACAGAAGACCTTCACGGCGAATGTTAGAGCAAATTACCATATGGTTGGCCAAATCAGTATCACAAAACAGTGAATAATTTTCTTGATCGTGACCCGGGATCGTCATTCGCGAAACATGTGATAACAACGAAACCCAGAGTTGACACCATGTCACGTTATAAACCCTTAATACATAATACTGACTGGAATATTTTAGCCTTCAGTAAAGCAGTGCTAATCCGATTAAGCAACCTAACTCTTTGTACACAAAATCTATTACCACAGACCTTGCATTTGCCATGGGGATGACATCAATTGTTTGTTGTTCTGAATTTAACCGTGCCCGTCCACTGCAGTTTGTAACTGAATATCACATAATTCAAAGATTGTTTTACGTAAGCGGTTGGAAAAAGTAATAGGAAGGGTAAACCTCCCGCACTATTGGTCTCCTTTATCTACCATTCAAAGAGATATGCTTGGATGCATGAGACAAGTTGAATGGAAGAGAGAGAAATCTGATTAGTAGCATACTTAATACTACCCTCCTCGGCTCAATGCAATAGACACTGCGGTATTGGCTATCTTGCGCGACGACCGATGCAGTAGGGAATTACTTGTAGATGCGAAACTCATGGGGAACGGTGGATGGGTATCCCAGAGAGTCAGGCACTAAGCAGAAGAACGATCGGCGTTCTGAATCAAAGCGTTGGTTCCAAACAAATACTATCCACATTAAAGTGAGAACAGGGCGTGACGTAAAAAGAATATCATGGCCTGCGGCGGTTAGTAGCCACAATGGAACACACTGAAGGGTTGTTTAGTCCAATCAGCGACGCTAGTGAGCGGGGATACTAGGTGTGATTTAATGTGCGATAGAAAGTGAACGCTTGTCCATGGTAGGCAACGGAGGCTGGACCGTTTGGGTGACCACTTCAAGGATCAGTTTAGCTGACCGCACGCTAAGGCAGTCAGGTGGACGTCCGGAGCTGCAAATCATTCAGAGGTGTCATTTGATCCCCCAAATGGAATTGGAATCGGAGTCGAATATTCGAACTCCGAAGAGGGGGATGGCAACCGGTTCCAATGAACTTACTCCAGTTCTTTTCAGCTTGAATGGAGAAGCCATGATGAAAGCACTTACCTCCTTGTTTTGTGGTATTTGGAACTAAGAACGTGTTCCGTTATCGTGGGGGTAAGTAACTGATTGTGCCCATCTCGATGCGAAGGAAGGCACACAGAGTGACTGTAGCAATTATCGTGGCATTAGTTTGATTCCGATAGTCCGCTTCGACACAGTTGCGCCGTTTGACACCGATTTGCGAGAGCAATATCCACGAACAACAGGCCGGATTTCGTCCAGTTCGAGGTTGCGTCGACCAGGTATTCACTCTCCGACAGTTACTCGAAACGCGCCACACACACTGCTGCCCTGCGATCATGGTTTTTCTTCACTTGAAAGGTGCATTCGACTCGGTGAATCGGACAGCCATGTTCAGTGTTCTCCATCGAAAGGGTATACCAGCGAATCTCGTGAACCTGTTGCGATCATCGCACTTGTATACTTATGGTCGCGTGAGTAAATACGGTGAACTGCCAAGTTCATTCGAAACGATTAGTGGTGCTCGACTAGGGTGTCCCATTTCGCCATTCTTGTTCAACTTCGTCATGGATGAGGTGATGAAAGATGCTTTAGGAGGTCTCCAGAATGCGGGAGTCGAACTGGGAAATGGAGGGAAGCTTTGTGATCTGGATTACGCAGATGACGTCGTGTGCCCGTTCGAATCCATGGGCCATGTGTAACATGCACTAGACAGACTCTCGAGGTCTGTAGCTCGGTTCGGCATGTGCTTTGCACCTTCAAATTGCAAAGCGCTGTTACAGGACCGGACGACAGCAGTACCGAACCTGATACTGGATTGAGAGGAACTGACGATTGTGGACGTTCCACTTACCTCGGTAGCTGCATGTCAAACGACGGTAGCACGGCAATAGAGGTGCACACGCGTATATCTAAGGCTCGAGCGACGTACGCTGGACTGGAGCACTTGTGGCATTGACCTGATGTTTCCTTGAAGTTGAAAGATCGTGTGTACTGTGCCACGGTGCGCTCAGTTCTGTTGTATGATTGCGAGACATGGAGTATGCTTGTTGGAGATGTTCGTCGCTTGGAGGTTTTCGACCACGGATGTCTACGTGGTATCACCAGGATTGGATGGAGTGACCGAGTGAGTACTATAGAGGTTAGAAACCTAGTATCAGGTATCGACTCAGAGAACACCTTACCTAAGCTTACGAAGCTTAGTATACTACGCTGGTTGGATTACATGTTGCGTATAGCGAACATTCGTCTATCATACCATGCCCTATTTTGCGTTCTTCCCACGGAGTGAAAGAAACCGTGTGGAGGTCAGCAGGTGACTTGTTAACGTGAGATAAAAAAATATACAGCGAACTTAGGTAAAGTAGGTTTCTCACGTCGTCGTGGTTGGGGTCTGAAAGATCCGTCAACTAGCTGGTTGGGGACACTGAAGGATATGGCAGTAAATCGTGAACAGTGGCGATCGTGTTGTCATTTTCTATCGAATCAGAATGATTGAAAACACGTGCGTTTGTACAGTTAGACTTTGCTCGGTGTGTTGTCCAGCGCGACATTCTTTTCTTTTTTGCCTGTTTGAGTCCACTTTCTGCTCCTCTTGGAAAAGGCAGCGGTCAGTGGAGCTTGTCCCGCGGTTCACTTTGAACGGTGATGATTTAGATACGAAAAGTTTATACAATACAATGCCATAGAATACAATCAGTACTATTAAATTTCCTAAAATTCCTACGCTGGCAGAGATGCTTAACTCTTATAGACATTCGTTTAGTGGAACAAAAGTATATGCAACTCCCACCCTCGATTTTCGCAGTGGGACAGTAAAACGATCTTAAAAGCGCAATGGATCGCGATAGATGTTCAATGACGGGAGGGAGCATGCAGGAGCTGAAATACGATCCTCCCCTGCACATCGCTACCATTTTACATTGTTTCCGATTGCACCAGCCATGTTATACCAACATGTTTATCGCGTGGGCCGAATTGTTTGGATAAAGTAAACTGTACTCTAGTGGCGTCGTTAATAATTAGGAGTTATCTTGACCATAATATAAGTTTAAGAGTGGTTTAGAAGGGGTTTTCAGTAGTCTTTAAAAAATAACTGGCATCAGGGAAGATAAAATCAAATTCTCTAGGGCATAACTTGATCACTTCAAAGCGTGCTAGCTTCTGATGCTCTCAAAAACCACGATGACTTTTGTTCGAGGGACAGATATCTCATAGAACAAACACTGAGTCAATAGATGTTTTCGCAAAGGGAAATCTGATCGACACGCTCAATATAGTAAGATAACCCGCGGGAACTTCCTGAACTATCCGTTGGCTTCTGATAGTATTCTTCTTACTTCATATAAGCCGTACTGTTTTTACGTCCTGTTTCCCTACTGACATCACTAAAAGGTCACCTTCCCGATAGATCTCAAAATGGCATGCTACAACGTGTTGATTTTCTTGGAGACTAACTTTGGCATTCTTCTGTGTGCAATTCTTCCTTCATTTCCTTTTCACTACCCAACCTACGAAAATCTTAATTATACAAACGAAGTTAACTGATGGGACTTCTTGCATTTTCCTGATAATCTGTATGGCGCAATTAGATTATTTAAGTAAACTTTCTGAATCTACTTCGGAGGGAATTGCTTGTATTATCCCACCAAATGGTTATTATCAACCAGAAATATTGAGCTTCGGTAGCATTACATCCAGATGGAGCAACGTACGAATCATTTATTCTGACACATTTATAACCCTGTTGGACCTAATTATCGCTAACCTAATTAGTAGTGGGCATGTGAAACCCGTCCGCTCACATTGTAACCAACCCAAGGTAGAGTATTTCAAAGATATCTGAGTAACAATGAGAACAGAAAGAAGAAACAGTGGTGTTGAGCAAATAGTGAATTTTCAGCAAGTAAATCCGAAGACTGCATATGGTCGTGTTCGTAATATCTCGCACCCTGTTGTGTCGACAGTGAGTAATGGGCATATATATTTGCTCTTCGACGATCGCATATGCAACCCTGATAACGGCTGCATCATTCTTCACTTTTAATCATTATCCCTTCCCAAGTTCCCCACAAGGGGAGACAGTTCAAGCTATTTCATGGACATAAATTGTTCAAACCCCCTGTGCCAACCCTCAATTAAACTGGTTGTTCATAAGTCGTTATGAGACGTGCTCAGATACATACCATTGCCTCGGACTGTATTTTGGTCGTCGTCATTGTCTATTACCGCCGCCGGTTACTCCAACTCAAGTGTCTCGAAGTACAGAATAAAATAGGAAACCGCGTCATTGGTTTCACGCTTGAGGTTAGGTAGCGGATCGCAGACAAGGTCAAAAGCTTCATCAACCGAAACGAATGTCCAGACATGAACTGATTTGACAATGGTAGTGTTAAGAGCACAATTTAAGGCGAACGGCTGTGTTCAAAAACTCGAAAGCATCCCTTTACTACTTAAATAATGTGATACCGAGGGGATGAAAGAGCATAAAAATGAGGTGCATATTGTGTTACGGGCTGAAAAACAGTAGAGAAAACATTAGGCTTTCCAAATTCCAGCTACTTCAAACGGATCATGAGACGGGGATCAGCTGATTCACATAGCCAGGGGAAACAGTTTGGTGTACCGTGTGTTTGTGTGTGTGTGTGTGTGTGTGTACGCGCGTGGGTATGTGTCAATGTCGCTGTGATCAACGGCCATGAGAAATGGGGTGCGTGTATTAGACGCTTTTGTGCAACTGGCACAGTAGCCAACGATTAATCATCCACGCGGTCGCTCAAGCACAGAAAATCCCACACTAAACGGAATCATGTCCTATTTCTTGCGCGAGTTATTGACAAAAGTCTCACTGAGATTCATTATGAATTAAAAAGTTTTTAACGTCAGCGTCAATCATCTAGGTAATGGCGAAATACTTTATATTAATCCAACACTATATTCCAAAGCAGAAACTCGCAAGGCTTCAAACACCATCATAAGTCAAGCAAACGACAGACGACTGGTCTTAATGAATAGTGGCAGGATTAGACAGCACCATAGTAGATGTATATAATCAAATTAAAGTAAAATCAATCTACAGGCTTTAAGCAAGTATCTCCAGCTTTCTGTAATTGTTTTAAACATGAGAATTGATTGCGGTTAATAGGTGGGTGTTCGATTTATTGGTTGCGGATCACGAGCAAGTCTTCCGGCAGAAAACTATATCCTAATAAGATTTCATTATATATATGTGGCCGGGCTGAAATGAGGCACTGTGTCAACGCAATTAGGACGAAAAAAGAATTACAAACAGAATACAAATAGGAAATTCGATTACCCCTGCTACAGCCATAATCCCCCCCCCCCGAGCATTTTTGCATTACGATATCACGGTATCGAATTCCGAAATGTGTTAGTGTTTTCTTTGCCGGCAAATGGTGAAAAACTGTCAACAGAATACTATGCAATCTAATACTTTCAATTTATAAAACCCCGAAGGAATTTTGCTAACTGCACCAGCTTCTATTTTATTCAGATATCCGAACATTTCACCCGCAGTACGTGCATTTATACGTATTACAAAGTTTCCTCAATGGTGCCATAATGAAGGAGTACGACTACGAGTAAGTCTTTTACCTGCCCATGTGGTAAGTGACAGTGTGCGCACGTATCTGATCGAATTAGTGAATTTCTTCTGGCCTAGAATCTAGCCGGGATTCTACACTTAATTTACACCTCAATTTGATGGAGGAAATTGTTCTATGGTGCGAACATCGATCGCACTGACAGTAAAAGCATGCACCTTTAGATGTGTAAACAGTTGGATTGCTGATTTCCGAGTGAAACTCCCGTACTCGCGTCAGCTGAAGAGCCCAAACTAGCCATCGGCAAGTTGCATTCATGCATGTCCAAACAGGTTCAAATATACAAGATTACTGCATAGTGTATCTATCATTTCAGCACGAAAACTTAAGCAAACGGCCGCAGGGTTCCCCATCTAAAACCATGTTGATGGCTCACGATCATATAAAAGCAGTTATCGTCGTGGAACAAATTCATTGCGATAAGAGACTAAATTTACGTGGGTTCTTTTAGCGTGATGTGTATATTTTACCTCATCATATTTTTATGACATCCCGAACTATGCTATAAGCTGCTAGTCCGTCCACTGCTCTTGTTTCAATCTTAATTACATAATCCACCTTCGGTTCCAGTTTTTACCACCCTTAGCCTTGTACTAATGCCACTTATTTGGCTGCTACCTGACAGCGCCAAACAACAGCAAAAGAAAAATATCACGGTTACAAGTGGAAAATACCAGAGAGAAACAGGAACGCTTAGAATGCAGAAACACCGATGACTGCAGCTTCGACCGCACCACATAAGGTCTCTAATCCTAACTTTCGGAGGGAACGGTGGATCCCAATCCGTGACCTAACTCGTCCTATTCGGAAAAGTTCACTAGCAACGACTTTTACACCTTTTCTCCACGTCAGGGACTGATTACTTCGGTCCATCTTCCAAACATTATTTGTCTCCAGAAGGTGATATACTGGGGAAACGATCTATGAGCCCAGGTAATACGCCTCATAACCGCATGAATCTATTCAAATTCATTGTCTATTTGATCTGAGAATCAGTATCCTAAGACATATCACGGAGTTATTAAGAAAATTCCGCATCACATCAGAACAATATTACGAACACAACAGTGTTCAAACGCCGCGATCTTTCGCACAACTTTTGCCTGCAACGGCCTCGTTTCTTATGTGTACAGTAGACTTGATATGACCACTGTATGGTACACTCGCCCTCTAACCAGTAATCGAATAGCACGCTATGGGCACAGGTGTCTCAAATCGGTAAATACCAATCAAGCACCAAGTATGGACAAAGGCGCTGCATCCGATACATCACAAATTGATGAGACTCAGCTGGCCAAATAACAAAGGTTAACCACCTGGCATGACTAGTTTCCTTCAAAAACAGGGTTCGCCATAGGCCAATCAGGCAATGCAACAGGACTTCGCATTTCACATGAGCAAAACGAATCCAAACCATAGAAAACAAAGGACCAACTCAATTAATAAACAGTCGCGGGGTACCTAGAATTTCTACAGACCGAAATTATATGGTCATCAACTTAAACAGCGATCAGCATTAAACAGCAAAGCAAGCCCAACTGACCTCTCCCTGTTCCCATAGTTGCAACTTTCTATAAAAAGAGTGAATATCCAAGAGGAACAGGAAGTAGACTCAAACAGGCAAAAAAGAAAAGAATGTCGCGCTGGACAACACACCGAGCAAAGTCTAACTGTACAAACGCACGTGTTTTCAATCATTCTGATTCGATAGAAAATGACAACACGATCGCCACTGTTCACGATTTACTGCCATATCCTTCAGTGTCCCCAACCAGCTAGTTGACGGATCTTTCAGACCCCAACCACGACGACGTGAGAAACCTACTTTACCTAAGTTCGCTGTATATTTTTTTATCTCACGTTAACAAGTCACCTGCTGACCTCCACACGGTTTCTTTCACTCCGTGGGAAGAACGCAAAATAGGGCATGGTATGATAGACGAATGTTCGCTATACGCAACATGTAATCCAACCAGCGTAGTATACTAAGCTTCGTAAGCTTAGGTAAGGTGTTCTCTGAGTCGATACCTGATACTAGGTTTCTAACCTCTATAGTACTCACTCGGTCACTCCATCCAATCCTGGTGATACCACGTAGACATCCGTGGTCGAAAACCTCCAAGCGACGAACATCTCCAACAAGCATACTCCATGTCTCGCAATCATACAACAGAACTGAGCGCACCGTGGCACAGTACACACGATCTTTCAACTTCAAGGAAACATCAGGTCAATGCCACAAGTGCTCCAGTCCAGCGTACGTCGCTCGAGCCTTAGATATACGCGTGTGCACCTCTATTGCCGTGCTACCGTCGTTTGACATGCAGCTACCGAGGTAAGTGGAACGTCCACAATCGTCAGTTCCTCTCAATCCAGTATCAGGTTCGGTACTGCTGTCGTCCGGTCCTGTAACAGCGCTTTGCAATTTGAAGGTGCAAAGCACATGCCGAACCGAGCTACAGACCTCGAGAGTCTGTCTAGTGCATGTTACACATGGCCCATGGATTCGAACGGGCACACGACGTCATCTGCGTAATCCAGATCACAAAGCTTCCCTCCATTTCCCAGTTCGACTCCCGCATTCTGGAGACCTCCTAAAGCATCTTTCATCACCTCATCCATGACGAAGTTGAACAAGAATGGCGAAATGGGACACCCTAGTCGAGCACCACTAATCGTTTCGAATGAACTTGGCAGTTCACCGTATTTACTCACGCGACCATAAGTATACAAGTGCGATGATCGCAACAGGTTCACGAGATTCGCTGGTATACCCTTTCGATGGAGAACACTGAACATGGCTGTCCGATTCACCGAGTCGAATGCACCTTTCAAGTGAAGAAAAACCATGATCGCAGGGCAGCAGTGTGTGTGGCGCGTTTCGAGTAACTGTCGGAGAGTGAATACCTGGTCGACGCAACCTCGAACTGGACGAAATCCGGCCTGTTGTTCGTGGATATTGCTCTCGCAAATCGGTGTCAAACGGCGCAACTGTGTCGAAGCGGACTATCGGAATCAAACTAATGCCACGATAATTGCTACAGTCACTCTGTGTGCCTTCCTTCGCATCGAGATGGGCACAATCAGTTACTTACCCCCACGATAACGGAACACGTTCTTAGTTCCAAATACCACAAAACAAGGAGGTAAGTGCTTTCATCATGGCTTCTCCATTCAAGCTGAAAAGAACTGGAGTAAGTTCATTGGAACCGGTTGCCATCCCCCTCTTCGGAGTTCGAATATTCGACTCCGATTCCAATTCCATTTGGGGGATCAAATGACACCTCTGAATGATTTGCAGCTCCGGACGTCCACCTGACTGCCTTAGCGTGCGGTCAGCTAAACTGATCCTTGAAGTGGTCACCCAAACGGTCCAGCCTCCGTTGCCTACCATGGACAAGCGTTCACTTTCTATCGCACATGAAATCACTAACCTAAGATCCCCGCTCACTGGCGTCGCATGTAGACTTTATCAATCCTTGATTATCACTTCAAGCGGCTGCTGCTAAATCAACTTATCAGTCACATTTAACTCATATTTAAGGCTGTTGGTCTGTCGAGTTCTCATCCTTGCAGTTAGGGAACTGACGTTCTTGCTCCATTAGGCCCAACGACCCTTGCCAGATCCAGTGTCTTTGATGAACAATAGATCTAGGATAACACACGCGAGATCTGCTGTCAAATGCATCGCCTGCTTGATTCCGTCCTAGTGGTCGTCTACACGGCTGCTCGTCGGAACTCTTAGTTCCTCAGATAGTCCCTGTCCACAGCGGTTGCGAACAGCCGAATCAGACAGGGGTTCGACGACCAATCGAGTTTGAAGTCTGCGTCGATCACCGTTGAGCTAAAAAATCGCATTAAAACTAGCGCATGGTCCGATTCGACGTACGTGGTCCAGTACGATCTACAGTTCTGGACAGAACCGCGTCAACGGTAGCTTACTGCAATATGGTCGATCAAATTCAGACCACCCGTCGAGTTAGAGCCTCATGTCGCCGTGTGACGCGAACTGTGTCGGAAATTCATACTGGACAGGAATACGTTATTGTCCGAACAGAATCTGGGAAGTCTTTCACCGTTATCTGTTCGATGAGCAGGTAAGGCGTAGCGCCGAACTAAACAGACCTCTGATACACTCAGTTTTCCAACTTGTGCATTAAAATCACCTCCCACCAAAACAATGTCAGAGCCTTTGTTCTTCCCATCAAGTGACAAATTCGTCATAAAATTTGTCCATTTGTGTGTCAGCGTTGCAGTTCGTTGGAGGGTGTACCGAGATAACAAATAAACTGCGCTTAACACTACTATCCTTCCGGACCCCGACTGATCCCTGCAGTCTCACGGCACACGAGCGACCGTTAACTCCGATCCAGTCTAAAAGGGCTGCTTCAGTCTTCTCACTCAAGACTATTGCTGCCCCGCGTCCACCCATAGCTTGAGGTGCTCCGTCGCCTGAAGTATGAAGAAAATATCTTGACGAGACATCTGGCGCAGTTAGTTGAATTACCCTACTCCAATTCTGAATTCGTGTTTCACTCACGCAGCAGACACCAATCGAAAATAAGTCTAGTGTCAGAGCCAAACACGCTTGTAGTCCAGCCTGCATGAAACAGCCGAGACTCACAGGCTGACGAGTTTTGAGAAAATTTGTTCTGAGATGTTATAAACTACTCAGAACACTATCGCGAGTATTGAGTGCGTGATCAGTGGAGGACAGTACTGGTAGGCAATGCGGGCAAAGAGATTGAGTTGGGGACAATAGAACAGGTCGGATAAAAGAGGGAACTGTGAGCAGAAGCATACTTATCACTACCCACCCTGCTTGATACAATGGGCAGCGCGGTCCTGATCACTCTGCGCCACGACCGATGCAGTGAGGAATTATTTGTAGACTCGTCACTCATGGGACCGATGGCCGGGTACTGCTAGGGAGTCTAGCCGCTAGGCAGAAGAACGATCAGGGTTCTCAACCAAAGCGGGATATAGCTGGGGGGAAGCCCATCAAATTAAATCGATTATTCTTCCACTCTTTTTTCTGGTTGAGCTGCTAACTCAGATCAACCGCCAAAGAGAGGACCAGAAGACTAATTCGTCAAGCCTCTACTCATTGACCCTCCAAACATGATTGGATCTTCGGCTTGGCATAAGCCATCCTGTATACTTCGTTGGATCGTGGAGGCACGCAAGCCGTCACACCACGTCAAGGTGCAGTCTCGTTGTGACAGTTGGATCATTCCTTATTTATTAACAATAAAATGACATTTTTACCAAAGGATAAATCCGTGACGCATTGAAGAACCAATTAATCAGGGTGTAAAGGAACATTCCTGTTAGCCTTCGATCATCATCCAGCGATCTTTCACTCGAGTTCCTCAGAAGAACTAATGCCCGTCAGAATCGTCCTCTTTCATAATTACTAGTCAGCTCTGCGGTCGCAATAATTATCGGGATAGCACTATCCTCATGTGGAAGTAGTGGCACCGATATTTGCTTAGACAGGAAACTGTCCGACTCAGAAAGCATGGACGGCATTTTGCCTCCAAGTGAGGACCAAGGTAAGGATATCTCGATCGTCTGAACGTTGTTGGCTTGCGGATACTCTTGACACTTTTGAAGTGCAGAATGCTGTTGCAAGAATGAATTGAATTCAAGTCGAACCTCGTGCCTGTAGATCTGCGTGAAATGGATAGGCTTAATTACTTGAGCAGTTGGGTCTCACCAGGCACTCGTGTAACGGACGCACAGAGAAGGCTCGACTGGCGTTCGCCAGTCCGAGACATCTATGGCGGCCTCGCAACATCCGACTGTCGATCCAAAGACAATTACACACGGCAGTGGTAAAGTCGACCACATTTTACGGGTAAGAAATATGTGCATTAGGGGCAGATGTGCCAAGACTTGTGGTGTTTAAACAATGTTGCCCTTGTACTATTGCCCGAGCAGTGCAGATTTTTTTTCGGCCGAGAAAGGAAAGTAGGACCTTATATGTGCGTAACCCGTTACCACAAGAGTGATGGTGAGGACAACTGTAAAGTAATTACAGCCTTATCCATTTAAGACAGTTACAGGCACACAGAAGAGCGTTCAAGACTGACATTACCCATCTAATTCTTGCAAACAACAGCACATTTCATGAAACCATTAAACGTGTCACAAACTGAGCTACTACACCAAACAGGCCAAGAAAAATTCCCGTTCAAGCCAGAATGTATCTAAACAACTGCACACCTATTAAACGGAATCAGGGAAAAACCGACTCGCGATTATTACAGAATCCAATATGCTTAAAAAGAAGGACTTTCCGAACCGTAAATAACAATCACCCACAGCCCGAGGGTGAGTGCGTGTGTGTGAGTGATGTTGGAACGTGGTGGTGGTGAGTGGTGGTGGTGAGGTTGACGTGAGGTGGTGACAGTTTGC